>NHNV01000280.1:0-12355 GCA_002785995.1 Mycosphaerelloides madeirae
GGACAGTCTTCTTAACTTCGACATTGATCCCAATTACCTAGAAGACGACCTTATTGCGCCGGGACTTGAATCGATCAATAACAGCTCTGTTTTGATCGACTTCGACGATTTCACCTCTCGCCGGCAAAYACGAAGCTCTGCTATTAATTCTCAAGACCAGGAGTTCATAGCAGACAATATTAATGTCCAGCAACGCCCTGGAAACGATCCAAACTCGGATACTTCGGAGGACGAGGAGCTAGGGGGAGATATAAATGAAGCTCCTACGCCTCCTCGACGGCCTCGACGATCTTCACTTGCCCGGAGAGCCCCGGAACGCTATCGGGATTCAGAACACAGCCTCGTGGTTAACTATCGAAGAGCTTTCGAAGTTACTACTCCTACGACCTATCGACAGGCTATATCCGGCCCCGATGCTCGAGAATGGCAACAAGCTATTCGGGATCAACTCCTATCCCTCGAGAGTCTCAATACTTGGACCGTAATCCCTAAGCCAAAGGGGATAAATCTTGTTAAACCAAAATGGGTTTTCAAAGTGAAGGAGCTCCCAAATGGCCTTGTCGATATTCTTAAGGCTCGCCTTGTTGGAAAAGGCTTTACACAACGTGAGGGGATTGATTACTTTGACACTTTCTCTCCTGTTGTNGGGACGACAAGCTCGATCCTACGGCATTCCAAGGCATCTTCGTTGGCTATACGCCTAGTACAAGGCAGTACCGGGTCTATAACCCTTCTACAGGAAGGATAGGACTCTATACCTCTGTCCGATTTGACGAAACAAGACTCGGGTACCTTATTATGCCTTCTCAATCTACTGATAGCTATCCTTTGCTACCAGTCCCCTTGGACAGTCTTCTTAACTTCGACATTGATCCCAATTACCTAGAAGACGACCTTATTGCGCCAGGACTTGAATCGATCAATAACAGCTCTGTTTTGATCGACTTCGACGATTTCACCTCTCGCCGGCAAATACGAAGCTCTGCTATTAATTCTCAAGACCAGGAGTTCATAGCAGACAATATTAATGTCCAGCAACGCCCTGGAAACGATCCAAACTCGGATACTTCGGAGGACGAGGAGCTAGGGGGAGATAGAAATGAAGCTCCTACGCCTCCTCGACGGCCTCGACGATCTTCACTTGCCCGGAGAGCCCCGGAACGCTATCGGGATTCAGAACACAGCCTCGTGGTTAACTATCGAAGAGCTTTTGAAGTTACTACTCCTACGACCTATCGACAGGCTATATCCGGCCCCGATGCTCGAGAATGGCAACAAGCTATTCGGGATCAACTCCTATCCCTTGAGAGTCTCAATACTTGGACCGTAATCCCTAAGCCAAAGGGGATAAATCTCATTAAACCGAAATGGGTTTTCAAAGTGAAGGAGCTCCCAAATGGCCTTGTCGATATTCTTAAGGCTCGCCTTGTTGGAAAAGGCTTTACACAACGTGAGGGGATTGATTACTTTGACACTTTCTCTCCNGCCCTCTGTTTCCCACCTTCGAGTTTTTGGGTGCATTTGCTATCCTACTATTCCTCGAGCTACCCGGGACGACAAGCTCGATCCTACGGCATTCCAAGGCATCTTCGTTGGCTATACGCCTAGTACAAGGCAGTACCGGGTCTATAACCCTTCTACAGGAAGGATAGGACTCTATACCTCTGTCCGATTTGACGAAACAAGACTCGGGTACCTTATTATGCCTTCTCGATCTACTGATAGCTATCCTTTGCTACCAGTCCCCTCGGACAGTCTTCTTAACTTCGACATTGATCCCAATTACCTAGAAGACGACCTTATTGCGCTGGGACTTGAATCGATCAATAACGACTCTGTTTTGATCGACTTCGACGATTTCACCTCTCGCCGGCAAACACGAAGCTCTGCTAATAATTCTCAAGACCAGGAGTTCATAGCAGACAATATTAATGTCCAGCAACGCCCTGGAAACGATCCACACTCGGATACTTCGGAGGACGAGGAGCTAGGGGGAGATAGAAATGAAGCTCCTACGCCTCCTCGACGGTCTCGACGATCTTCACTTGCCCGGAGAGCCCCGGAACGCTATCGGGATTCAGAACACAGCCTCGTGGTTAACTATCGAAGAGCTTTCGAAGTTACTACTCCTACGACCTATCGACAGGCTATATCCGGCCCCGATGCTCGAGAATGGCAACAAGCTATTCGGGATCAACTCCTATCCCTCGAGAGTCTCAATACTTGGACCGTAATCCCTAAGCCAAAGGGGATAAATCTTGTTAAACCAAAATGGGTTTTCAAAGTGAAGGAGCTCCCAAATGGCCTTGTCGATATTCTTAAGGCTCGCCTTGTTGGAAAAGGCTTTACACAACGTGAGGGGATTGATTACTTTGACACTTTCTCTCCCGTTGTCCGTCTCGAGAGTTTAAGGCTCCTACTAGCCTATTCGGCAATTCGAGGCCTTACTGTTCATCAAATGGACGTCGTAAGCGCCTATTTCCTTGCAGACCTTGATGAAGAGGTCTATCTCGACATTCCTGAAGGCTTTGACCTATTAGGACATGATACAACAGGCGACAAATGCCTTCGTCTGAACAAGGCATTCCCAGGCCTCAAACAAAGCGGGAGAGCTTGGTATAAGACTTTTGCGTCTTTCCTTGCTTCTATTGGGCTCTTTGCTATCCCCGCGGATCATTCGGTCTTTATAAACAAAGACAGAAGCCTTATAGTTGCCGCATACGTCGACGATCTCCTTCAGTGAGTGAAATGGTACGGTATGGTACGGTATTGACCCTCAGACCGTACCGTACCGCCACATAAATAAAGGATACCATCAGTACCGTTGGTTACCGCCTTCTTGAATAGGAAGGTATATCATATTTTGCTATACTGGCGTGAATATTCACTGTCTTGCTCCACAACTTGCTCTGTATTATACTGATATGACTACTCAACTGCCTCTTCGTCACCAAATGAATCAAGTCCACTGCTCTTACTCGGCGCGCCATACCAATTGCGTAGACAACTGCAGGCTTCAATGACGGTGTCGTTTAGGTTTGAGCGTCGATAAGTGATCATATCACGGCCGGCACTAAACGCTCGCTCTGGTGCGTCACTCATTAAAGGAATAGCAAGTGTATCAAAGGCAAATTTGGCTAACTCAGTGTGTGAGTGGCGGCGCTCGTACCAGTATTGTAGTGGATCAAATGGTGGCGTTTGAGCTCGCTGCTCACTTGATAGGCCAATATGAGGGTCAGGTTCGCAGGCAGTCGATAAGTAGGCTTCAAAAGCGTCCATTTCAAGAGTAAGCTGTGAGGTATCGATTTTGCGGCGTTTGTAGGCAAACAGCGAGGTTCGGAGGCTGGTGTCGTTATCGTCAGAGCCGGTAGTGGCAGTAGAGCGGTGTGGTGTTGAGAAGGAAGTAGTGACTGGTTTCTGACGCTTGTAGTCGCTCTTCCACAGGTCAATAACCTGCTTTTTGACGCTGTCAATCCAGCCTTGTTGCTCTTCAGTACCGTTCTTCCATTGATCAACAAACCAACCGCTTTTAAGCATTGGATTGAGCATAACAGCGGCGTAATAGATAGGCGTGTTGTCAGTAAGCTGCCAGTACTTCTCAACCTTCTTCCATGACGCCTCACAACATGTCGACAGGGCGCTATAGGAGGAGTCGTCTTTGGCTTCCTTTGAGTACTCAATTCGCCAATCGTCCATTGTATCAAGCATCCAATGTAATGTTGGATACCAGTCATAGAGCGACGCCTTTTCGCCTTGAGTCTCCATTGTTGAGACTTCAAAAACTTGAAGGGTGTTGTGAAGTTTGTCAAGTTGATTCCAGTCTTCGCTCGATAGGGTGTTTGCTTGGAGGCTCTTGTCCTTTGAGTTGTTGAAGCAGTATGCAATAAGGCGTTCGCGGACACTGAGGGCACGTCCGATCATGTAGTAGAAAGAGTTCCAGCGTGTAGAGTTGTCTTGAATGAGCTTCAGCTTATCAAACTCCTCCAGTCCATTACCACCTGACACCTCCTTAAACCCTTCCATACGCTGGGGTGACGCTCTAATATAGCGGACGACGTTGTGCAGTTTGCCAATAGGCCCCTTCGTACGCCAGAACGCTTCTACGGCCTCAAAAGCGCCCTTCTGCGCCTTCCTTTCGAGCTCAGCAAGATTCTTTCCACTGCCCTTTCCGAGCAATAACGNGCCTTGTTGGAAAAGGCTTTACACAACGTGAGGGGATTGATTACTTTGACACTTTCTCTCCCGTTGTTCGTCTTGAGAGCTTAAGGCTCCTACTAGCCTATTCGGCAATTCGAGGCCTTACCGTTCATCAAATGGACGTCGTAAGCGCCTATTTCCTTGCAGACCTTGACGAAGAGGTCTATCTCGACATTCCTGAAGGCTTTGACCTATTAGGACATGATACAACAGGCGACAAATGCCTTCGTCTGAACAAGGCATTCCCAGGCCTCAAACAAAGCGGGAGAGCTTGGTATAAGACTTTTGCGTCTTTCCTTGCTTCTATCGGGCTCTTTGCTATCCCCGCGGATCATTCGGTCTTTATAAACAAAGACAGAAGCCTTATAGTTGCCGCATACGTCGACGATCTCCTTATTGTTGCTAAGGACGAAATAGCGATGATGCCGTTCAAGAAGGCAATCTCAGATCGATTCAAAGTGAAGGACGGCGGCCAGGCTTCTTATATTCTCGGGATTCGGATCCAATTTGACAATAACGGATCAGTTCGACTAGATCAATCGCATTATATTCGCAACGCTCTTCGAGAGAGCAATCTCGATACAGATCGACACTTTGGCCTATCGATTCCCGCGAACGGGTATTCGAATCTCCTTCCTAAGGAGAAGAATGAGGCACTTGAAGACCCTACGAAGTACCAAACGGTAGTAGGAAAGCTCAACTGGATTGTTAGAGCTACCAGGCCGGACATTTCGTTTACAACACAACGGCTCAGCCAATTCTTGCATTCGCCAGCATCTCGACATTATTCCGCAGCAACAACATGCCTTCGGTACCTAGGGGACACTAGGGAACATTCGATTACCTATCGAAAGGACGGAAATCTCCTTCTAGAGATCTATTCCGATTCGGACTATGCTGCAGATCCCTCGAGACGATCTACAATGGGATACGTCTCTTTCCTAGCTGGAGGACCTATATCTTGGTCCTCTAAGCTTCAGAGGTCGATTACTACATCGACGACTGAAGCGGAATACCTCGGATTGTCCTATGCCTCTAAGGAGGCAATTTGGATTCGTTCTTTCTTAGAACAGATTGGATATCTGTCCAAGAAGGATCTACAACACCCGACGCCCATATATGGAGACAACAAGGGTGCTATCGCCCTTGTTAAGAACCCTGAGTTCCATTCGAAGACAAAACATATTGATATTGCTTCCCATTTCATCCGAGAGCTTTATGAGGACAACAAGATCAATATATGCTTCGTTCCTACTATTGATCAGCTTGCCGACTTCCTTACGAAGCCTCTGAACAAGCAGAGGCATATGCGGAACACACAACGAGTCCTAAGTGTCCCTAAACAAGGGGCAAGAGATATCCAGGACTACGAAGGCAAGGACGGCACTAACAACGAGGGGGAGAACTAAGGCATTACCGAGTACTACGCAACTTGGGCATTGACTTCTATGCTTCCCTAAAGCAAAGAAGTAGGGGGAGTGTTGCAAAAATGCGAAGATTCGGGAACATTCACTTCTGATTACAAATTGCTGATAGCTCGAACCTTCCAGAATGCAGTGCAAGAGATATATAAGGCGCAGTGTAGGTGCAGTTTAGAAGAACAAGTAATCCACTCGTTTACTTCACAACANACTCGGATACTTCGGAGGACGAGGAGCTAGGGGGAGATAGAAATGAAGCTCCTACGCCTCCTCGACGGCCTCGACGATCTTCACTTGCCCGGAGAGCCCCGGAACGCTATCGGGATTCAGAACACAGCCTCGTGGTTAACTATCGAAGAGCTTTCGAAGTTACTACTCCTACGACCTATCGACAGGCTATATCCGGCCCCGATGCTCGAGAATGGCAACAAGCTATTCGGGATCAACTCCTATCCCTCGAGAGTCTCAATACTTGGACCGTAATCCCTAAGCCAAAGGGGATAAATCTTGTTAAACCAAAATGGGTTTTCAAAGTGAAGGAGCTCCCAAATGGCCTTGTCGATATTCTTAAGGCTCGCCTTGTTGGAAAAGGCTTTACACAACGTGAGGGGATTGATTACTTTGACACTTTCTCTCCTGTTGTCCGTCTCGAGAGTTTAAGGCTCCTACTAGCCTATTCGGCAATTCGAGGCCTTACTGTTCATCAAATGGACGTCGTAAGCGCCTATTTCCTTGCAGACCTTGATGAAGAGGTCTATCTCGACATTCCTGAAGGCTTTGACCTATTAGGACATGATACAACAGGCGACAAATGCCTTCGTCTGAACAAGGCATTCCCAGGCCTCAAACAAAGCGGGAGAGCTTGGTATAAGACTTTTGCGTCTTTCCTTGCTTCTATCGGGCTCTTTGCTATCCCCGCGGATCATTCGGTCTTTATAAACAAAGACAGAAGCCTTATAGTTGCCGCATACGTCGACGATCTCCTTATTGTTGCTAAGGACGAAATAGCGATGATGCCGTTCAAGAAGGCAATCTCAGATCGATTCAAAGTGAAGGACGGCGGCCAGGCTTCTTATATTCTCGGGATTCGGATCCAATTTGACAATAACGGATCAGTTCGACTAGATCAATCGCATTATATTCGCAACGCTCTTCGAGAGAGCAATCTCGATACAGATCGACACTTTGGCCTATCGATTCCCGCGAACGGGTATTCGAATCTCCTTCCTAAGGAGAAGAATGAGGCACTTGAAGACCCTACGAAGTACCAAACGGTAGTAGGAAAGCTCAACTGGATTGTTAGAGCTACTAGGCCGGACATTTCGTTTACAATACAACGGCTCAGCCAGTTCTCGCATTCGCCAGCATCTCGACATTATTCCGCGGCAACAACATGCCTTCGGTACCTAGGGGACACTAGGGAACATTCGATTACCTATCGAAAGGACGGAAATCTCCTTCCAGAGATTTATTCCGATTCAGACTATGCTGCGGATCCCTCGAGACGATCTACAATGGGATACATCTCTTTCCTAGCTGGAGGACCTATATCTTGGTCCTCTAAGCTTCAGAGGTCGATTACTACATCGACGACTGAAGCGGAATACCTCGGATTGTCCTACGCCTCTAAGGAAGCAATTTGGATCCATTCTTTCTTAGAACAGATTGGATATCTGTCCGAGAAGGATCTACAACACCCGACGCCCATATACGGAGACAACAAGGGTGCTATCGCCCTTGTTAAGAACCCTGAGTTCCATTCAAAGACAAAACATATTGATATTGCTTCCCATTTCATCCGAGAGCTTTACGAGGACAACAAGATTGATATATGCTTCGTTCCTACTATCGATCAGCTTGCCGACTTCCTTACGAAGCCTCTGAACAAGCAGAGGCATACGCGGAACACACAACGAGTCCTAAGTGTCCCTAAACAAGGGGCAAGAGATATCCAGGACTACGAAGGCAAGGACGGCACTAACAACGAGGGGGAGAACTAAGGCATTACCGAGTACTACGCAACTTGGGCATTGACTTCTATGCTTCCCTAAAGCAAAGAAGTAGGGGGAGTGTTGCAAAAATGCGAAGATTCGGGAACATTCACTTCTGATTACAAATTGCTGATAGCTCGAACCTTCCAGAATGCAGTGCAAGAGATATATAAGGCGCAGTGTAGGTGCAGTTTAGAAGAACAAGTAATCCACTCGTTTACTTCACAACACCGCACAACGCGCTCCCGAGCTCGAACGTCAGGAGACTTCCAACGAAGCACCATTTCACGTCGAAGCGTGACTGCAAAAAGTTGCTTGCGGCTTTTATCAGCAAGTTGTTTTACGAACCCATGACCCATATGATGGCCATACATCGTTGGCAGGATTGCCACGGATCCCAGAGGCGGACCCAAACCAATCCAGGTCAGCTCATCAGCTGTACTAGACATGAAGTGGTGCAGGATGGGACCTTGAACAGCCACTGCGACGGTCGTGCTGAAGCCATATAGAAAGCAGCAGATCCCGAGATGCGAGACCAGTATGGCCCACTGCAACAGTAACGACTCAGCTTCCAATACAAAATTACAAAGGAACATGTCATACCTTGATATCGCATCTTTCTGATCGTGGCGTGGACGAAGAGGTGGATGATGCGGGCGCCATACGGATCGAAGTCTTGGGTTCCATAGTCGGGGAATGTTGCTCGAGAATCGAGAGAACTACAGGTCGTTGAGCTACGATGGGAGAGTCCAGGTACGCAAGTTTCAGTGAAGGCGGCCGGAAATCAATAAAACATCCCTATCCGGCAACTTGCTTGATTCTGAAAGGCGGGCGTCATCACGCTCATCAGTTCACCAGATTCGTCGCAGCAGCAGCAGAAGAAGACCATTGTGTTGCTTGCTTCATGACGCTCAACCGAGCTTCGGAGCTGAGACTATTGCCAAAAACGGCAAGAGCATTGAAGTCGCCCTTCGGGTTTCAGCGGGCCGAGACGCACTCCAACAAATTCACCGACGGTCTGCAAGTCATGTCAAGAGTCGGTCTGTTTTGAATTGGTCTGATAATTTGGAATTGAACGTCATACGAGTCAATCCAAGCTCAGCTTAGCTGGAACTACAGGGACACCTCACCTTGATGACCTTACTCGTTGCTACTGAATATGGTATCGAAGTTACTGGACAAAGCAGTTAGAGTTGCCAAGGCTCCTTCGAAAGGCACGATGTATGCGATTCATTCCCGGTGAAGTTCCATGCATTTCCAGCTTATTGTTACGGACCATCCCGGAATGCACGGGAAGACTCTTGGAGCTGATGTGGGGGCGCGCTTTACCACTTGGGCAAATGGTCAGAATTTGAGAAATGTGTCGAATTGGCACCACTTATATAGCTTGCAAAGCCACAGCTAACTAAGGCACAGCCAATGACACTTGACTATCGGATTGCAGACGGTGTAGACTCCGTTGCACCTGCTGGAGCATGAATAGAATTCAGCAGACTGGGGGTCGATCGAACAGTTTTCAGAATCTAGGGTCTCCCTTCAAATCTACCCACACATCGCCAACGCATCCGGGCTTTGAAGAGTCAACGCATCCGGATATTGGAGAGTATTCAAGGTTGTTACCGTACGGAAAGCAAGGTAACGTCTGCAGCCGCGTGCTCAGGCGGTGCCGGTTCTGCAACAGTAATGAGACTGGTTCGCGACAACCGGGT
Organism: Mycosphaerelloides madeirae; assembly: GCA_002785995.1. Lineage (NCBI taxonomy): Eukaryota > Fungi > Ascomycota > Dothideomycetes > Mycosphaerellales > Mycosphaerellaceae > Mycosphaerelloides > Mycosphaerelloides madeirae. The sequence continues at coordinate 9,319 of NHNV01000280.1, forward strand.
TTGGTCGGAGCAATTGAGCACCTTGAAGGTCCCGTTTACGTAGTCTTATAGGACGACTAATTTAGGATGATCCTAAACTATGGGGGATCCGATGTCCTGCAGTTCGTTCGACCTCGACACGACGGTACGACGTAGAAAATGGCGTTTGACGGACAAGAAAAGGAAGGTATAAATGACCATCTGGAGCTGTGTGCTCAGGCGGCGTTGCTCTTGCAACACAGGTCAATTCTCAATCCGTGGAAAATGGAGCTGCTATGGTCTCCACGACTTTCTCTGCCCCTGGTATTCCATATCCTCAGCCAGATCATCGGATTCTTTGCCCTATCAAATCCGCTTACCGACCTGCATCGGAGGAAGGTAACCGCCAGCATTATAATCGTTATGGCCCTGAGTTTTGCTACGATTGATCAAGTTTCTCCAGATATTGAAAGCAGGGCAACCATCGTTATGTTCTCGCTCCTCTGGCTCTCGCACATGGCGAATACTTTGCTGGTTGTACGGCCACGCATCCCAACTGCCATGTATTCTGGAGAGCGATACTACATGGCCTATCGCATACTATACAATGGACGCTGGGTTGGAGAGGAGTTTCGAGCAATGAGATCGAAACGCTGGACGGGAACAGTCGAGGCTTCGAAAGAGAAGGGCACTCATGTACAAAGAACAACACAAACCGAGAATGTGAAGGCGAAGGGCACTTCAAGGTTTATGTTCGCGTTGGTGCAGAGCTTTACGGCAATGGCATCTTTTTTCGCTTTGAAGAATTACACTGACGCCAGCCCGGCCTCGAAAGTCTTTCTCCGCCATTACCACTCCGATACTGCCCCGGGTGTCGAAGTTCGACTGTGGACCGTAACCCATCATGTTCTGGTCAATTACCTGTTCCTGCAAGGGTTTCACGCTGCCACCGCTGTTCTCTTTGTCGGCGTTTGTGGTCTCGACCATCCGGACGACTGGCCACCACTTTTCGGCTCCGTGATGGAAACCTACAGCATGCAGAGGTTCTGGGTCAAATTTTGGCATTCCATTGTCTACGAGACATATTCGAGCTTCGCGAAGCAGGCTCTGGCTTGGATGTTCAAGTCAACGGTCACAGAAGCCAACCAGTGAGTGAAATGGTACGGTATGGTACGGTATTGACCCTCAGACCGTACCGTACCGCCACATAAATAAAGGATACCATCAGTACCGTTGGTTACCGCCTTCTTGAATAGGAAGGTATATCATATTTTGCTATACTGGCGTGAATATTCACTGTCTTGCTCCACAACTTGCTCTGTATTATACTGATATGACTACTCAACTGCCTCTTCGTCACCAAATGAATCAAGTCTACTGCTCTTACTCGGCGCGCCATACCAATTGCGTAGACAACTGCAGGCTTCAATGACGGTGTCGTTTAGGTTTGAGCGTCGATAAGTGATCATATCACGGCCGGCACTAAACGCTCGCTCTGGTGCGTCACTCATTAAAGGAATAGCAAGTGTATCAAAGGCAAATTTGGCTAACTCAGTGTGTGAGTGGCGGCGCTCGTACCAGTATTGTAGTGGATCAAATGGTGGCGTTTGAGCTCGCTGCTCACTTGATAGGCCAATATGAGGGTCAGGTTCGCAGGCAGTCGATAAGTAGGCTTCAAAAGCGTCCATTTCAAGAGTAAGCTGTGAGGTATCGATTTTGCGGCGTTTGTAGGCAAACAGCGAGGTTCGGAGGCTGGTGTCGTTATCGTCAGAGCCGGTAGTGGCAGTAGAGCGGTGTGGTGTTGAGAAGGAAGTAGTGACTGGTTTCTGACGCTTGTAGTCGCTCTTCCACAGGTCAATAACCTGCTTTTTGACGCTGTCAATCCAGCCTTGTTGCTCTTCAGTACCGTTCTTCCATTGATCAACAAACTAACCGCTTTTAAGCATTGGATTGAGCATAACAGCGGCGTAATAGATAGGCGTGTTGTCAGTAAGCTGCTAGTACTTCTCAACCTTCTTCCATGACGCCTCACAACATGTCGACAGGGCGCTATAGGAGGAGTCGTCTTTGGCTTCCTTTGAGTACTCAATTCGCCAATCGTCCATTGTATCAAGCATCTAATGTAATGTTGGATACCAGTCATAGAGCGACGCCTTTTCGCCTTGAGTCTCCATTGTTGAGACTTCAAAAACTTGAAGGGTGTTGTGAAGTTTGTCAAGTTGATTCCAGTCTTCGCTCGATAGGGTGTTTGCTTGGAGGCTCTTGTCCTTTGAGTTGTTGAAGCAGTATGCAATAAGGCGTTCGCGGACACTGAGGGCACGTCCGATCATATAGTAGAAAGAGTTCCAGCGTGTAGAGTTGTCTTGAATGAGCTTCAGCTTATCAAACTCCTCCAGTCCATTACCACCTGACACCTCCTTAAACCCTTCCATACGCTGGGGTGACGCTCTAATATAGCGGACGACGTTGTGCAGTTTGCCAATAGGCCCCTTCGTACGCCAGAACGCTTCTACGGCCTCAAAAGCGCCCTTCTGCGCCTTCCTTTCGAGCTCAGCAAGATTCTTTCCACTGCCCTTTCCGAGCAATAACGAGCGAGCGCATAGGTTAGCGATATGGCCAAGACAACGTAGTCGGCGCTCTTTGCGACGTTTGGCAGTCATCTGCGGAAATAGCTTCTTCATAAGCTCGTCGACAGCGGTGTTGTTGTTGGAGGCATTATCAGAAACTAGACAACCTATGCGGCCACAGATCTGATAGTCCTGACATACTCCATATAGGGACGCAGCAACGTTCTCGCCCGTATGTTCACCCGAAATCCGCCGAAGAGCCAAGACACGGGTACGTCGTCTTCCACTAGCATCAATATAGTGGGAGCAAACGCAGATCAAGGCGTAGTGATTTGGGGAGGTCCACGTATCGAAGCTCAAATGAATGTTGCTTAAAGCCGCCTCCATTTCGTTTACAGTCTTCTGTCGCTGCATGTGAAACTCGTCCAGTACCCACTGCCTTATTGTCGCTCCAGCACGTGGAAGATAGGCGGCAGTAGCAGTACTTAAGAAGGCGATCAGATCGCGGAAGT
>NHNV01000029.1:0-122878 GCA_002785995.1 Mycosphaerelloides madeirae
ATATAAGGCACGTGCTATTGACGCTACACTCACGACTGAGGCAGAGCGTAGAAGCACCCTTATGGACAACTGGTTTGCAGACGATGACGATGATGACCGCCTTGTTGATGAACTGGCTTAGTTTGATGCAGAAGCAAGGCATCCAACCCTCAAAGTAACGGACAGTCCAGTGCCCTACTGGTTGGACAAGATGAAGACCTGGCCAAGACTGGCAGCACTAGCATTGGATATCTACGCTATCCCTTGCATGTCAGACTCACCTGAGAGAATGTTCTCACAAGCCAGTGACGTTGTGGGCCCTCGTAGGCGACTACTGTCCAGTGAGACCTTCCAGTGGCTTATGACACTGAAGTCATGGATATCTACTGGCATTCTGACCCTTACTGAGAGTCTGTTCACTGCAAAGACACGCACTACAGTCCTCTGAAGGATGGCAGCATTGCTCAGAGACTGCGGAGGCTGCAGCAGCCTAAAGGAATCTATAGAAGCAGTTTTATCGAGCATTCACTTCACTAGAGCACGGGCCTCAAAGATCCTTGCAAACAAAGCAAGAAAGACCGTTAAAATATCAAACAATTCAAGACTCAGCCTTCAACTATTCAAACAAACCAAGCGACCGGAGGTCGCTTGTTTGTCTTGTTTATGCCCAACTGTGACAGTAGGCAGCTCCTATCTCCCCACTCGAATGGCCTGTTACCTTTGAAGGATTTATTCCCCACGACCTCAGCTCGTCGACTAAGGCGACTTGCAGAACAGTGCATATGGGCTGCGATATCTCCGGTACACCGAGACGAGACTGTTCCATGTTTTTGACCAGCTCTTCAACTGGGTCCCAGGTACAGCCAAACTCGTGGAGGTATTGAGTCGATTTTGCAACCGAGAGTTCGAATATCGGTCGTCGAAGGAGTTCATGGCCCATCTGAGCATACTGGGCGCCCTGTCCGGTGAAAATAAAGCTTGCAGCGAAGTCAAAGTCGAGCACATCATATTGGTGACATGATCACTTACCCGATCCGAGGCTGTTCCTTTGGGATACGAGTAGCAATTTCTGAGAGCTTGTCAGAAGACAACCCTTCTCTTAAGCCGGCCACGTTTTGAGCAACAATACAAGACATCCATGGCAAGCCAGAGCGCGCAGTCGCCAAGGTGTACGCGAGACTGGCAAGATAGTCTTGATTCCTGGCAAGAGGGCCAAGTCTCTCGAGGTGTTCGTCAAGCGTCTGGCCGAGACGTTTCAAGCCAACTTGATCTTGGGTACTCAAGACGAAAAGTCGCTTTTCGGAGTGGGCGTTGTCATCCAAGACTGTCGAAGCACCGATAAGCCTACCATGCTCACGGTTGAAAGATTCCAGGACAGCAAGACCGTTTGTTCCTCCCATCCCGAAGCCCGAGACGCTCATACACCGCTTGCCCTGACTTGAGGGCCAAGGCATGAGCTTGGTTGGAACGGCCATATTCCACTCGTCCATTGGGATCTCAGGATTGGGTTTCGAGAAGTGGATATTTGGCGGTATTTGTCCGTGCTCCATAGCCAGGATGCTTTTAATGATGCCAGCCACACCAGCCGCAGCCTCGAGATGGCCGATATTCGGCTTGACGCTGCCGATCCACAATTTGCTTGAGAGACTTCTGCCTTGGCCGATCGTGAAGTGAATTGCGGATGCTTCCTGCGGATCACCAGCCTTGGTGCCGGTACCCTAGAAACTTGTGCGTCAATTGTATTCAGAGACAAGGACAACTCACTGCGGGATTTGACTTACATGAGCCTCGCAATACTGAGTGGCGCTGTACTCAAGCTCATTCGACTCGTACACATGTCGGATAAGCGAAGCTTGGGCATCGCTGGAGGGCATCGTCACGCCTTGGGTCCAACCATCAGAGTTTGCGCCTGATGCCCGAATGACTGCGCGAATGTTGTCTCCGTCCTCAATCGCACGGTCCAGTAGCTTCAGCATGAGGATGCCACAGCCTTCACCGCGACCGTAACCGCCCGGATTCGCATCGAAAGCCCTGCAGTGGCCGTCGGGGTTCAAAAATCTACAAGGAGGGAAGCTTAGCGGAAACCAACGTCTCAACTAAACTGTGAAGCATACCCCAAGTTGTTGAGATGTGTGTTGGCTTCGGGGGCCAGGATGAGCCCGATACCTCCCGCAATTGCCATTTCAGACTCCCCAGAGCGAAGACTTTGACAAGCAAGATGGATAGCTACTAGGCTTGAGCTGCAGGCTGTATGGATTGTCGCACTGGGACCATGGATATCCAGGAAGTGCGAAACTCGGTTGGCAATCATTTCCTCACAGGTTCCGAGTATGTGATACCTGGGACTGTTGCCGAAGTCTCGGGCTACAGCGTCACGATAGTCGCTCATGGAAGATCCAATGTAGCATGCAATTTGTGATCCAGCGACTTTCTGCGCTTTACCGGCATTCTCGACGGCTTCGTAAGTGACTTCCTGCGAGAGACGTCAGTACGGCCCACGCTCAAACACGGTGCTTCCACTGGGAGACCAAAACATGACTTTACCAGGGCGATTCGCTGTTTTGGATCGAGAGCAATGGCCTATCGTTCAAAGTCAGGCCATCCTTTACTGCGTGCTGTCAATTGATGCAAACCTCAGCCGCGGTGATATTGAAGAAGGCGGCATCAAAAGCGTACGGATCCTGCTTCAAGAAATGCCCGCCTTTGGTAGCAAGGACATTCTGTCGCTCTCGAGAGTTGGGATGCCAGAAGGCATCAGCGTTGTAACGGTCTGTTGTTGGTGAGTAGGCATCTGGCTTCGTGTTAGAGACCGTGTTTGAAGTCCAGTCGAGTCGGCAGCGCACCTTTGCCGCTCTTCAAGAGCTCCCAGAATGCCGTCGGTGAGGTTGCATCGCCTGGGAAGCGACATGCTACGCCGATGATTGCTACAGGCGCTTGTGGCGACGGTCGAGCGACGGAAGGCATTGTCGAGTTGCGTATGGAGGAAACAGGTGCACTTGGGATTATTGGCAGAGTGTTTACACTGCAGGATTTGAAGCAGTCGTCGACCACAGGCACGAGGAGTTAACAGGCACACCGTAGGAGGCAGCTTTCCCGTGCGCTTCAGCCTATGGCGTAGTCTTTCTGGCAGGAGACCATTGGAACACGCCACGGTGCTGGCACTGCTTGGGTCTTGGCCCGCGTGTCGCCGTGAGGCCAACCATCGGCCATGTTTGATGTCCGTCGAGGCATTTTCGACACGGTATGTATACTGCGGTAGGCTCAAAGCAGACGCGGCCGCATGTGAGAGGTGGAAGGCAGGGAGGAGGTATTGTAGGTTATAAGAGTTAAGGGGAGACTCGGAGCATTCCGTCCAGATAGACTCTGGGTTTGGCTTTGCGGACGGCCCTCCGACATCGCCCCGCCAATCAGATCGTTCTACGTCTGCCCGCCCCCCTCGACGTGTCCCTTGCTACCAACGCTCGTATTTTTCGCACCTATTTCAGCCTCTTTGCACTCTCCGCACGGCCTGCCATTCTTCCACCCGCCATGCCATCCTGACCTCTCCGGGCTTTTCGGCATTCCGGACGCCTATGTTCTCCACCTCCCCCGTCTGCAGTATCGGCCAAAGATCGGAAGCAGACGGCCTACACAATACCACATGCTCTAAAAGAGTCTTGTACCCTCGAAGATACATCATCCATGCACTGACTCTGACGACCAATGCCTCTTCTAATCAGCTGAGTCGTACGATGACGAGCGTCTCGCCAGGGTCCGCTTTACGCATGCTACCATTGCTCCTCATCTTGGCCTCTGGTCATGGCCTGGTAAGAATGGATTGACAGAAAATTGCTTTTATTGAACCTTCCCCGTGGGTGGTGATATCATCTTTGTCCAATTCTAACATCGCGAGGCGAACCGTACGGTGGAGCGCGGCATTATTGAATGCCAACAACGCGCAGTCGTGATAGCGATGTCTTGGACAACTAATGTAGACTCGCACTCGCTCAGCCACCGAACTGAAAACGTTTCCCGGGCCTGCCAAAGTCCAAATCATCTTTCCAGCACCAGGAGCCAAGGGATCTGGCATCGACGGGGCTTTTCGCAGCCAGAAATCCCTGCTTACGCTAATTTTCTACACGACAGATGCTGTATCACGACCGCTTCGTAGCCCAGATGCGTGCGGAACTTTCCTAGAAAATGGCATATGATCAAATTCATCCTGGTCTTACACCGATTGGTAACTGAATGATCTCACTTTTGAGTCACTTCATCCGAGGAGCTCCGCCTACGAAGAACTGCAAATTAACATCGACGTTAAATTGTCATTCTCGCCTGGCTGAAGATAGCAATTTGAGCCCACTATTTGTTCTTCGGATACCGACAGCAGCAAGTTCTTGGTAATCGATGGGCTGCATCTCGCAGAATCGCTGCTGACGACCTCTAGCAGTTTTGGCGGCCAACGGCTATCTCTTCATTATCCTACTTGTGTCTCGAATCCTTATCTTTTGCTGCTACCATTCCGATACTGTTGCCACAATGGAAACCGAACCCCAGTACATTCTGTATTGTGGAGATCAGACGGATTCCTGGATTGCTGGCATCGACGAAGCGTACTCGCGGGCTGCGACAGATCGATATCTGGATAAGTTCCTCGAGCATGTTTTTGACGCCTTCAAAAAGGAGCTGGTGGGACTGGACCGCAAATACCTTGAAAGCTTTAATCAGTCCACGACTTTATTGGAATTGGCAGAGATATATCGCTATGAAGCTGACGAGTTCGGTCTGGCACATTCACTACTGCTGCATGCCGTACGAGCTGCCGAGTTACTTCAGTAAGTATCCATCAGGATCCTCATGATGATTTTTATTGATGTGAGTCAGATGGGCGAAACGCAATCCGCAACACCTGGCATCACCAACAATGCGACCGCATCTCCTGGGTATTTCTGGTGGTCTCACTAACCTTTCGACGCTTGCAATCTCCACGGACTTCGAAACTCTGTACAAAGCTGTCATAGAAGTTGCGAGGGTCTTCGCCAGGCTTTGCAGGCTGACTTTAATCCGATCAAGAGCAATCGAGGACTCTGTGTCCGGTGCCTGGGGCTGGGCTGTAATAGGAATGGAGCCGGATGAGCTAATGATAGCGATCGATCGGTTTCAACAGAGCATGGTACGTCGATTCCTCGAACGCTTTTCCCCGGTAACAGGCTAATAAATCAAAGTGTATCCCAGTGTCCAAGCGGGCAAGAGTGGGCGTGGCAGGAGACCGCTGGTGTACTGTGATTGGACCGCCTTCTGTTGTGGACCTCGTCCTCGAACAATGCACGGCTCTGAAAGGTCGTCCAAAGAACCCACTCAACATCCACGCACTTCAACATTGTATTAGCCTTGACAGTGAAGAGCTCGATTACATTGTTGCTGGTTCTGAAATACTGAAATCTGTCGTGGTGCCGGACTTTCGCTTGTGGGGTGTCGACGATCCTGCGACCACATACTCGAATTGGGGCGCGCTCCTGCGGACTGTGGTCACCCAGATTGTGTCTCTACCTCTGGATATTACTCGAGTCATGGGCCAGTTCAATGCTACATTGGCCTCTCAGCGTTTCCGGTTCTTCACCTTCGGACCAAGCAGCCATATACCCTACGTGCTTGGCTCCTTCAGAGCAGCTGACAGCACAGTCTGCATCCCGTACCTCGATGACACAAAGGACGAAGTATCTGTTCGTGAGGGCAGCATCGCAATAGTTGGGATGGCTGGTCGCGGCCCGGGAAGCGAGAACATTGAAAAATTCTGGAGCCACATTCTAGCCAAGAAGGACTTACACGAAGAGATTCGTGCAGATCGTTTCGACCTTGAAGACTTCTACAGCACCGAGCCAGACGCGAAATGCACAACCAGCAGCCGATATGGGTGCTTCATGAGTACGCCAGGGAGCTTTGACTCGCGATTTTTCCATGTCTCGCCAAGGTATCATGTCCCCTCTGATTCCGAAGATCTCTGCTGATACATCTCTCTTGTGTTCAGAGAAGCATTGTACATGGATCCGGGTCACCGGCAATTTATGATGGCATCGTTCGAGGCCCTCGAGATGGCCGGATACTCTGACTGCCAGACCAGGACGATCGACCCGAGAAGGATTGGCACTTTCTATGGCCAGGCCAACGATGACTGGCATATGGTAAGCCATGGTATGCTGGGTTGTGACCCGTATACTCTTCAAGGAGTGCAGCGTGCTTTCGGTGAGTGGAACAACAATTCTGTTGTTGTTGAAGCAACACCATAGCTCACTGATAACCTGTGCTCCAGCTCCGGGCCGCATGGCCTTCCAATTCAAATGGGAGGGTCCAACCTACTCAATCGATTCGGCTTGCGCGGTGAGTACCTTCTTCACGGAGATTGACGTTATGGGACATACTTCAGACCGATGGCTAATATCGAGCCTTAATCAAGTCAACGACCTCGGCCATTCATCTGGCACGCCTTAGCCTTCTCAGCAAGGACATCGACATGGCCGTTGCCGGCGCCGCCAACATCCTCTCTTACCCTCACTCCTGGACGAGTCTTAGCAAATCTGGAGTCTTATCAGACACTGGAAACTGCAAAGCGTATCGCGACGATGCCGACGGCTACTGTCGTGCGGATTTCGTGGGCAGCGTAGTCCTCAAACGCCTCGAGGATGCGATTGCACAGAATGACAACATCCTTGCGGTAGTTATCGGCTCCGGAAGAAACCACTCAGGCAATGCCACTTCTATCACAACGTCGGATGCCAATGCGCAGATGAGCTTGTTCAGCAAGGTAATGCGTGATGCTCGAGTTCTCCCAGATGACATCAACTACATCGAGCAGCACGGTAAGCGAAGGTTACAAGCCAACCACTTTGTGACCGACTTGCTTACATTCGGTCTTTTGCTTCCAGGCACAGGCACACAAGTCGGCGATAAGGCGGAAATGAATGCCATCGCTAGCATAGCCAAGCACCGGAGATCTAATAATCCTCTACCTGTTGGCAGCGTCAAAGCAAATGTTGGCCACTCCGAGGCGGTAAGGAGCAAACACCTACAGCGCATATCAAGACGATATCAAGACGATATTTTGACGAGTGTGAATTCCAGGCTGCCGGTATTGCTTCGCTTTTCAAATGCATCAAGATGTTCCAGGCCAGTTATTTCACCGCCAATTCTAGAGAACGTGCTGACCCAATGAAACATATAGACCCGCACGATACCGCCGCAGGCTGGGATACCGCATACGCTAAACACAAATTTCCCCTCGCTCTCTGAAGTCAATATTGATATCCCATCGGAGGCGAGAGCCTTCCCCGACGTCAGTCAGAAGCTCCGTATCCTCGTCAACAATTTCGATGCAGCGGTAAGTGGGATTAGATGATGATAGAAAAATGAAGACGTATTGCTGACATTTGAGCAGGGAGGTAACGCCTCTGTCATACTTGAAGAGTACAAACATGTTTCTTCAAAGCTCTCAGATCCTCGCTCGAGCCATGTGGTCGTCACTTCTGCGAGGACTCCATCATCATACCAAGCAAACAAGCAAAGGTTGTTGAGCTTTCTCCGAGCAAGTCCAGAAGTCAGCCTCAAAGATATTGCTTACTCGACGACTGCGAGGAGAATGCACCATCCTTTGAGGGTTGCATGCGCAGCTTCGACACGGGAAGAGCTGATGTCCAAGCTGGAATCCGACGAACCCTGCAAATCATCACCACGATGCCAATCTGTGGTATTCGTCTTCTCTGGACAGGGCTCCCACTATGCGGGTATGGGAAGGGAGCTATACCACTCATCCCCTGTGTTTCGCACGTCAGTCGACTTGTGTGCCAGGATCTGCCGAGAGTACGACTTTCCACCCTTCCGAGATATCATCCTCAATGACAGGCTCAACATCTCCGGGAAGAATACCGCCGAAACCCAACTGGCTGTAGTTGCGTTAGAGGTTGGACTTCTGGCGTTCTGGAGATCAATCGGGATTCAACCGTCGATGGTCATGGGCCACTCTCTCGGGGAATACGTCGCACTCCATGCCGCCGGCGTCTTGTCGCTCTCTGACATGCTGTACCTCATAGGCAATCGAGCTCGTTTGCTCCAAGATCATTGTACGAGAGATGATTATGCCATGCTAGCAGTGTCAGCGTCCGAGGCTATGGTGCGAGAACTCTTGGCGAAGCAGCCTCAGTCGTCGTGTGACATCGCTTGCAAAAACGGACCAAATGCGACGGTCATTAGTGGAACGGCACAGAGCATCTCTGATCTGCAGATGGCCATGGAGGGCTTTCGCTGGACAAAACTCCCGGTCCCATACGGATTCCACTCGGCTCAAATGGACACGATGCTTGGGAAATACACTGCGATTGCCAGTGGCCTGACCTATCCACCACCGCAGATCCCAGTTGTTTCGACCTTATTGGCCTCTGTTGTGAAGACTTCAGGGATATTTGACGGACGCTACATCGCCCGCCAGACTCGGCAAGCGGTGAACTTCATCGACGCAATCCGTGTTGCAAAGGACTTGGTTGCAGAACCATTGTGGCTCGAAATTGGCCCAAGTCCAGTTTGTATTTCATTCATTCGATCAACTCTCTCAGGATCATCACCAATTTGTTCTCTTGACAAGTCCACCACCGATTGGTCATCAATATCGAAGTGCCTCGCTCGTGCTTATATCGAAGGGATCTTTGTTGATTGGGTTGGCTTCCATGCACCCTACACGAAGAGCTTGGAGCTAGTAACTTTGCCGTCGTATGCTTGGGACTTGAAAGACTTCTGGCTGGTTTATAAGGAGTCCCAGCGCGAAACCCAACCGCACTCGAACTCTTCGGCTCTCGGAAAAGTTCTCTCCTCGTGTGCGACATATGTGGTTCGGGAGACATTATCACCGGAGACCTCAGTGACATTGGGGGTCTCCACGTTGGACACGGTATTCGCAACTCTAGTAGACGGGCATCGAATGCGAGGTGTTTCGATCTGTCCTGGAAGCGTCTTTTGCGAAGCTGGCCTAGCTACCGCCGAACATCTTCTCCAATACGCTGGGCTGGAACTCCCCACAAATACACGATTTGCGTTACATCAAATCAATCTCAAGCGCCCTCTCACAAAGACCCTCGTTGGCGGCGCCGGCAAGCTCTGCACGACAGCTACAATCAAGAAGTCCAACGTCAACCAAATTCAAATATCCTGGACAGCAACCGCGGATAAGGTTTCATACAGCCTTGGAGGCTGCATTGTTGCATATTCTGACGTTGATGAACTTCGAGCCGACTGGAATCGAATATCGTACTTCATCAAAGCCAAGATCGACCGGCTGATCCTGGACGTCAAGGCTGGTCAAGGGCACAGGATGTTCTCTGGCATATTTTACGCTCTCATGGCTCCTACCGTTCAGTACAACGAGTATTTCAAGAGTATCACCGAAGCGTTCGTCTGCAAAGACTTTCAAGAAGCGGTAGCAGAAGTCGTCCTGTCTGGACATCCTCAAGGCGCCACATTCGTCGCTTCTCCGTATTGGGGTGAGACACTGGTTCACCTCGCTGGATTCTTGGTCAATGCTAGCCCTGATCGGCTGAGAATCTCGTCAACGACGCTCATGATGGACAGCTTTGATAGCTTCGAGCAGATCGTGGATCTGCAGCCGGGGCATCCTTACTACAGCTACGCTCGTGTCGTTTCGAAGGATCACGATACAGTTCGCTGTGAGATTTGCGTTTTTGATGCTAACCAGATGGTTATGAGGTGCTCTGGTCTTCGCTTTCACGAGGTCCAGAACGAGGTGCTGGATCGAATGCTGGAAGTCCCTACGACACGTCTGGACCAACGGCTCAAGGCGGCAAACGAAAGATTGAAGGCCGATTCACCGAGCGAAAAAGTAAAATCCGGTCCAGCTTCTTCCATCGAACATGCAGTGACTCATACCCTGGGTGAATCGAGGGTGTCACCTCACAATCCCTCCAAACTGAAGCCTTCTCTCGAACGCGGAACGTTCGAGAAACTGCTTGACATTATCGCCCAAGAGACGGGGTGTACAGTGCAAGATCTCAGCGACGATATGCAATTAGATGAGCTTGGTAAGTTTTGCTTCTGAGATTCTATACGGCGTGAGTGCTGACCTGTGCAGGCGTCGATTCAATAATGGGCATCGAGATCGCCGCCAAGGCTGGCATTCACGATCTTCTTCCTTCGTTCTCCCTCGAGTATCCGACAATTGGTGATCTCCGCCGAGCATTCGGGCAAGCCTCAAGCTCGGAGCAACCGCCTCTTGTCCAAGAAATCACCGAAGTGAGCGAATCAGAGCATAGCAGCGAAGAAGACGAGCCAGAACCGGAGAAGGCGCCTTCAGAAGACTTCTTCGTCATTCCGCCTCCACCCCTGGACGACACCCCACCTCCCAAAGCGAGAATCACTCTGATGCAAGGAAATCGATCCAGTGGGCAACCTCCATTATATCTTATTGCCGACGGAACCGGAAGTATTGCAACATACATCCACCTGCGTCCTCTCATATCCAAGATGCCGCTATACGGAATCGATTCGCCCTTCCGCAGCTGCCCGAGCAAGTTGACCACGAGCGTAGGCATCTCAGGAGCTTCAAAACTCATTGTGGAAGCCCTTCTCGCATTCCAACCAGAAGGCCCTATCTCCATCGGCGGCTTCTCCGGAGGAGCAATGCTCGGCTACGAAGTCTGTCTTCAGCTCATCGCCGCTGGACGGAGGATCGATCGTCTTTTGCTGATTGACATGTGCTGTCCTCGTCCTGTCGGCGCGGAGGACGACGACCATGTCGCCTGGAGTATTTACAGAAGCATCGCTTCGGCGCAAGCGGGTCCATGGAAAGCGTCTGAACTAGGGCAGCAACACTTACGATCCATGTTCGCTTGTGTCGCTGCGTATCATCCAGTGCCGATGACACCGGAGCAGAGGCCGCGGCGGGCGGCGATCATTTGGGCTCAGAAAGGTCTGATTGATCGCTGTGCGCATGATGAGAAGCTTATGCACTTGCTTGCGGAGAAGAATATTCCAACCGGTAAGTTTGTTGACTTGGACACGTTGTGTTGTCGTACTGATTCGTTCGTTTGCAGAGTCATATCCCGGATACATGGAGGATGGGAAAATGGGTAGTATTGCATGGGGACTCCCACACCGAACCCCAGCGGATCTCGGTCCTAATGGATGGGACAGGTTCGTGGGTGAGCTAGAGATATGCTCTGTTGATGCAGATCATCTCTCCATGCTCACGCCGAGTCATGTGCGCTTATTTCACGCGGCACTGGAAGAGGTCTTCAAGTATCTGGATGACTGAGCTCGATCAGCACTGTGATTCGTATATACATAAGGTAAAGAAACAATCTATGGACCAACTCCTCCGCCGTCGCCAGTCGTATTCTGAGCAGCTCCCACGTAATTACACGCCGTAGTCGTCTTTGTGCAGTTCGGTATATCACAGCCACCACCAGCAAGAGGTGCGTTTTCCCCAGCGTTCATAAAACACATTTCATCTGGGCTCAAGACGAAGTACTCCCAGACGCAGAACCCGTTCGACGGCGTGCCCGGACAGCCACAATTATCCGTCGACCCGATAACATAGCTGTTAACTCCTTGGCCCAGGTGATAGCAGCTCGAACCTAATGCTTCCAGCGTTGTTGCATAGTATAGATCTTGGCAGGAATCGTCTGTGTAGAGGATGATTTGGCTTGCTGAGGGCGAGGGTCCTGAAGGAGTTGTGCTGGTGGGAGTTGTACTTCCACCTGAGCCACCCGTGAAGCTCGGCGCTTGGTTCCCATCACTCAGGGCGGTTGGAGTGGTCCAGACGAGATCTGCTCCAAGGAAAGCGACTTGAGCGTTGGCGTCTGGAGTGTAGGCCACATAGGGATCCATCGTGGCAGGGCAGATCGCAGTGATGGTCTCACTCGTGGTTGTGGTGCCCTCCGCATCGCAGCCGACGGATGTCGAGCACTCCATTGTGTAGCAGGCCGTCACGCTGGAAGTGTCCCCATAATCGGTGATGGAACAGTCGACACGACAGTCAGTGACTGTGGTGCTCGTCTCGCACTCCGTACTGTCTTGGTCTTCGTTGCAGCCTGCCCCAACGCACTCTCCTTCTCCACCTCCACCACCGCCGCCACCTGGACACCCAAGTCCAATACAGCCGCATATTCCAACACAGGGCAGCTCAGGCTCGCAGATACCCTCACACGGTGAGCCGCAGCCAGACTCACACCCCGGGCCAGGCGGGCCTCGACTGACAATCACACTAGGTGGGAATCCAGGAGGCGGCGGACCAGGAGGAGGATTGGGCCCTCCCCCAGGCGAAGGAGTAATGACTGGAAATGGCCCGGGAGCAAAAGTCCAAACAGCGCCAGCTACCGTAGTACTGCTAGCCGTCAAAGCAGGCTCGGTGAACGTTGTAGCAGGGAACACGACGCTGCTCGTGAGATATAACGTCGTATCAGAGGTGACTGTCCATTCTACATTCCAAACAGATATGACATTGGTCGTGACAGGTGCTATGCTGATCGTAGTGACCACGGTAGAGGAGACGTAGACCGTAGAAGTGATTCCCTGGCTGTCCGTAGACACCGTTGGCCATATTTCCTCAAGCGTCATAGTCGTAGCCGGCTGAGAGATTGTGGTGCTAGTAGATAGAGTCCATGGAGGAAAGACGAATGTGCACGGTGGCAGACAGCTGACTGTTGGTGTGGCGGAGGAGTAGATATCAGGGGAGATGAGCACCAAACCCGATCCTTCTCCAATTGGCTGACCGTCGCTAGAGTAGCTCGAGTTCAAATCAATCGCCCAGTCGGCGGTGCCCAAGAAATTCAGGCTCTGAGCCCAGTCGCTTCGTTGATTGTAGGTCGAAGGATCCATCCACGACACCCACTGTGTCGAGTCGTAGACCAGAATGTTTCCAGCGATCTCATCATAGTATTGCTGTGCACTGCCGCTGTACTGACTGTTGTTGTAAATGATCTGGTTAATTTCCCAATTTGCGATATATCCAGGCGTACCAGTGCACTCTCCGGCGAAGGCTCCACTGTCGGGGCCAGTATATGTGCAGTCTTGAGTATAGCAGCCCGGCGTTGTCATCTGGAAAGAGCGTCCGTACAGAGGCTGACCCACCAGTATCATGTTTGCGGGTACGCCAGCCTTGGTAATCATAGAGAATGCCGATTGAGTCTCAGTGCGGTTGACTTGAGAGCGTAAGCAATCTCCGGCAGGGCAACCCGGATCTGTGAACTGGTTCCCATAGTCCCATTGGCCGTGCAGATCGTATGTCATGAACACGATATAGTCGACGACTTGACTTATTTCGTAGATCGGGAAGTTTTTGAGGTAGTAGTAAGATGCTGGGGCTGTAATAGAGATGGAGTATCCTCCTGGTAGAATTGAGCGCAGTTCTTTGAGAAACTCCAGATAATTCTCGCCGTCGTCCGGACTTCCAGAGGGTATCCCTGGAATGATCGAAGGCCCTGGATATTCCCAATCGAAGTCGACGCCTTGCAGATTGTTACTTTGTACGAAGTTTGCAACGTTCTGAGCAAATGTCGCTCGCTGGGCGGGGGTCACTCCGTTTCTGAATATTGGATATGTTGAGGGATTCGTAGAAAAGGCCCAGCCACCGAACGAAATAATTCGCGCGAATCCTCCGGTATTGAGGAAGTCGTCCCACTGTTGGGTCTCCCCGCCTGTCTCGATATTGTAGTCGGCAGTGATGTTGCCGAAAGCGAAGTGAACGTGGGTGTAGTAATCTGGAATGTCAGAGGGGACCATATTCAAGCACAGTCTTTTGATCAGGTCAGCTTTGCAAGGAAACATGGGTCTATAAATGCCTACCGATCTTGATTGAACCCCTCATAGTATCCCAAGCGTAAATACGAAGTAGGTGGGGACGATGCAACGATTTGCGTTCCGCAGTTGGAAATACATCCGTTTGAGCCTGGCGCCGCAGTTCCTGGCGCACCAGTGTCCGAGGGATCGGGGGTGCAGAAGTCAGATGTGATACCGCACTGTCCATAAATGTCACAGCAAGCATTGAGCGGACACGGGTTGGCGTCCGACCACGATGTGTAGTTTGATGACAGCTGTGTGCCATTGACCTGCGGCCCACAAACAGCGTTCGCCACAGTGGCCGGGATGGGCGGAGATCCAGTTGAGAGACATATGCGCGCACCAATGAAAAGATCGGTGCAGCCTTGCCAACCCCAAGTGTTGTTGTTATTGTCCTGTAAGCGAGATTAGGGTCATGTAAAGATACCTGGCTTCGGGGAATCACACTTACAGTTATGCCACTGACTTGCATCTGATGCGCCTTGGCAATCGAGGCACAGTAATCGCCGCTTTGAACAGTGTAAGTGTAGCAAGTTCCATTTGCATACGGCTGAGGAGCAAAATCGGGAGGGGAGCCAGCTGAACAGCAGACATACTGCCCGGGTTCCAAAGTATTGCATACACTTGAACCTCCGTTATAGCTCTCGAAGTCGCTTTCGGATATGCCACAGGACTGTGACAGCGAATAGCAAGAGTCTCCAGACTGGACCTCAGTATAATTGCAAGTGTCTCGTTTGCTATACTGTGAGGAGATCGGTTGAAGGCCAGCAGGTGAGACGGATACGTTGGTTCCAGGGATGAGATTGATGGTGGCTTGTTCCAAGGTTATCGATCCAGAAGTACCGAAGACACAGGTCCCATTCTGCCAATGTTGCAGATTCGTCGTCAATGCGTCCAGATTGCCGGTGGTGTCGTAAATAACCCCGAGATATGTGCTCGCGACCGTAGAATTGGGTGTGGCGCAGATTTGAGCCGCTTGTTGCTGCGACGACGTGGTCGAAGAGGATACATGCTGAATCAAGCTCTGAACGACGGAAGATGCACTAGAAGGCACGACTTGGACTCCTCTGTAAATTCCAGCGACAACACTTCCACTGCTAGCCAACAAAGCGCCAGATTGGTCTGGAAATTGTTCGACGGCTTCGTTGAGAGCAGCGAGTGCAGTCAGTACGTCCTCGGTCTTGGATTCTGACGGTTCAGGCAAGTTTTTCCATGACTCGACGCGTACAGGAACGTGGATCTGAGTTGGACTGGTCGTATTGAAGGAGAGAACCTGCCTGCGTGTCTTGGCAAGACGTGCAGATGTGGTTTGTGATGCCGTGCATGCGCGGAAATATCGGCCGGAGTCGTTGCCGTTGAAGATGTTCAATTGGATAATCTTTGTCTCATTGCAGAGTGCTAGAGCATTGGTATCGTGATAGTAGTTCCACGCAGATGGATCAGGGAGGTCGCTGCAAGCCGGAGGACACAATGTCCATTGCTTTTCGTAATCGATCTGGGCATTGCACAGAGTGAATAGAATCAGAAAGATCCATTCAGATGCTCGTGCCATTGCGATTGTTGTGCCGGGTAGCTGAATGCTTCGTAGGCAACAGAGGAGACGGACGAAGAGCCTTTGAATATTGAAGAGGTACTTCCTACTGCATTAGCTTTCAGTCAACGGAGCCGTGCTATGCTAGCGTGTGTTGGTCAAGAACCCTGGGACAAAAGTCGACGTACACTGTTTGCATCCAGCGTAGAAGCGGCACAGCTAGTGCAATGTGCCCTGCTGTTGGGCTGAAGACGGTGCAGTCTCATCGGAATCCTCGACCTTCCTTCTCAGGATTTGATCACCATCTGATCATGTGGAACTTGGCAAATCTGGGAGACAACTGCACATCAAGAAGCAAGTGGCGGACCGTACTTCCGTCTCAAAGACCAAAGGAAATGGTAGAGCTGAGGGCAACTCATGTGTTCGCCTTTCATCCTTCGATATTCAATCGGGAGACGAACGTCATGACCGACTCGCTGGAGTCGGTTGGGCCCATCCGATCTATCCGTGCTGCGAGAATTCGGCTGGCCCTGCACGAGGAAACAGATCGAATGATGTCGTTCGTACAGATTGTCGAAATCAAAGCTGCGCAGCTGCGGCATCTGCGACTGCACGCAATCGAAGAACTGTAGAAACCGGCCGCGATATAGCGTGACGTTGTCAAGCTTGAGCGACTGAAGTGCTTTGCAATGGCTCTGGGCAAATGCAGATAAAACGCTTGCTCGGCATTCGAGGCCAGCAAAGCTGACGTTTTGCAGCTGAGCGAGCTTGAGTGTTTTCAGGTGGTTGAAAAATCGGAACTGACGCCTCTCCATGTCGTTCAACGAGCTGCTGGGCTTCAGCTTGTACCAGTGGATATTCAGCGAGGTCAACATCGGGCAGAGATCCAGCAGACCCCGAACGTAGGATGCTGGATTCGTGACCTCAATACTAGGGTTTATTGCCAAATTTGGAGGAAACACGGTCTCAGGTTCAGACGACTCCTCAATTGGGGATGTGCTCTCCTCGGACCCTGAGCTGTCCTGAGATCCGGATCTGACATTGCCGCTTTCCTCTGAAGCGGGTTTGGTCCCCATAGGTTGGAAGGACTGCGACAGGCGCAAGGAGAGGTCCCTCAGGCCACTCATTGATGCCGAGAAGCTCTCGTGTTGTAAGGCTGCCCCGAGTTTGTCGACAGCCAGAGCGCATTCCAGCTCACAGCTGAACGCATCTAGGCCCACAATCCGACATCGAGACGAAGTAAGTGCGTCGACAGCGAAAGTAAATGTTTCTGCCGCACTCGTCCACCTGGGCCGCCAATCAGTGGGTCCAATGCCTCCAGGATGTTTCCGACTATAATTGTACGGCCGGGGAACGTAAGGTGACTCTGGGCGGGTGTCGTGAACGGCCAAGCTCAAAGACAGATCAGGTCGAGTTCCGCGTTCGTCGCTCATACGGCATAGTGCAGAAGTAAGCTGCTGCAGAGCATCACATCGAGTATCTAAGGATTCTTCTTGGTCATGGCTGGCGTGGTGGCAACGGCCTGCGAAAGTGACTTTCTCCAGCTTCGAAGCGATCGGGCCCGAATTCGACCGCGTCAATAGGCGGGTGAAGTTGTCCACGGAATCCGGCACGTTCCAGACGGTGGTGCGCGAGTGAAAGTTGCTCGTGTAGTCGCCACACGCCGCCTGCTCAGCCAGACCGCGACATACCAGCCGCAGCCGGCCAACTTCCGAGGTGGTGAGATAGCTCACGATTCCCTCGACGATTCTGTCCAAGGCGAGTGAGTATGACGTCGACGCTGCGCATCAGATGGGGGCAACGTACTCGAGAGGTAGAGCGTCCATCGTGTGATGCAGGATGCAAGGACAGTGGTGTAGAGAACGAGAAGCTTAGATGGGACAAGGCGAGCCAAGGCGAGGTTGTATTAATAGTTTCTTTGGCCCAAAAGCTTGTTCTAATTAAGCAACGATGACATACTCCAGTCAGTCAAGAGTGCGGAGTGCCCCTGAATCCTTCCGCGGCAATTACGACGTGCCATCTTCCTTACAACAACAACACGGATAGCACGTTTATACAGAAAATGCCCCGACATGATGATGGCTGGCCATCTCTGCTCCTCATCAGTATGAGATGCGGAGAACGAGAAAGGCCCTCCGCATTCAAAGCGCCATCTTGTACACTCCTAAAACCAGGCCCGAAGGATACAGTAGACAGTCCAGGACAGCCATATCGAATTCTCCATGCCGTGGTACTGCTGCCGGCAGATCGACAGGGAACTATTCCGTAACGCGAATCGGACTGGGCCCTATCTCCCTTCACGTCAGGAGGAATTCGGTCTTCCCCACCACTGTGCCTTCCATATTCACCACACCGGTGCTGGAACCACGGAAGCACTTTCTGCATTAGGTATGCAGCATCCAGAAAGGCTAAAGCTATGCCTCACGCTACATCCAACTCTTCCAGACTCTTTCGTGCCCTGCTGTACTCGCCCCCCGTAGCGGTCCAGCTCGACTTCGACTTTTGTCCACGAGTCTTGTCCAAGTTGGTCGTCTCAGACCTCTACTGCGAAAGAAATCCTCCTGGTGAGCTGCGAGCCAAGTTCAAAATGCTCGCACCCCAGATGTACCCGGTGTCTTGTCGACCCATCGTTTCACGTCGGGCATCCTTGACGATATGACTCCTCTCAGCGTCAAGTTGCTCATCATCTCTTTGCTTTCCTCACTCCCATGCAATGGGGATGCAATACTAGGACTTCGTCAAGTCGAAAGTCATCATGTTCCCATCCCATTGGGTGGGTTCTTTCGGGACCCTTTGATTGGACAACGTTGGGTGCAGAAAAGGTGAGTACAAGGCTTGCACATGCGCCTTCAACTGTTCCAACACAAGCAGGACTGACTGGGCTACGTCGCAAGGCAAGATGGAGGTTATTGCTCTCAGTTAGGAAACATTCCCGTCACTCCTCAATGTGAGCCTCTATGCGTGCCGTCCGGCTACAGTTGCTCGACACAACCGTTACAGAAACGGGTGTCGTTTCGAGTCGATGGCTCGCAACCCGAAGATATCGGCTTCGAAAACCTGACTCTTACGTCTGGGCACGATGCTCGATTGCTCTCATCTCGAGCACCTGCCGCCTTCGTTCCTTTCGAAAGTCAAACAGACCTGGTATCATACGTATCCGACCAATTTGAGGGAAACGTCGATCCTATATACGGCGATCCGCTCTCCACAGTTTACGGAGACACCGATCAAACACGATTCCAGCTTGTGCAATTCGGCAGCACGCCCTTCCAAATCTCTGGCGGTCCGCTTCACGGATGCACTCAAATTGTCGTTACCTCTACAAAGGCCGTCTGGATGGTCAGTCTCGCCACCAGAGCCGAACCCAACGTACAATGGACTGATAAGCTTGCAGGGTCATATCTGGGAACCCATATGGGAATTATCCGAAGACGATGACGAAGTCAAGTCACAAAGCATTTTCGCCTGGATCACCGGCGGTACGACATACCCGGAAGACGGCGACAAATTCGACGCTAGCTTGTTCAACGGCTTCAGTCCCCGTGTCTACATCATGACGGTGCGTCCGTACAGAGGCCGTTACAACAAGATCCTCTACGCCGATTTGATCGGTGAGGTCCAGCAGGCATTCCGGGGTCTACTCGGTCAAGATGTGCCAATCATCCAATACAACTATAAGCGGGCCACGGACGAGGCTTTACAGAAGAGTGGCGTAGTGACTGGTCTTGCTCTGTTCCAGTTCAACCCGTCTGGGTTTGATGGAAGTACGCCTGGATGGCGTTTAACGCTTGAACAAAACTTCTTCACGTCGGACGACCCGATTCCTGATAACCTGGCAGCGGCAGCAGTGGGGATTAATCCGTCCTGAGTTTGTACGCACACAAGTCGTATGCAGCGATATGTAGGCGGATGTTCTGTTATTATCCCACATAGTGATAGATTACAGCTCAGGCCGGAGATCTCTGGAGTTGATATTGACCTGTGCGCTTCTTGCACTCGGCATTGGGGTCAACCTGCGAGTATTCAGATCCTGCATTACTTGGCGATGGCTTTTCCTGCTGCTGCAAAACCTGTTTGCAGATATTTGTATCAAGCCTCCTAGTGGCAGATGTTGTACACGAACTTTCCATTTCCATAATCTCTCCTCTCACGCAAGCACACTTGTATTCCCCAGCTGGATGTAATAGTTCAACAAATTCGACAAACTATTTGCGTTGTAGACCAACCTCGTCGTCAAATCGACGTACAGATAGTCCGTCCCCAAATATGTAACCGGCGTCCCAATTGGCACAGCCCTACCAGCGCAATAAGATTAGCAAAAAACAAACACCCGCCACCAAGGAAGAGACTCATACAGGCTCCGCCATCTCACTCAAACTGTTATTCCTCCACCATGCCATCGCAACATCATAATCATAAAACACCTCCAAAATTCCATACCTCACATCAGTGACCACTGCGCCACTATACCCGCTTCCAGAGACAGCTTCGTGGACAGCCGAGCGGGTGTTGTTGCTGTGGGTGATGTTGTGTATGCGAGGGCTGACGGCAGGGTGAGGAGGAGGACTGGGAGAAGATGCACTTTCGTCTAGGTCGTCGTGTTGGCGAGCAAAACTACTGTATATGTCACCAGCAGTTGTCACTGATCGCCTTTACACAATCAAGACAACGTTCAATTCAAGCTTGTATATCCGCTGGTCCGGCGCTCGATTCGGATAGCTGGGAATCAACCGTCAAGCGTACCTAGGTACAAAAATTCGGCTTGTGATATCAATTTTTCAAAGGGGCCATCCAAGCCGAAGTCGAAAAAGCCAACCGCTGTCTTCCATGCCAACCAAGTGGCAGGCATATTAGAAGAAACGTCTGATACAGGAGACAGACAGAACAGCAAAGTACCATGGTGCGAGCAGTAGTGCCCGATAGATTTTGTGCAAGGGAAGTTGGACGAGAAAGCTGCTGTGCACAGGAGTTGGAGTGATTGTAAGATTGTAAAAAGCGAACTCCTCAATCAGCTGGTGAGCAGCCTGGATGTCCTTTTGGCTCGATACATCAGATGCAATAATGCGTCAATTCCATCCAAAGGGCCACCATCTAAAGGGGGTGGCCCTTTGTAAACTGCAAAACAATCAGTATGATCTAAACATCAGCGACGAAAGCAGCAACTCGCCTTTCCTCGCCCAAGCCACATACTAAACCACACTAATCGCAGAAAATCCCACAAAGACCACACTGGCATATTTAATCAACGTCAACGTAAGCGGTAGCGCCGTAGGCATCGAAAATAAGACCAGCTGAAGCGCACTCCAGACCGCCATCACGGCATTGAGACTCCAACCCATTATCGCCGGGAAATGGAACCGTGCTGTAGAGACGGATCTGCAGCCTTCGAACGTAACGACTGCGACTGAGATGGCGTAAGCAGTGGCTAGACCGATGACACCGACGGAGGCGAAAGCAGTGAGAGCGCTGCTGGAGCCTAGACTGATGAGGCCGAGAAGCATTTGAACGACGGTGGTGACGATGAGGGTCATGACGGTTATGTTGCCGCAGTCGAGGTGGGTCCAGAGGGAGTGGAATTAGATGGCACGATCTCTGTTGTGCGTAAGTATTTGGAGTGATAGAACGGGAGGGGTGCTGTTGTGTTACCTTGCGAAAGCCCAAGAACAACGGGAGGCTGTGGTTGTAATAGACACCGAGCAGAAGACCGCCACGCCCAAGACGAAGAACATCAACGCGAGGCCGCCTCCGGGCTTCCCATGACACTGTGAAGATGTAAGGGAGCCATTGAACTGCGGGAGTATTGAAGATGTCTTCGAAGGGTGGCAGCGTGAAGCAGATTGGGAGTATGAAGAAGAGTCCCATGATGGCGGACAGCGGGACGCTGAGACACATAGCCTTCGGCAACATGACTTCGGGATCAGAGACCTCTTCGGCAATACTTGAGACCATACCTAGCAGAAAACATCGTCAGTATATATCTCAAAGACGTCCGTAGTGACCACTCACCCAATACGGCAAGCGTATACGCAGCAGGCAACAACCCAATAGCAAAACTCCAATCTTCCTTTCCACTCAGAGTCGTTTCATATGCCGCAAGTGCATCAACAACGCTATGTAGCCCGAGCTTCACGGCAACAGAAAGTCCAATGCACACAACTAGGTTACAGAGCAAATTCCGCCCAGCAGCAAACGTGTCGACGTATGGCAGAACTCGGCTTCCAGACGCGCAAATGCTGAAGACTCCAATGCATATGGCGTAGAAGATGAGCAAGAGCTGCCACGAGGAGGCTGCCCAGTCGGGGTGGTACATGGTGACGGTTTCAGCGATCAGACTTGCGAATCCGAAGTTGACTGAAAGTGCAATGGTCCAGTCTCCAACGAGCCATATCCAGCCTATCAGGAATATGAAGTCTTTCTTACTCGGCCCTCTGGCATTGATTAGTATACCAAGTGGTAGGGTCCAGCGGAGATGGAAAATCTGGAAGCTAGCTATACACAAGTTTTGATCAGTATTGCTGCTGAAGATGCCGAAATGCTTCTGCGTCGAAGACGAAACATGCTTCTGCCAAACGCATAGCAACAGCTTGATCCAATACCGATACCATAATCCATCCAATGAAGTACGGAAGCTGGCCGCCTCCAACAATAGCACTGTTCAGTGCTGTGCCCTCTCCAAACGGTACCGCGAGGACAGCAATGCTTTGGAAGAGGACAGTCGCAAGCGTTCACTTTCGGGTCAGAGCAGGTGTGTACCCGAGGAACACAGTGCCATCACTGGCTTCATCTCCTGGACTGCCATTGCAATCATCGCTTGGCGCTTCCTACTTCTGGTCGTCGATGCTGTTGGAAGACTTTCGAAATATCAGCATGGTGGCAGTGGCGATGATGAGTGTCTGAGGTGGGTGATGTTTTGGACTATATTTGATTCGGTCGAGAGGTACCGAGTTCATGGCCCGAGGTTTGAGCGGGTTGTTTATGTACCATAGTCATGACTACCGATTGTTGCTAGTGTATGCGATGGCTCTGCAAACGCTGGGAATGTCATTCATGTGAAAGTCGAAAGCACCGGTGGATTATTTAGCGATCATCAGAGAGGATATTTGATGTTCCATGCTCACTTATCGTCGTGATGGGACGAGGTGGCTGTTGCTCCGATACCGATTGGAACCAGACATGAAGTCTGCAGATGGGATATAGTTGTGGAGGAATGAGCATTTGAAGTTCTTCCCTGAAGTATGGATTCGGTGCGATCAAGAAACCTTCACATCAGGATTGACCAGCGAAAGCGCTATGGTCTTCCCCATCAGCACGAGGTCCATAAGCCAAGATACTACCAGTACAATGATCATGGCGGTGGACACCCAGAGAACGGCGTTGCTCTCAAGCTCCTGTCCGAGATAAATTGTTGCGATGGTAAAGCCGACATTTGGGAAGATCATCGCTACCACTTTATCAGCAGAGCCACACAACAGGATCAGAAACAAGAGACTAGGATACTCACCCCACCATCCCTGATGGAATGTCATGGGCATTTTTGGGCGACCCTGGTCGTTCTTTTGCACCAGAGATGCCAGGCATGCGAAGAAGGCGAGGCCAAACAGCCAGAGCGCAAAGACCCACATGAATACTCCAACCCAGGTGGCCATAATCTGGAGTGTCTCGACCGCTGTCGGATGTGTTGCTAGATATCCGTAGCCCTGTGGTAGGGCTCTTGCGTTGCCAATCAAAGCCACAATGGTGAATCCCGAAGAGCCAACTGGCATGAAGAGACCAGGAGTCATACTGGGCGCAGGCAGACCCTTCTCCATGAGGTGACCGAGAAACCAACTCAGTATCAACATAGATCCGATCCATCCGAAGCCTTGACAAGAAATACCTGCAACGATGATTGGAAGTCTCTGGGCCGGTGGCTGATCCATGGCGATGGCGCTGGCGACCGTACCTATCAGCATCACCTGGAAAACCATGATGAACCATGCAGGCGACATCTCAATGGCCTTCAGCGGTACTCGTTGAAAAACAATTACAAATTGTGCCGTCGAGGACAAAAGTGTAAGGGCCGTGTAGATCCAGAACAGCACCCTGATGGCAACAAGGAGCCAAGGTCCGCTGTGCGCCACTCCAAAACGTTGCATGCAGATGATGACTGTGGCGGTCGTCAGCCAGAAGGAGCCGAAGAAGTAGCATTCCGGGGCTTTGGTGAAGCACTTCCCGAAAGTGGCCGGTTTGAGCACCCATCGCGCGATGAGAAGCCCTACGAAGGCCAGGAAGAGCACGATGTTGAAGATGAAGACGACCACGCCAATTGTCTGCAATCCATCGAATGTTTTCGGACACAGCGAGAGCCTAAAAGCGAATGGGAGAGGGTCAGCACGTGTCTCCAAAGTCACCGTTTCGAGAACAAGAGCTAGGAGACACGCCCATCGATTGGCTTCGTAGCACAGAACTGCTTCGTGGAACGGAGGGTATCGGGACGCAGGCTGGTGGTGCCTCCTCGCCTTCGCTTTACGTACGTGACTGCGATGCCCCCAGTCGATTGCGTGCAAGTGAACCACGACCAGTCGAATCTTTCAACCACCCATGTCCTCCAATCTAGCCTTCCCTTTCTGAGTGCATGTTCGTTGGCTTTCTCCACGTCCGTTTCTTCATTCGGAGCAGGCGAGCTCATTGTGCTTCTCGTTCAGTGCTTGGTGGAGGTGGCAGGGGTTTCGCTTCGGCTCTCGCGTGGTCCCCGGCAGTACAAGGGCAGTCAATCAGAAATACAGATAATGTTGACATCTTGATCACGAGAAGCGGTGCGGAAGGAGAATAGCTACTATATCCGCCTTGCACAGTACTTCTGCCGTTCAACCGTCTCCGCATAGAAGAGACGTCATTAGAGTAGACTTTCGGGAGCGATCTAGTCGGCGGTCGATTGGCAGCACGCAGCACCATCCAAAGCGGGCCGTATGCCAAGACTGGGAACTGAAGATACGATGCAACTGGACGGACTGAGGATCACATTGAAGCGTTGTGCAAACGAACAAGAAGTATCGGAATGGAGAAGAAGTGATTAACCCGCCAAGAGCCAACTCTCCCTAGCGTGCTGAGATCTGCTTGTGAGCATTCCTCACGCTAGCCATGGGTTTCCCTCAATTTTCAACCACGACATGGACATCGTATATTCGATGACAACAACAACCAGTCGCTCATCAACAATGACATCCTTAGCCTTCGCACTTCTGCGCAACCATCTTTCAGCCACCCAGCACCTGCCAGATACGGTGATCACTAGTGTTCCCGGTGGTACCTTATTCATTCACCTGCTGCAACGCGCGGCCTCGCTAAATGGATTTGTGGTAATCAAAAGCAACATGATTCGCTCGTTGCGGTCAGACCGCACCTGTAATTCAGATAACATTGCTAGATGAAACCTTAACAATAGTACCACGGACTGCATCTGAAGTTGACGTAGAGCTGACAATTTTTTCCAGTCGTTACAGCGCAATACCGAGACAAGAGCATGCCAAAATCTACAAGCGCCGAAAGACTTGGCTCTCAAGAATTGAGGGTGCAAGACGCTATGGCATACTCCGTACGCCTTCACATCGTTCCTCCGCAGTTTCCCTACGGCCTCCCTGCAAGACCATGAGACGCGAGTAATTGAGGCAACCTTATTGGATCGAGATTAGAGCATCTATCACAATAACGGCAGGGTTATGGCCTACATTCACTTCCAGCTACGAAGTACATTGCCTGTCGTCTCGAGATCTTCAAGCCTGTTAGTGTCCCGCAGCTCAATCATCGTAACAGAATTGTCCCAACATTTCACATATGCGCCTTCCTCCGAATACTGCAATCTATGGAGGCCCTGTGCATCCGAAGCGTGCTCCAGTCCGGGACTCTGCTCTCCGAGGAGCGCCTCGCTCGTCATATCTTGACCTAGACGACGGCGAAACGCTAGAAAAAGCGCCCGCGGCACCTCATCCAGATGCTGTGAACAGGAGGTAGGAGATCGACACTGTCATATGCATGATTTACGTACCTATACCAGAAAACAGTACCATCGTTTTCACAGCTCGGCCCTAGACATCCACGCTTGTTTGCTACTGACGATGTTTTCGGCCCGCGGGATAATTGAATTTCCCGATGAAAAAAAACGGACACGTTTCCTTCTGAGAGATCGTACTTCTGGACACCCATACGGCTCTTCTTAGTATCTGCAGCCATCACCAGGAGTCGAGACTTCGTCAACGTATAGCAGCCAGCCAGGATGACGAAGACTCCACAGGGAAGCTGTATCAGGATCTACCGCCAACAGAACCCCTGTTGCAGCTACTTCGGGCACTAATGCTGGTCTATTCGAAGTCAAAACTTGATCAGGCCATGCTCTTGCACGAAGCTCCAAGTCGCGAGCCTCTTACATGTTGTGGAACTGTACTTCTGAACGTATCCGTCGAGCAAACTGAGTCAACGCCGCGGAGGCCCGCCTACTACGATGTCGAATCCCTATATATGCTGCGAAACATGCTCAAACCTGCTCAGTCCTTCCATCGTGGATCCAATCGCGCATCAGATATGATCAGCCATCTTCCTATTCTGGCAATATCACTTGCTTGCCTGGTCTTGGGCCACCCAGGCAAGGAGTCTCGAGCTACCAATTCACATTGTACGGCAACTCTTGATGGAAGTCTCCCGTCTTTCACTCCGTCGGATTTCTACTTCAGCGGGAATGTACGAAGGTTCTACATTGCTGCTGAAGAGGTCGAATGGGATTACGCTCCAACGGGATGGGACAATTGGCTGGGTGCAAGTATACGGTGTTGTTGACTGCGGCCGGGACTAACCACGTTCCCACAGGTCCCTTTCAACCTCTCCGCCAGAGCACAAGCTGCCGGTTACACACAGTATGGCACAAAATGGCTGAAAGCCTTGTATCGGGGCTACACCGACAGCTCTTTCAGCCAGAAGACCGTTCAACCCGCCTTCCAAGGCGCACAAGGACCAACCATCCGAGCTGAAGTCGGCGACCTGATCGAAATGCTCTTCATCAACAAATTGAGTAAGAACTATGCTACGATGCACTCAATGGGTCTCGCCTACACCAAGTCGTCCGAGGGCTCCGACTACCCGAACAACACAACGCCTGGCCAGAGCAATACGTTGCCTTTCGCAGATGCGGTTCCGCCTGCGATGGCACCTGGAGAGTGTGCTGTGTACAAGTGGATGGTCAACGATCCCGCAGGTCCAGATAATGGCGCTCCAGCTAGGGTATGTGATTCTTGTGGAGGTCCGATGTGTTCTACTGACATGCGTGTCGCCAGATTCATTCTTACCACTCCTACGTCGCTCTCCAACAAGACGCCAACGCTGGTCTTATCGGACCAACATTCATATACGGGAGAGGCCAAATGAATTCCACCATGGCCTCTTATCGCGAGTTCCCAATCCTCTACAATATCTTCAATGAGAATCAATCTTGGCTCTCCTCCCAGAACTTGCAGCGTCTCGATCCCGGAAATTATACCGGCCCTCCCAGCACTCCAAACTACTCCAGCCTCCCCGCCGGCAACGAAAGCGTCTGGAAAGCTCAACTGGTGAATTACGACGACAGTCAACAGTTCAGCTCGGCGCCATCGTTCTACTCTCTCAATGGATTCGTGTTCGCCAACCTCCCCACCTTTGAAATGTGCCTAGACGACAATGTCATTTGGGGATTGAATGCATATGGTGCAAATTCTCACGTGTGAGCCTTTAAATCCGTGCCTCCATCCCTTCTCCGGTACTAACGTATCCCTCACCAGTTTACACATGCACGGAAATGGCCTCAGCTACCTAGGCTTCAACCAGTATGCCGAGAGCGTCAACGACGGAGTCGGCAAAACGCTGTACATGCAAGCAACGGGCGAGGGAATGTGGCAGATTGTCTGTCACGTTCAGGACCATCATACCATGGGCATGGTGGCAAATTACAGGATCTATGCAAAAGGACAGTGTCCGCTGACACCCTTGGCGCCGTTGACGACGCAGCCTGCGCCTTCAGCGTCGCCATCGACTTGGCATTCTCATGGGGACGGATGGTGAGGCACGAGCGAAGAAGATGTTACTGTCAAGGCGAAAGATCATTATGGTACTGATGAGGCTTTACTCACAAGCAACATACGAAAATCTTAATAGCACTGTGGTCCTTGAGACTCAATTTTGGACGCTTTTGATGGCCGTGATTCCCTACATTTTCTCATTCTTCTTTGCTGACACATTGCGTAGCACAATAAGAACTGTGATGCCATGTCAATCTCCTCAATCACAAAGTGAAGGACAAACCGAGCCCAGGTCAACATAGCAAGTCGCATTTACCGGCGTCTGCGTCGACAGCAGAGGTTGCTCGGGCGTACTAGGAAAAATCAGTCACGTTAATATCTCTCCAGAATCATCAATCCAACAGACTTACCACTGCGGCAGCAATAGCACATCCACACACCCTTCCGGCGTCACTCGACCAGCATCACGATAGTACACCGAAGGTCCATAAATATTGCCATTCTGCCAACAAGCATAAAACCCCCCAAACTCTCCCCCATCCTCCGGCTCCCACACCAAATGCTCAAACGTCTCCTCCGTCGCACCCTCAAAACGAAACCCCTTCGATCCAACCAATTTCTCCCCATAACTGAACGGATTACTAGCATTGCTGGGGATCTGTACGGGCGAGTCGCCCCATGCGATGAGAGTTGAAGAGGCGTTGAGGTAGAAGTAGACGACGCTGTAGTCGTAGTAGTTTGCTATTTCGAAGTATTGCGGTTGTTTCCAGCCTACGCCGAGGAGAGCGTTGAGACTGATGGTGTCGACATTGTAAGGGCCGGAGAGGGTGTTGGAGCCATAGGGATAGGCGCGGAGGGCGAAGGTTGGGTTGGTGGAGGTTGTTGTGTCTTGTGCAAAGGAGAAGGAGAGGAGGGTGGCGAAGGCTAGAGCGATGGTGGATTTGAGGGTCGACATTTTGCGGAGAATCTGTGAAGAAATGAAGGCAGATCTTTGCGTCCTTATGAGTTTCCGTGAAAGAGATGCATTTTCAACGTTTTCGTCCCAGTATGTCGGTTGAATCAGAGTAGCTGAGTCGACAGACGCTGTGCGACATCAATATGCAACAGGGTGGAGTCCCAGGTTGTAGGCGAGCCTCAGCTGAATCCAGAATTAGCCCGTTAATGAGAAGCGGGGGGAAATACGACGGTCTGCCCTAGATTGCGGAATTTTGACGGGCCTGTCCGCTATACCGGGACTGAAAGAGCAGTTCATAGCTTTATTATGTGTCACCAAATTGCTCCAAGTATAGATCTTGCGGTCTGAAGATCAACCCAAGCCCAGCATCCCTAGCGTTTCGTCCCCATAATCGCTCAATCCATGAGCAGCTTGTTCATGAGAATATTGCACGAATCGAGATCTATGCCCTCATCCAGCTCCGATTTGATATCCTTGAGCTTCTTGCTAGTCTCCTTAGCTTCCTCCTAAGAGCGCTCCAAGTCTCCGCTGTCCAACTCGATGATCGTCTTGTCGTCCCACTCTCGTATCTATCCAATATTCCTCTTCACAGAGTACGAGAGCTTCAAGTAGATTCGAATCTTACATGGCTGCTGTAGCTGATGCAATGCATGGCCCACCGGGTTTGTGAGAGCGTTGCGCTCGTGGCGGCGGACTTCTGCATTAGTGATATCGCCCACATTGCATCTGACTGTCACATGCTTGACCTCCTCCGCCGCCTCTGGCTTAAGACTGTTGAGGAAATCGGCGACAACGTAGGTGAATGTCGGGTTGTCAACATGGATATTGAATCCGGTGACGGCGTAGAAGATCTTAGACGTCTTGGCGTAAAGTTGTTCACAGGTTTGCGCGAGAGCGAGCGGGTATTTGCGAGAGGAAATGCTGGTGCGGCGGAAGTGAGTGCAGTCTTTTTGTTGCTCGAGATGGACTTGTTGGATGAACGTCAGTTCTGCAATACGATTTCGGATCTCCGCAGGCATCTGCTTGAATGGCGAGTCGTCCATGCTCTCGGCGCTGGTGTGTGCGAACGTGATCGTCTGCTTGCTAAACAATATTTGTGAAATGTGGCAACACATGCGCGACCGTATGCTGGTAGCAATTGAGGTGGAAGGTCGGAAGATGGAGACGAGTTTTACAAGTGCATATGCAGGGAAGGGACAACGCGCCGTTTGGCCATAAGCTAAATAATGCACTTCCTTGCTTGACATGTGACAAGCACTAACCAAATACGAAGGCACATAGGAGCAATCACAGAAGGAAAATGAAGCCGCAAAGCGTCGCTGTATGAGTCCGGGAGCGGGAAAGTGGTCTCACTAAGCACAAAGCCAATTCATTCCTCCTGCACCCAAGGGAGAGTGTTGAACTTACAATGGACAGATTTATGCCGAGGAAGAGGGAAATCGCAAAGACGCAGACCACGTGTCAATCTTAGTCGGGGATGCAATTTCCTCGAACTATGTAGTCGGCTTAATATCTCTCCCTTGAGAGACCCATAGTCCGGCGAGTATCGAAAAGATCGATTGGCGGGTTGGAAGAACGGTTGTGCGCGCTCAGCCCTGGGTTCTCTGGAAGCGGTTGTAGGTAGTGCTACGCCATGCGTACTTCCAAGAGTGTCAGCCTGAGCATTACGTCGACTGGCTAACGGATGGTTGCTTAAGAGCCTTTCTTGCAAATCTTGTTGACTAAGTGTTGCCGGGAAAGTTGATGAGAATTGCTTCATAGCCGCGAACTTTGGCGTGGTCAAAGAGAGCTTGCCCATCGCTGTCGACGGAGTGTTTGTGGTTGAGTCCAATAGCTTGGTGAGCACAGTTGAGCGCCTGGACGATGCTATTGAACTCCTTGGTGTGCTTAGCTCATGTCTCGATCTCGGCGTATCAAATGCTGTGATCTGCTTCCCCTTGGCTGGCGTACGTGGTGCCGGTGATCCCTTGAATCGGTCTCCGTATATGGGCCTTCGGGAAGTCATTGTCTGTGCGGAAGCATCTACCAGAGATCTCGACCTAGAGGATTACGGTAAGGGTGGGCGTGTCTGCGTTGATGGAGTGCGAGGCGGCCATACATTGAATTTGACAGGACCCGTGGGGCTTGGAGTTCTAGACGCTCCTTTGTAAGATGAGGTGCTTGACGTGATCGAAACCCCAGATCGTCGCGGCGTGCTTGGTAGCTCTGTAGTTGTACCAGCTGACGGGATTCCAGCCGTACCTCTGTAGGAAGAGGCGACAGATGTCTGGCGGCGCTTCTCGATTCTCCTTGTCTTGGAAGTCAGTTCTCCACTCAGGTCTCGAAGGTTTGAGATAGCATCGTCATATCTGTGGAAAGCCGTGCTCGAGATTGATGGCAGTCCATGCTGCTCTCGAGAGTAGTTCACGGCAACCTCCATTTCAGAGACCGACATGTCTAGATCTTTGGCAAGCCGTGGCATCGCTTGCTTGAACCGGCGCGACATTGGGTCGCTACTGATGATGCCAGCTTTTTCGGCACTGGAATTCCCCTGCATCATTGCAAAACTGTCAGAAGTCGCGTGCCGTCGGTAGAGATCAACGATATTCTCGTATACGATGTCTCTTGGATCACCTTGGCAGATCTCCAGATCGGTCTTCTCGACTCGAGACGTTTTCTTTTGTTCGAGATAGCGCCTCAGAAGCTGGTAGTGCGGCTGTTTTTCGCCCTCCCGGAGTGAGGCATGTGAACCCATGCTGCTTGATGTCGAAGAAGGAAACTTCAACTCAATTTAGGCAGCAATCCTGTTCGAAGTGTTTGGATCTGAGCCTGTAGCGTCGGATGTGTTTGATGTCGTTTGGTAGAGGTGTTGCGGGTAACGTAAAATCTCGACCAAATTGTATAGAGCTCAGGCTTCCTGCTAGCACAACGGTATTGTCACTGCAGTGCATTCATTTTCCTTCCAGTCAATTGTAAAAGGATTGGCACTCAAGAACACAATATGATTATTCGGCTTGGAGAAAGTAGAGCACCCCAGCTTTGTTCGGCCTGAGGGGCAAGTTTCGATGAGTAAAGAGTGGACAGAGACTGAGTATATTGATCTTGAACAAGTATGTTGTGGAAATAAAAGAAGGAGATATTTTGAGGGTTAGCAAGCGCCATGGAAGTGCTTGTTCATTGCATGAGAAGGATGGAGTTGCACATCGTGAGCGCTGGCCTTGCTATTTGAATGGACGCTGAAAGCGTGAAAGATGTGCGCGTCTGCCCAGATCTCCAGACGTTGTTGAGGCATTGGCCGTACATCTGGGACATATGGGACATAATGTTCCAGTAGAGGTCCAAATATCGCCTGATCACTGTTCTTGCACGTCGGCGCCAGGTCTCCGGGTCCATAAGAGAACGTCGATGAGAGTCTGTAGGGAGCAGATCGATGGATTGGGGCATATCGGTGTCTCTTGAAAAAGAAGATATGTGTTCTATTAGAAAATCAAAGGGTGAAGGGCGGTGTTGATGTTTCCAACACATGAAAGGGGTTTGCTGTTCCGAGCTCACCACCTCCTGAGCAAGACATCTTCTTGCTTTGAGAATGGCCGACGTTTCGAACGATATTCTTCTTGTGGACTCATCGGTATTGCTGACGCCGCAAGGTGGATTCTCGTCAACCCCGTCAACTCCGCGTGGCACGGCGTTCCAGACGCGCGTTTGCAATAACCCAAAGTCTAAAAGATACTTGTACGCGAAGGGCATATCGACTGTGAACAGTGCCGTCAGTCACAAACATGGAAGCGTTTCAAATCAAGAAAGCCACCATTGATAATATCGACGAAATTGCCAAAGTCACCAGATTGGGCTGGCAAAGTCAGGGCATTATTGCTTCCGTGATCGATCAGACGTCTCCGGATGACGTGCGTAATGCCCTCATACAAATGCACCACCCGCGATACGAAAGCCCGACTAGCGTTGTGTTCGAAATGGGGGAGACATCCACAGATTATGGAATTTGCACACTCTCCTACGGGCCAGGAACGCAGACTGAACATGGGAACAGCAAAATCGTAGTCATTACATCTCTGCAGAGCCCAGGTGCAAATGAAAAAATCGGGAAGACTCCCTCGGCAGACAATTCAGGGCTTGACAAAGAATTGTTTTGTCACTTAAATAGAGCATCCAGGACATGGGGCTACAGTCCTGCAAAGCATTTCCGTAAGTCGTAGACTCAAGGCTTCGTGGACGACCAGAGTGAAATATGTATGCAGATCGCAAAAGCAGCTACGTCCTCCAAGGTCATCAAGGCCTGCGACTCGGCAAGAGGCTATCAGAAATATGCGACAAGATTGTGGCCGAACATGGCGGCATCTGCTACGCCGCGACGAACCGAATCGCGAAATGTCTCTTCCAGAGTTGCGGCTACGAAGTCATCTGTCTCACTACGTTTGATGTCTCTAAATGGAACAAGCCTAATCAAACATTTCGCAGTCTGCGAAAAGACTTTGGCAAAGGTGTTCAAGCTGATCAAATGAACTAGCTTACCATCCGCCGGCCTCAATCAAATACCACTCCCAGTCTCCCTTGATACTGACCTGAGTGCATCATATCCACCATCTCCTGAAGCTGCTCGAGCTTGAAGTGCGTCATGTGCGGCTTGATACCATGTTTATGGCTGAACTCCACACACCTCTGCAGTCTATCGGTCGTTCCATTGTTCGACCCAAGGATTCGATACCTCTTCATCGAGACATCCATGGCCTGGAACTGCAGTGGCTTCTGTGGAATCCCGGTCACCATGAGGATCCCGTTCATCCGAATGATAGGAGGCATGCCAGAAAAGGCCGGCACCGAATTCGTATAGTTGATGGCGGCGTCAACGCCCTTGCCGGTGACCTTTTTGATGTCTTTGACGTACTCGGCGTCGATCTTCGGGTTGAAGACATGATCGGCTCCTTGGGCTTTCGCCTCCTTCAGTGCATCCGAGGAGAGATCGATGCCAATAACCTTATACCCGAACGCTTTCAAATATTGGATTCCGAGATGCCCGAGTCCACCACAACCCACGACTGCCACCCAAGTATCCTCTGGCGTTCCCTTCAGCTCGGCGATTGTGTCGATCACACTATTGAACGACGTACACCCAGCACAAAACAGCGGCGACAAACTCTCCAACTCGAAGACCCCGTCTGAAATCTTTGCCGCATTTCGCCAGTCAATCGCAGCGTACTCCTGGAAATCCCCATTGCAGGTAAAGCCGCGAATCTGCTGTTTGCCGTATTCGAAATTCTCACAGTTCACCGGATTGATAAGACACCCATCACATTCGTAGCAGCCACCTACAACAGGCAGCCAGCCAATATTCTCGCCCTCGTGGAAGCCTCGGACCTCTGCACCGACTTGTATAATCTTGCCGCAACCTTCGTGGCCCATTGTGAAAGGCTCGGCATCGCCCATTGCGAGATCTTGTTCATTGGGCTCGAAGAGCATGAGGTCGCTGTGGCATAGCGAGGCTGAGATCATCTTGACAAGAATCTCGTGGGGGGCGATGGAGGGGATCTGGAAAAGTGGTAAGTCTGTATGCTGCGCCCGCGAGGAGGTCTGAACTGACGGGGATCTCATTAATCTCGATCGACTTGCTGACAGGGTTGAACTGGGCTGCTTTCTGTGTCGATGGAATCTGAGAGCCACTTGGGCCATCGACATTGTTGGAGACCATGGTAATTGATTCTGGTAAGGGACGATTGCGAAAGATTCAGAGACAAATTCGAATTGATGATGTGATTACCACTAACTCCAGTTGAATCGCCCTCTATCAGCACTCCGTCAGCTGCGTGCATATATTCTGCGGGCGACTATCTACTCTACGTCGGCATATGGACCTCCTCATTTCATGCGCGAAACGCTCCGCAGTTCTCCACAAGTTGTTTGTGCTTCCTCGCTTGGGGGAGGAGCTGTTCGGCTAATGATAGCCAGGAACCGATGATAGCCAGTCCGTAACCTCCATTTCCATTCTCAGCTCTCGGACCTGCTAGCAGTTCGCAGATGAACGGTCTCTACTTCTTCGACGGTCCAGCACCTGGCCAAGGCGTCGTCGGATGACAGCTGGTCACCGTCGTGGTGTTGACGACGTCTTTAAACGTCGGAATGGGCGAGGCACAGGCAGCGATCTGGATCATGGTCAGTCTAAGGATTTCCAACTGAAATACTTCTGGACATACTGGACAATACTGTTCGTGGTCACGTACGGCTGTTGAAGTCGACAAATATTTACAACCATTACAGGAAACGCTCTCTGTGTAAGTGTTCTTGGTGATCGTCGTCTTACACTGAACAGGGCATGGCGTTGGATATGGGACCGTGAGAGTGCTGGTGCAGTAAGTTAGAAAGGACTGCGCTGTTGGCTCGTCGGGCGGATATGGAGTAGTCGCCGTTGTGATTGCCCCGAACAGCAGTATAGCGTCGAAGAGCATGATGACGTCTGGACACCGTGGAAGAAAAGATACCGTTGCAAGCGTCCTTGGACATGGCATCGCCAGCCTTTAAGTATTGTTCTAACGCGGCACACGAGACGTCAGCCAAATGGACTTGGCCACGAGGACGGTCAGAGTACGAGGTCATTTGACTCAAAGTGGCTATACCAAGAGCTTTGCTGCGAAGGTCGGACTTTGGCGGCCCAGGACTGCCTTGTCTTGAACTCTTGGCATCACTTGGATCATGACAATTCCCGAGATTCCCGCAACTCTGAGCTAATAATACCGGTTAGATTAAGGCGATGCGACTTCAGACACGAGGGCAAGACGGGCATCGATCCAACACGAAGGCACCAATGCGCTCCGTCGGTTGAGGATAAGCAACCCGAGCCCAAGGGGAAAGTGTCCACTACGATATTACCAGATACAAACAACATCATTCGAGGTCAGGATATGGGTTATTCGTTGAGCGGAGATATGCCATTTTCTTTAACAGAAGTTCCACGACTCGGTGGTCAAGTTCATTCCTTCTCCTCGATTGGCTCCTCTTGAACCGGCTTGTTCAGACCAATCCGTTCCATCGTCGTTACGACCTCATGTGTTCCAGAACCGTTGATCTTGCTCACCGAGCTCTTGCGATCGGTATCCACGACCAGACGAATGAGATCCGGTCTCATATAATGCCCTCCAAAGTCATTGAGCGCCTTGCTGAGGTGTGCCTCGTCAAGATCGATATCCACGAAAACAAGTCCCTCGAAGTCCTCCGAGGGGCGCTTGATCAACGGTTGTCCATCAGGGCCGTAGATTCTTGTGTTCCCGTTGTAGATGTGGTGGTCTTCAGGCTCTTTGCCCGGTGGGGTTTGGAGTTTGACGCCTTCGGCAGAGATGGTCTGGAATGGAGCGAGAGTGAAAGAGCCGGTTTCGATGGCGTAGGCTGGAGTGACGATGTCGGCATTGGCGTCGGAGATGTTGGTGTATGGGTCTGGGTAGGTCAAGGTGGAGGCATGTGGGTAAAGAGGCCTGTTAGACATTGTCGGTATGAGAGATCCAACTTCAGTCTTGGATTGACTTACCATGCAGCAACGTGGACCTCTTCCCCTAGCGAGACAGCGTAAGCTTTGAGAAATGGGTTCATGTTCTCCCAGCAATTCAATTGCCCAATGCGACCGATCTCAGTGTCGACCACCATCGAGGTCGTGTCGCCCGTCCCATCACCAAATACCAATCTTTCCACATGCGTGGCCCTGATCTTCCTCCTATGATTTATGACTTTACCGGTTGGATCAATCAATACTTGACTAGTGTACAGACTGTTAAGATCGACCTCTGAATATCCCAGCGAGACGAAAATGTCATTCTTCTTCGCAGCCGCACGGATCCGATGCATTTGAGGGGAATCGGACGGCAAGCTGTTCTCGCGGTATTTTTTGAGGAGTGGAAGAGACTCTTGGTAATTGACACGCCACATCCAGTAAGGGTAGCCGGGAATCCAGAGCTCTGGGAAAGCGATGAGTTTGCATCCTGCTTTGCCGGCTTCGTTAATCCAGTGGATTGTCTTTTGGACGGAGAGTTCGAGGTTTAGCCAGCCGGGCTCAGCGTTGACCGTGGCGGCTTTGTACTTTCTAATGGTGGCGGGCATAGTGATTGGTGATTGTTTGAACGTGGATAAGATGTGAAGGAGAGTAGATGTGATGAAGAGTCGACCTCAGCTGTCAAGACTTGGTCTCTTATACGTGCAGTCCATTCAGGGCAATGTCAGACAACTTACGACAACGTAATGGACTTTCCAGCTCGTCAGGTGGCAATGGTAGGGCTTTGCCAGGGTTGTCGTGAGTGAATAAGTCGCCTCCGCAAGATCCCTGTTAGGGCAGCTTCAATTGTGGAACCTATACGCTTCATCAGTGGACACAAGGCTGCATCAGCAGCAGCAGAGCATGGGGATCAGACCATACCATCGGCAGTGATCGGATGCACAGTAGATTGCCATTCTGCACATCGCGAAAAGCTGGCGAAGCTCAGCCAGTCGAGAAGAGAATACATTGCATAAGCCTGAGTGAGCGGAAGTCGTGCGATAAGAGAATCTCATCGAAGACGAGAAAATCCCGAATGGCCAGTGGATGGGTTGTGAACTTCAATACAGTGTCGTAATACTGCCCTTGCTTTTCGACAGGGTTTGTCAGTGCGGCCAAACCACAGCAGAATCCTATCCATCACGTCCACTTTATTTCGAGAACACTTTATAATGAAGATTGTCCAACAACACACTTGGCGGCCCTTGTACACCTTCATCGCCATACGCATGTCCCGTCGTCGGATTTGTCGCCGTGAAAACGACCAACCTGATTCCCGTCGCCTTGAACGCATCACTGAAGGTGAACTTCGCCATCTGTGCAGAGGGGCTACCCGTCTCCGGGTTCTTTTCGACGTCAGGCCTATACTGGAACATCTGAGAGGCAATGGCGGGCTGACTTGGATCTTTGTACGCGGTTGCGACGACCGTACAGTTGCTGGGCCAGATTTGACTCTCCATCTGGCCGTCACAGGAGGGGCACTCGGTGCCAGTGTAGGTATAGTTGAGAAGAGCATGGCAGCCAAAATACCAATCTCCTTTGCATTAGCAAGCGTAAAAAGTATTGAAGACGAGGAGCATACCGATGAGCTCGAAGTATTGGACTGTAGAGCCGGGGAACGAAGCAGAGAGGGTTGCGTTCTTGCCTTTCGCACCATCGAATATAGCTTCGTAGTATGGGGAGACAGCGCAGACATCTTCGCAGAAGCCGGATGCGTAATCGAAGGGCCCAGTATGCATGTTCCCGTAATGGAGGCCATCATAGGACCCAGTGAGATTGGCTCCAGAAAACATGTTATCGTCGAACATGGCGATGTATTCCTCGCTGGTGATGGCGAGTGCTGTACACGTGAGAGCACCGAGAACAGCCACTGTCGACAACATGCTGGGCTGGTGGACTGCGGAAGCGTCGTCTTTTTGAGGAGATCAACCGGCTTTTGCGAAGGCGCGGCTAGGACGGTGAATGTGATGCCAAACGAAAGCGAGTCGGGCCAGCATGAACTCAGTTCCATCTCTTCTTTATACCTCCTCGAGCATATGAAACTCGTATTGGAAGAACGCACCTGGAGCTGAGAGCTGTATGACTGCGAGGAGGTGAAGATCAAAAATGCTGAGCCGTGGCGATAACATCCATAGATCTTTCTCGGCATCGTCGCTTACTTAGACAAACTTGGTATGCTTGGAGTTACAACACGATATGCGTGCGAATAATAAACGATCTGATAGCTTCGTTCTTCCCGCAGGCGGCAGCGGGGTCCCGCAGATTACCTCCTGAGGCGTAAAGTATATCCATAATGCGGAAAGTAAGCTGGGCCTAGAATGTGGGCCACATTATTGAACTCCCCCGAGGATTCCAATACACATGGTCGTACTTAGAAAAGATGTGCGAAGCTGCATCGCCTGTGTGGTAAAGATGAAACTCTTCAGTTTGGGGAAAGCCATGCGAGAACTCTGTCCGTATTGCCTGCATCGATTAGCCAGGCACATGCAGGAACGCCCACTTCTGTCGACTCAGCTGATGCCACTCGATCATGTTCGCACCCTCGAAAGAAGAATGTAAAACCGTCTCCAGTGTGAAGAGCGTAGCAGAAATACCGCAACACCTTCTTTCCTACCAGCTCATGGTTCCTAGGAAAGATACCAGTAAAAGGCAATCTCCCCCACAAAGAAAATGAAAGGGCCCAGCTGGCAAATGACTGACGAAGCTGCAGTGGAAGCAGCATCCTTCAAAAGTCAAGCTCTCATAGCACAGTCGAAGCTTCCTTCCTGCCAAAAGGAGTGGATAGCAAGCTGGCGGTGACGACGCGGCAACGAGCCTTCGCTTCACGTTGCGAGTGAGGGACCAGATCCAGAAAACTCTACAGCCTGAGCTCCACGAAGCTTAAACAGCGAAGGCGACAAACATCTTCCTGTTGGTGCCGACGATACCGGTATTTCAGAGAGCCGAATGAAGTGTCCTCTCTC
This sequence comes from Mycosphaerelloides madeirae, assembly GCA_002785995.1. NCBI lineage: Eukaryota > Fungi > Ascomycota > Dothideomycetes > Mycosphaerellales > Mycosphaerellaceae > Mycosphaerelloides > Mycosphaerelloides madeirae. Next base: position 38,771 of record NHNV01000029.1, read on the forward strand.
TCGAGCCAGGTCTTCTGTTGATGGCCGCGGAGACTATGCTGCCAATATGTCGACAAGCGACATGGCGCGGGTTGGAGGACGCGTGTGTGCAGGACGAAGCTGGTACGATATTTTTATCCTGTGCCGGTTCAAACCTTGAGTGCTTGGTTTCATGCAGAAGGCGATCACCACGTAGTCCTGCACGCGTGCAACTCCGGTCGTGAGGCATATCTTCGACGGCGACCGTGGGTTAGTTACGGCTATTTTCGCCAGGTCAGTGTGTCGTTGTTGGAATGAAAGAGGGAGGAACTTTGAAGAGAACGGTCCTATTCATGGGATGCGTTAAGATGCATCAATATTTGACGTAGTGCCTGAGGCCGCACACTACGTCACCTCCCGAATTCTGACCACTTCAATCAACCTCTCATGCACAACCGTCAATCCCCATCAAAGCATCGCTCTATACCCCCAGGCTCACCTCCCACCGCCCTTTGAAAACGTGAGAGCTCTTCTCGAAGGTCGTGTTCACCTTCACCGCCGGGTCGACCTCCGCGAACATGGCCAGCCACTCCTCCTGGTTCCGCTGCTTCACGTTATGCATGGTCATCGTGGTGACGTCTCGACGGCGGTAGCCAACCTCAACATGTGGCGGGAAGTCACCATATTGTGGCGACACGCCGTCAGTGATAATAACACGAGCGTCCGGGGTTGAGAGCAAAGCACGCAGCATCTTCACGACATCTTCGTCTTGCCAATTCCAGAGGAGATTTCGGATGAGGTACACCGAGACATTGCCTGCGTCCTCGGGCTGGACTGCGGTAGCCAGGGAGTCGACATGAGTGAAAGCGATGCGGTCTCGGCAGTCAGGGCGCACGAGTGCTTCGCCGCGGCGCAGGAAGTCTTGGGTATCGCAACGAACTTCCAGGGAGAGGTCTTGCTTCCATTCTGCGAGAGAAAGGGATGCAAACCCGTATCTTCCGCCCAGCTCCACAACCTTGTTGCTAGTTTCAGCATGCGAATCAAACCAGTTCCGGATCAAGCTGTCAGCGGGATCCAAAGCTGCGAAACGTCAGTCGCGGCACCCACCATGGGCCCGGTATACTTACAGGTGGAAACTCCTTTCATCGCGCGTCTGAACCGGTCGCCCTTTTCCGGATGCTCGGCATGCCATTGGTACATCTCGGCTCCGAACCTGGAGACAGGAAAGTCAGCGTTTACGAAGGTCCCAGCCATGCAGCGATGCTCTTACCCAGTTTTGAACCCTGTAGCACCATTCTTATAGGTGTTAGGCTTGATTGCTAAGGCATCCGAGAGATGGGCGCTCGCTACTCGAGTCTCGTATAGCCTTTGGAAAATCAGCCTGGAATTGATGCACGAGCGACGTCACTTACTGGAAGCCAACCCATTGAGCAAAGTCCTTGTCGTGGATGAGTTCCTCCGACACAGCCGTCAGAGTAAATGAGTTTGCCTCTGGCTCTTCGATAATGTGGCGACATTTCAGAAGGCTCATGATTCGCACAAGCTTATCCTGTGGCAAACCTGATAGCTTTGACAGATTCGACAGCGACGAACGCCCACCCGGGGAACTCGCCATGTGGTCCAGGAGTCCAGACTGCAGAAAAACATAAAGAGCGCCATGGTCCCAGTTCCAAGCCGTGAACTCATGCAAAAAGTCGTGTGGACCTTGCAGCAGCGTCGTCAAAGTATCCAGCTGGCCCAGAGTCTTGTATCGGAAGTCTGTGCGCTCTGGCGAAGTCTTGTCCGACCAGAACGATGTGTCACTTCCCGCTGCGAGACTTGGTTGGGGGATGCCTTTTTTCCGGCATTCTGTTTCCAAATGGGTACATGCTTGGAGAATTTCAGTGGCCAGGGCTCGGAGACTGGAAATGGCAGTATCGTTCGGCTCTGCAATGCTGCCCATCTTGGAGCTTTTGGTCGTGGCTGACGAGATTTTAGGAACCAGGAAATTATTGACGATAGGAGAAGTGGCACTCGCGCTGATAGGTTTTCAGCGATCTACTGGAATTGATGAATAGTCGACGTCCAGAAAGTAAGTCAATGACGGTGAACATTGGTGTTGCAGGTGTTGTTCAGCTGGTACCATGTGCTCGAATTCCGCTCGCCGCTCGGAAGCCGGGGACCATTCCAGCAAGGACGATTGTATCACTGCCGCAAAGACTATCTGCGTGGGACTCGGGTCGCGGGTATGTTGCAGTAACACTTCAAGACACTGTCCTAATCTGCAAAGCTTTTGCCAATGTAGACAAGGCAGACTTTGGGTCTACGTCTATATCAGGGACGACAAGCGCGGGAGCGTTGGACTGCAATGAAACATCGCCTGGTCAGAGTTGGGGCTCAGAAGCCGTGGACCTGGACCAAAATACTGGATAACGGAATCTCGCACCATGGCAACATGCCGCAAGTAGCAAAGCAAATATCTCAAGCGTCGGAGAAGATACATACGCAATCATCGAAGTACGCATACGTTGAAACAACAGCGGCGTCTCTTGAGCCGCCGGACATCGAAGGACGATTGAAAGACGGACCGGACGAAATCTCGCACCAATTCCATGACGACAGCACAAATGCACATTCAACACACAAGACAAAAAGCTGCACGAGTCGTCTCAACATTCGGAGCGTGGATGCTTCCAAGAATGTGGCTTACACTCCGTCCGCGAATCTCAATCCTTCCAAGCCATTGCACCATACGAGCCCGATAGGCCGCCACACGACTGCCAAATCACATGCGAGAGCACCATAAGACGCCCCAGTCGGAAGAATTAGATCGTTACCCCAGAACGAATGTCGACGCAGCAGCAAGAGTTGGGACCAGTGGCAGATCCCGCGGATGACTTTGACGAAGAAAAGGGCTTTGTTTCTGTTTGGAACAGGAACCGAATGGCGCAGTTCTAGTCATTTCCAGGCCGTGCAAAATCAATGGACTTGGAGTGTCTCCTGTAAAAGTCTGCTCTACGACTCGGTGTTGGGTAACGCCCGCGGATTCGTAGCCGCTCTTCCAGAAGAAACCATGGTGGACCAAGTTGCCAATATCGGAAGTCGTATCGCCGCGAGGACGCGAGGTCAAGATTGCACCGAACCGCCTATCGGCCAGACCATCTTGTACGCTGCAGATCTGCTGCCTGTGGCACGGGCTTTGTCTGGGCGCAAGTGCTTCCTGCTGCTTGTCTCACCAGCTGCAGGGCTGCAGGATCGTGCTTCTTGATCTCAAAATGGTCCAGTTCACGGCACCTCAGCACAACCAGCGTTACGGCTCCGAGTAGCTTCAGAACTTGACCCGGGCGAGAATGGATATTCGAAATATTAGCGTTACGACGAGAGATGTGAGAACGTCTTGAACAGCACAGCATGTTTGCAGGCTTGTAGCTGCCTTCTCGGTCTTCTCGGTTGACTCAGACGATGTCAGTCGTTCTGAAATGGTATTGATCAAGGTAAAGCACGAATTTGATCACTGACGTAAGGAAAGACTGCGTAGGAACGGGAAGGCCCTTGAAGGTTCAAGCGAGACCCTGATGGAGCCTCCGCATGCAGGATCAAGAAAGGCTGGTTGGCAAACGCTGCAAAGAAGTCCACCAGTGGTCTCTCGGAGCCTCCCGCATGCAAAACTGAGGCTCTGTGTTGGCGGCGTAGCGATGGTGGTGCGAATGTCCGACACCGTCGAACCTTAACTCAGAAGATCGCTGCTCTATCGGGTTGGCGTTCGGCCTCAGGCTACCTGCACACATGTCACCGACGACGACGTCTGCAGCACGGTCTCATTTTGAACGTGCCCCACGCTCGCTGAGCGAGTCGGCATCAGCAGCTGAACGAAGCTTGCGTCCAGACTACCACACGTGGTAGAGATTCACTCACCCCAAGCTCCCCAAACCGGCCCCATAACACGCCCTAATCGCTAGGGCGGCTTCGGTAAGCGGCCTCCCACGTGGAATCAATGGCACTGAGATCTAATTCTGTTAACACTTTCCTGTCACGAGTATGGTGAAGGACCAAATTTGCCTCCGTCGATACGGTGACGCAGCGGACAGACTTCAACGTCTTCTCTCTTAAGGTCATGGTCTAGCCCCTTCTACAATACAGGTTGGAATACGACATACTTGTTGCGACGACGAGACACACATTACTCACCACAAGACCATTGATCTAGGACACCCTGTATTCATCAATAGGGGTGCTGGGCTGATCAGGCTCCATTATGCCTATCTCGCGCGAGTCGGTACGAAGCTAATTGTTCCTTTCTGCGCAATCGATGAATTTTGACGCAACAAGCCACAGACCAATGCCGCATCCTCCAATGTCGATGTTGCTTGCACACACTGCCGACATCGCAAGATTCGCTGTGGAAGGGAGCGACCAAAGTGTAGCAATTGCGACAGAGACAATGCAGAGTGCGACTACCAAATCCCGGGTAAACGAATCAATCACATGAAGCTACTGTATGTCATCTCAATCAGTGGTGGTACTTGGAGCTTGACGATTGTTGACATTGGAGATAGATGCAACAATGTGGAGGGGCTCGACGATCGTCTGCTTGGTATCGAAGACATGCTCTGTCGAATCGTCGCCACGTTGAAGAAGAATCAAGGGCCCCAGTGCACATCGAATGGCCTTAAACGCTCGAGCTCTTCTGTCTCCCTTTCTTCGTCACCTTCGAGCAGCGGCAGCGACCCTGAAACGGATTGCGAAGACCCATCCAATCATTATCGAGGACCGCTATCTCTCAAAGACCTGTGCAAGGATTTGAAGGATGAACTTTGCTCTTCTTTGAACCACGAGAGGTTGGCCCTCGAACAAGGCGAGCAAAGCAGCACTATCGACCACCTCATACAACAAATGTGCCAAACAGCCGCAACGGCGCCCGAAGCACCCCATCAACAGAACAACGACGTACCTCGATTACCTTCAAGGCAGCATATCACCAAAGCACAAGGCCAATTTTTTCGACAAACCGATGCTGTGACCGACATATTCGTTCAGGAGAACTTCCTTGCGAACCTGGACCGAATATACACCACGCCTTACCAACAAGCGGACGAGCCTTGGATTATCTGTTTCAAAGCTATCGTTCTTCTCGTTCTGGGGCTTGAGCTGGCAGATGCCAGCACCCACTCAATCTTTGGCGGTCTTGCAGGATCGTTCCTCCTACCAGGCGGCGCTCCTTTGGTGAACTCAAGCTTACTGACAGCACCTCAACTCATCAACATTCAAGCTTTGATTCTTCTCGTGAGTAGATATTGGCAAGTTTTTGGGTCTCTCAGTATTGACACCTTGTCTCAGAGTGTACTAGCACAGCAACAAGAATCTCAAGCATGGTCGGATATGCTTTTCGCCCAGGCATGCACGCTTGCGAAGACCATGAGGTTGCACCGAGCAGATGCAATTTCTCCCAGTCTTACTCCCGAAGAACGACGAGAGCGGTTCCTGGTCTTCCGCGCTCTGTTCATCCGCGACAAAGAGCTCGCAATCTCTAGAGGGACCGTTTCATGGCTCACCGAGATCAACTTCCCTACAATTCCAGAAGCCATCAATTCTGAAGAGTCCGCCCACGAAAGCAAATTGGGGCTGGCCATTATCCAAAACAAAATTTACCGAATAGCCCATACATCAAAACCTCGTCCACGCTCTTCGAGAAAATTGCAATCCATTCTAGCCGTAATTGAGGACGAATTGAGCAGCTTCGCATGCTCTCAGGGACTTTTCGGCGTCGCTACCCACGGCAACAGCGACTACGTGGCCAATCAAATATCTTTCCTCTCCACTCGGATAGGAGCAATGCTGGATAGCCCCTCTGATGCCCATGCTAGACTGGCACTACTTGACTCAAGAGTAAGCTGCCTCACATTACTATTGGCATTCACACCGAACGACTCCGACCTCCTCGGCCGGTTTGAGAAGCTGGTCAGCACAAATCGTGCCGCGTACCAATTCTCGACTGTCGAAGGTGCAACTACCCGCACAAAGACCAATACGAGAAGCCTAAGCTCAATGGCCTTGTTGAGCTTACTACATTCCTTCCCAGCCGCCGCGATCTTTCTTCTGGTCAAAAACATCATCTCGCCTCGGCAGCAAAAAGACGAGTCTGAAGTCGCAGATGATTTAGCTCTTATACAGAGGGTATACGCATGTTACGTCTCGAACGCATCAATCATGGCTACGGGAAGCTACGGGCGGAGGTTGATGTCGACATATCAAGTCGTTCTCCAACTTCTCAGCCTAGTGAATAACGCATCAAAACCAGAACCAGTCCCCACCGCACCTAGTCCCGCCGCACAGCTCAACAAGGAATCCGCACCACAAATACCGTCAGGCTCAGACTTCACCCCCGCATCTCATCACAACAACCCCAGCCTCGACTCAATCAACTTCTCAAACTGGCCGACTCCAAACAGTATGCAAGACAGTCCTTGGGACGGCTGGCAAGACGCAATGAACGGTATCAGTCCAGACATGGGCTCAATGCTCCTCTCCAATCCGACAGACGGCTCGTCGGATTCCTTCAGCAACTATCAATTCCCGACGCCACCGCAACAGAATATCGCTTGGAACATGCCACAATTTCAGGACGAGAACGCAATGCGGAAGAAAAGACGACGAACCGATGATGGTCGGGGGACACCGGTGCTGGATGGGAAGGATATGGGGTTGGGACAGATAGACGACTTCCTGACGTCCCCGGATGCGTTGCAGATGCTGCTTTCGTATAGCAACTCATAATCGAGTACTAGCAATGCAAAGACATGGATGATACAACACAAGTCAATTGGAATATTGCAACTGTTTCGATCACATCACCATGCTCAACCACACGTTCTCCGGACATTTTGTAAGAATTGGCAAGCAAGCACGAATCGTTGGACAACAGCCCGCCATCGTCTGGCCCTCACTGGCAGACTGCGACCAATGCTGCAGGGCTACCGCCATAGACGTAGAGTGTAAAAGCTACGTCAGACCTTGCCCTGGAAAACATTAAGCCCTAGCCCGGCCTCGGGCCCTATAACATAAAATTGTCTAGAACTAACCACAACAGCGTCCCCACGCCGAGGCACCATGCAGTCGCCCCTCTCTTATTCCTCGCTCCTTAGCGGAAGTCCTCCGCGCACGCCATCATGTAGGCTTGCACATCTCTTGACGCAGCTCCGAAAATCCTGGGTTCTTTACACGTGCGCCGGAGCGATGTGGTCTCTGCTAGCTTTTGATGAATTCCGAGATCAACAGAGCTAGAAGCACCGAAGAACTTCTCGTCGTAAGCTTGTAAGGAGACTATTCCTGGTAACCACGTGCCTAAAGGATCAAAGTTATACCGAGAAGGGTAATTTTATTTGCGAGGGGGTCGGGGCCCGTCGTCCGCTCGCATTGCTTTCCAGCTCGGTTTCACGTGGGTCGATCTTGGAAGCGTACCTCGAAGAAATGGTAATTGTTTGAACATTGACAGTTGACAGTCTTCTTTTGCAGCTGATGGTTATCCTTCCAAATCAATCAAAACGGTAACAAGACCGCAAGCAGCATGAGATGACAAGCGAGCAACATTGAGAGACACTCTTGGCTGCCAAAACGCAAGACAAACACGGCCGCTCACTATGATAACGCTCGGCTGCCGCAGGCCGTAAGTGTTTTGAAAGGGCCCTTCGGACCGCCAACGGCCCATCGGTATCCGTTCCTCTTGACTACAGACTCTACGACATTTCAGGGTCTTATCTAGAAACATTCCTGCACGACTTGCAACTTCAACAAACAAAAGCTCACCCGTCGCTGTTCTCACTGACAGGACACAAGTATTTCTCAATTTTCCTTATCGCTTTGTATACAATCAATCGGCTCATCAACAATCAGCCATGTCTCCACCACAGCAAAACGCTCAATCCGAGCCTCATGTGCTCATCATGGGTGCTGGTAAGATTCACATTCTCATAGATTGAGTCAAGAGATCATCGATGCTGATGTTTGGAAAGGTATTTCCGGTCTCATCCTCGCCCAGGCTCTGAAGAAGGACGGAATCAAATACTCCATCTTCGAGCGCGACATTTCCCTCAATGTCCGCAGCAACGAATGGACCATGGCCATCCACTGGTCACTCGACCGCCTAGAGACCCTCCTTCCAAAAGAGATCTACGCCAACATGGAGGCTGCCTCTTGCAACCCTGCCATCCCAATTGAAGCTGGTGGAAACTACCCGATCATCCACGGCGAGACTGGAAATATGCTGGCTGGTGTTCCATACAAGAAGGGTCTCCGAGTTCCTCGTAGCAAGATGAGGAAGCTTTGCGGTGAGGGTATCAATGTTCAATATGGCAAGAAGCTCGAGCGAGTTATCTTCCCTGAGGACGGACAAGTCATCGCTCTGTTCCAGGACGGCACCTGGGTTCAAGGAACCACCATCGTCGGTGCTGATGGTGCTCGCTCTAAGGTGCGAGAAATTGCGATGGGTTCTGCAGAGAAGGCTGCGACTACTGGCTTTCCAATCTGGCACATGAACTTGACGGTCTGCTACGGCGACGCTGAGAAGGCCCGGTTCCTTCGACAGGAGTTCCCAACTAGCTTCCTGGCTCTGAGCCAACGCTCCTTCCATGCCTTCCAATCAATTAGTAGCATGCCTGATGGTCCTGATCACCCTGAGAGTTGGGTCTTCCATCTTGGTGAGTTACAAGTTTTCAACGTCATCGTGAAATATACGGACACTGATGCTTTCACAGCCATGGCATGGCAAGGACAGGCAAATCACGAACTCAGCTACGCCGAGCGTCTAGCCATGATCAAGGAGAAGGCAAGCACTCTCGCTGAGCCAGCTCGTTCGTCTTTCATGTGGATTCCTGAGGGAACCCAAGTTCACAAAGCCGACATAAGCTACTGGATCACCGAGCACTGGAACAACCATGACGGACGATTGGTCCTTCTCGGTGATGCCGCTCATCCCATGCCTCCATAGTAAGACACCCCTCCCAACGATCTCCCTCTGATAACACGCACTAAGATTTAATCTTCCCAGCCGAGGCCAAGGTCTCAACCACTGCATCGCAGACACCTTCAGCCTCCTCTCAGAGATCAACAAGGTCCGCAACGGCGAGAAGACATGGGCCAAAGCCATCGACGACTACGAAGACGAGCTCGTGCCCCGTGGCTCTGAAGAAGTCAAGTGTTCTCTCGAGAACGGTATCATGTTGCACGACTGGGAGAAGGTCAAGGAGAGCCCAGTTTTCAACCAGGGTTTCCGTCCCATGAAGGGCCATGCTGAGTACGAGACGAACAAGGAGGGTGAGGCCAACTTGAAGAAGGCTGAGGCTGCTCGTGGCCTCAAGCAGGTTGTTGCTTCGTCGTAAATTCAAGCGGGGTTGATGATTCGGGTGGTGGGATTAGCGGAAGCGTAGAAGGGAGTTCGGTGTCATCTTAGATATTTTGCAATTATAAATTGCAATTATAAATTACAATCAACGGATACGAATTGCTTTGCATCAATCGTGAATCTTATGAGCTTTCGATGCTACGTCGACTCTTTAACACTTTATCAATTGAGAATCGGAGTTCAAAAGAGAGACTTGGATCTGTATAATTGGAACGATATAACATCTCACAACGAATGTTGAGATTAAAGCAACGATCGAGAGTCAAGAACTCTACCTTCCAGATGACCCAGTTCGTGCAACTAAGCCCAATCCATTTGTCCAACCACTTTAGCCGTCCGCAAATTCTATGTACACCTAGCTATCACATTGTGGCCAGCTCAACGCATTGCTCGCATAATACCGAGCCTTCTGTCGCTCCTCACTACGATCACACACTGCCAACAACCAGAAGAGCATGCTTCGTACGATAACGAAACCGAAACCTGCCACAATGGCACGATTGTCGATCATAAACAAAAGAGGCAGCTTAAAAACAGATCTATTACAGACGAGCCAATCGCATCTCGGCGGCCGCCTTTCGGTCTACGAAATCCAAGCCACAACAAGAAACCAAGACGAAGAAAGAAACAGACGAACGTTTCAGGAAAAGTATTCCTCGGACAAAGTCTCCAGTCCACCAGCTACCATACTAACCTATCCTACCCTACTCACTCAACCACCTTCCCCTCCGCGACATGCTTCTCAAACCACCCAAAACTCATCTGCGTCCCCGGCCCGTCCGCGAAATTCTTATGATCCGGATTAACAACTTCCTTATAATGCTCATCATTCACAACGTTCAAGTAGTCCTCCACATTGCGAAACACAATCGTAACGAAAGCGTCATAGGGTGAGCGGTTGATGTGCGGAGCGGCGGGGAAGAGTTTGTCCATGCCGGCCATCAGGTCAGGGGTGTTGTGTTGCTGGGCGAGAGGGTTAGTTTGCGGGGAGGGGAGGAGGGTGAGAGGGGAAGGTGAGGATGTACCATGGTGTAGTCGACGATTTTATTCTGAACCAGGAGTTCTTTCATTAAACCAGCGTGTTTGGTGCTGATGTACTCATGGTAGGCTTCTTCGTCCATGCCCTGTTTCCGGGTTGCGCTGATGGTGACGCTGAAGAGGTGTTGAGATTTGCCCATGGTTGCGGTGCTTGATCTGTTGGGAAAAAAAGAGTAGGAAATTCCGGGGATGTCAAATGGGCTGTCGTTTTGTTCTTTCGTTTCGACTGTCAAGAAATGATGAAGTAGATCGCGGAGCCCCGGCATGCGTAGAAAGTCATAATAGCTCCGGCGGTGAAATTTTGCGGACGTCGGAGGGCCGCGTCCGAATGGTGAAGTGTATGCCTTCGGCGGCGGGCTCGCAACACGAATGGTCGGTGCTCGGCCTCCAGAAACGTTCTGCGTCTGTGGTCTGCCGGTCCCTGCAGAGCTTCCACTTCCACGTGCAGCGAGAGGAAGATCTGCAGGCAACGGTTCGTCGGTATGCGGGTACCTCCTCGTGGCGCTCTGATATCAATAGCCGTGCTGGTGGGTTTAATACATATCAATTGTAGCAGCCGCCTCCCTTGCCCAGATCACAACCCAAGACGCCCTTATAGTGAACAGCTTTATTCTTCTCTTTACCTTCACCACATCAACAACACAAGCGTCTATCAACCCTCGTTGAATATACCATCACTCAGTCTGTTCCCTTTCTTCCTTTTTCACCGGCAACCATGGAGCCCATCACATCCTCCGCCCCCTTCATGCCTCCCATCAGCTCCAACCCCCGCCAACACAACATCCTCCTCTTCGGCGACCTCACCGCCACCTTCACCTCCGACCTCTCCCAACTCCTCCACGTCAAAACAAATGGAACACTCCAGCAATTCTTCGAGACGTTCAATCTCGCCTTGCGACGAGAATTGGATGTTTTGCCTGCAGAGCAGCGGGAATGGCTGCCTCGATTTACGGACTTGGTGGATTTGATGGCGGGGTTGGAGGGGACTGTGGGCAGTCCGGCGTTGAAGTCGGCGCTTTTGTGTGTTTATCAGATTGGACGGTTTATCAAGTGAGTTGCTTGTTCATTTTCTTTTTGCTTTGGAGGGCGTTTGGGCTGACGGAAATGTCTAGTGGTGATTCGTATCCCACACCTGGCAACAGTCACATCATGGGAGTCTGTACCGGATCATTCGCCGCCGCCGCGGTGGCCTCGTCACGAACGATGAAAGATTTGGTCACGACCGGAACGGACGCCGCGATCGCGTCTTTCCGTACAGGCTGGCACTCGCTTCTCCTCCAGCGGGACATAGAGCTATCATCCAAGTCATGGTCGTTCGTGACCAGCTTGTCCGCTCAGAAGGCCCAGGATCTTCTCCAGAAGTTCAATGCTGAGGCACAACTTCCCAGCAGCTCGCAGGCATATCTGAGCGCTGTTTCGACAAACACAGTGACAATCAGTGGTCCACCACATAACCTGGAGCGTCTGGTCGAGCTCTTCGCTTTGAAGGCGCATTTCATTGAGATCCAGGGTCCTTACCATGCTTCACACTTGAATGGAGCTCTGGAAGTTGAGCAAGTTCTCGGCGATATCTGCAAGGACCGAGAGGAAGACTTCAGCCTTCGTGTTCCTTTGATCTCCGCCAGTCTCGGCGATGTTGTCAAACAGGACAGCTTCCGCGGTCTTCTCCGACGAGCAATCGACGACGTTCTTTGCCGGCAAATCCGGTGGGACGAGGTTTCGGCTTGCGTGCCTGCGCTCTTCCAGCAGAGAAAGGGACTGGAATCCTGCGTCGTCTACCCGATCGCTTCCGAGGCAGGCAGTGTTCTGTCGTCGAGCATTCAGAAGAATACGGATGTCTCCGTTACAATCTCCAACGCGCTCAACGCTGGAGTCACCAGGGACCAAGCAAAGCCCGCTCCAGGAAAATTCCAGGACGCTAAAATTGCCATTATTGGATACTCGGGACGATATCCTGAGGCCGCTTCCAACGAACAGCTGTGGGAGGAGGTGCTCATGAAGGCGAAGAACTGCTACCGTGAGATTCCAGCAGACAGGTTCGACTGGCAGGCACATTACGATGCCGCTGGTAAGAAAAAGAACCACTCGGCAGTGAAGTATGGCTGCTTCGTCAACGAGCCTGGAGTCTTCGATGCCCGCTTCTTCAACCTCAGCCCAAGAGAAGCTGAGAACACGGATCCCGCACAGCGCCTCCTCCTGATGGCGACCTACGAGGCCATGGAGATGGGAGGCTTCGTGCCAGACCGAACGGCCTCGACGCAGAGAGACAGAGTGGGCGTCTTCATGGGCACGACGAGTGATGACTGGCGAGAGGTCAACAGCGGCCAGAACATCGACACATACTTCATTCCTGGAGGCAACCGAGCGTTCGTTCCCGGACGTATCAGCTACTTCTTCCGCTTCTGCGGTCCAGCTATCAGCGTCGACACGGCGTGCTCGTCCAGCTTTGCGGCCATCTCAACGGCGTGTAGCTATCTCTGGCAGGGCGACTGCGACAGTGCTATCGCCGGTGGCACCAACGTCCTGACGAACCCAGACAACTTCGTGGGTCTCGACCGCGGACACTTCCTCTCACACACGGGCAACTGCAACCCCTTCGACAACTCGGCCAGCGGATACTGCAGAGCTGATGCCGTCGGCTCTGTCATCCTGAAGAGGCTCGACGATGCGATTGCGGACAAGGACCCGATCTTTGGCGTGATTGCGGGCTCCAGCACCAACCACTGCGGCCAGACGGTGTCGATTACTCGGCCGCACGAGGGCGACCAGCTGTCGCTCTTCAAGCGTATCCTGCGCCATTCGAACCAGGACCCGTCGCAGGTGGGCTATGTCGAGATGCACGGCACCGGCACGCAGGCTGGCGATGCGGCAGAGATGCGCTCAGTGCTGTCTGCCTTCGCACCAGACCAGACTCGCAAACTGCCGCTCCATCTCGGGGCCATCAAAGCCAATGTCGGCCACGCAGAGTCGGCGTCAGGCGTGACGGCGCTGATCAAGGTGCTGATGATGATGAAGCACAACACCATCCCGCCGCACCGCCTGGACGGCGAGCTGAACCGCAATTACCCCAAGGATTTGGCGGAGCGGAAGGTGGGCATTGCCTTCAAGCCGACTCCGTGGAAGCGAGAGGATGCGCCCGGCAGCGTGCGAAGAGCGTTCCTGAACAACTTCAGCGCGGCGGGGGGAAACACGGCCGTTTTGCTGGAGGACGCACCCCCTGGGTATACCGGCGGCGCGGAGATTGGCGCCAAGAGCGATCCCCGCTCCGTGTTCCCCATCTCCGTCAGCGCGAAGACGCCGAAGGCGCTCGCCGCCAACCTCACCACTCTCGCCGCCTATGTCGAGCAGAAGGCCGATTCCATCTCGCTGCCGGCGCTGTCGTACACCACCACCGCCCGCCGCAACCACTGGAACTTCCGCACCCTCGTGTCTGGCGGCGATGCGGCGGCTGTGGCCTCCGCCCTGAGACGCCGCGCCGACGACACCATCAAGGCCGTCAAGCCCGAGCCTCCCAAGGTCGCCTTTGCCTTCACTGGCCAGGGCGTGCTCTACGCGGGCATTGGGAAGGCGCTGTTTGAGAGCGTGGCCACCTTCCGCGCCGACATTCTGCGCTTCGCCCGCATCGCTGAGCTGCAGGGCTTCCCGGCCTTCCTCCCTCTCGTCAACGGCGAGCTGCAGAATGTCGACGCCTCCAGCGTCGAGCCTGTCGTGGCCCAGCTGGCCGTGGCCTGTGTGCAGATGGCCCTCTCCCACCTCTGGAACACGTGGGTTGGCGCTCCCTCCGCCGTGACGGGACACAGCCTGGGCGAGTATGCGGCTCTCTACGCGGCTGGCGTGCTGTCTGCCTCCGACACCATCTACCTGGTTGGCTCGCGCGCCCAGCTGCTTACAGCGCTGTGTACGAAGTCCACCCACACCATGCTGGCTGTGAAGGCTCCTCTTGTTGCAGTCGCTGGAAAGCTCTCCTCTACTAGCTGCACCGTGGCCTGCATCAACTCGCCGTCAGACACCGTCGTTAGCGGTCCAACTGCGGAGATCAAGTCTTTGGCTGCCGCTTGCAAGGCCGACAATGTCGACTCCGTCGTCCTCGACGTCCCGTACGCCTTCCACTCCGCGCAAGTCGAGCCAATCCTGGAGCGTTTCGCTGCTCTGGGCGAAGCCGTTGCGTTCAATGCGCCTACTGTGCCGTATGTGTCTCCACTGCTCTCTACAGTCATCAAGGAACCTGGTGTCATCAATGCCGGATATCTTGCCCGTGCGGCGAGGGAGTCTGTCAACTTTCTGGGTGCTCTCGAAGCCGCCCAAGAGGCCAAGCTGGTGACCGACACCACTCCTTGGATTGAGATTGGCGCACATCCTGCTTGTGCTGGCATGATCAAGAAGACGATTGGTAGCCAAGCCTCCGTCTCTCCATCATTGAGGAAGGACGGCGATGCTTGGAAGATCCTCGCGGCTGCCTTCGAGGCCCTCTACCACGCTGGTGCCAACATCAACTGGGAGGAATTCCACCGCGGCTTCGGCAACACCGTGGTCATCCCACTCCCTCGCTACAGCTGGGACCTGAAGAACTACTGGATCCAGTACCGCAACAACTTCTGCCTTACCAAGGGTGACGACCCACCACCCGCAGCCGTTCAGGTGAAGAATGTCGAGACCAAGGCTCCAGTTTTCATCTCGCCCTCGGTGCAAAACGTGCTCGAAGAGGAGCACGGCAGTGACGAGTCCTCCTTGCTGGTGGAGTCCAACGTCCACGACCCACGACTACTGCCAATGCTCGAGGGACACAAGGTCAACGGCGTATCGCTTTGCCCATCATCTCTGTATGCGGATATGGCTTTGACCATTGCGCAATACCTTCTTGAGCAGAATGGCACCTGGACTGAGGCGACCGGACTCGACGTCAGCGATGTCAAGGCTGACAAGCCCCTCATCGCCAAATTGGACGGCCCCGCTCAATTCGTGAGGATGTCTGCCACTGCTCAATGGTCAGAGCAAGAAATCAAGATCGCCATCTTCAGCGCTGACGCCCAAGGGAACAAGGTCACCGACCATGGCAGTGCTGTCGTCCGCGTCAGCCCGACACACAACTGGGCCAAGGAGTGGAAGCGAAACGCCTATCTCATTCGCAGCCGAATCAACGCCCTGCACCAGGACGTGAACTCAGGTAACGCCCACAAGATGAAGCGTGGCATGGTCTACAAGCTCTTCGGCTCATTGGTCGACTATGCCAGGAGATATCAGGGCATGGAAGAGGTTGTCTTGGACAGCGACGAGCTCGAAGCGACTGCCAAGGTCAGCTTCCAAGTTCCTGATGAAGGCTTCCGCGCCAGCGCCTGCTGGATCGACAGTCTTGGCCATATCGCCGGCTTCATCATGAACGGCAACGATAACATCCATTCCAAGGATCATGTCTTCATCAACCACGGTTGGGACCGAATGCGCATTGCTGGAAAGCTTGAGTACGGCAAGACCTACACCACCTACAACAGGATGCAGCTCTTGGAGGGAATGAACTACAGTGGTGATACCTTCATCTTCGATGAGAACAACGCTGTCGTTGCTGTCTTCGAAGGTGTCGAGTTCCAGGGAATTCCACGACGGGTCTTGGACCGCGTGTTGCCTCCTCAGGGAAGCAGTGCGAAGGCTCAGCCTGCGATGGCTGCAGCTCCCAAGGCTGCAGCTCCCAAAGCGTCCAAGCCAGCGCAAAAAGCAGCTCCCGTTAGCAAGCCTGCTGCCGCATCAAAGGGTAGTCCTGCAGCTTCGTCACAGAAGTCTTCGGACAAGATTGCAGCCCTGATCAAGGCTATCATTTCCGACGAGTGCCACATGGACATGGCAGAGATGGGAGCCGACACCGAGTTTACCGATTGCGGTGTGGATTCACTGCTTTCTCTGACCATTGCTGGCCGTCTTCAAGAGGAGCTCTCTCTCACTGTTGACCCTTCAGTCTTCACGGAGTACTCAACCATCGGTGCGTTTGCCAAGCACGTGTCTGGTGGCGTCGCCCCATCTAGCGACGCTGAAGTTCCATCGGGAAGCTCTTCTGGAGCGGACACGCCGGAGAGTACTATCAGTGACTCTGAGGGCTACGAAACAGACCAAACGTCGGTCTCCCCCGAGGATGAAACCGATGTTATGGCGGTGATCAAGAATGTCATCGCGCAGGAGACTGGAGCCGCCATGGAGGACCTTAACCCAACGACCAACCTCGCTGAATTTGGCATGGACTCTTTGCTCTCGTTGACCATCATGGGAGTCCTCGGAGAGGTCTTGGACAAGAAGCTTCCTCCGAACCTCCTCGCCGAGAATGAGACACTGCAGGCGATCGAGAATACCTTGGGTATGAACGGACTGCTGCCTCCCAAGTACGACCGCCCCGTCGAGGCTGTCAAGGTCTCGGCGAAATCGACTTCAGCTGCTGACAGGCCTGTGTCAGATGATAAATCTTCGCCACAGGCGACTTCTGTTCTGCTGCGAGGCTCGCCGAAGAAGGCTTCGAAGACTTTCTTCTTGTTCCCAGACGGTTCCGGATCGGCTGCATCTTACTCGGCCATTCCAAGCATTGCTGATGACGTCGCAATTTACGGACTAAACTGCCCTTGGTTGAAGACTCCCAAGGACCTCACCTGCTCCATGGAGGTCTACGCCGCCAAATTTGTCGCGGAGATCCGTCGCCGACAGAGCCACGGTCCTTACTACCTCGGCGGATGGTCTGCTGGTGGTATCGTCGCCTACGAAGCCGCCCAACAACTCCAAAGCCTCGGCGAATTCACAGCACGCCTCGTCTTAATCGACTCTCCCAACCCAATCGGTCTCGAGAACCCCCCAGCACGCATGTACGACTTCTTCGATGGCCAAGGCCTCTTCGGCGAAGGCGGCCGCGCACCTCCGAGCTGGTTGCGCCCTCACTTCACCGCTTTCCTCTCCATGCTCGACAAGTACAAGATCCAGCCCTTCCACAAGGGCCAGAACTTGAACACACATATTGTATACGCTCGAGATGGTCTCTGCAAGAACCCAGATGATCCACGACCGGAGATGAGGGCTGATGACCCGCGAGAGATGCAGTGGCTGTTGAACAACCGGACTGATTTCTCGGCGAGTGGATGGTCGCAGGTTGTGGGGCAGAAGAACGTGAGTGTGGAGGTGTTGGATGAGGTTAATCATTTTACGCTTGTGGGTGCTGGGCCGAGGATTGGGGGTTTGAAGGCTTTTATTGCGAAGGCTATTCAGTAGACGGATAAGGTGAAGGGATGGGATTCTTATGTTTTGCATCAATGGGGGCGCAATTTGTTGGCATTTATGGGAGGCGATGGAGTTTGGGGATGGTTGGTCATGATGGATTAATAGGGATTTCAATGACTGGTTCATTCCAATCTCCTTCCCATCATTCTCTTGTGATCTCTTTTCGTATAATTCTCTCTCGAAATTCATTTTGAATACCAGTTTGGGACTTGCTCTCTTCCCTCCCGTTTTCCAAGGTAATACCTTTTGAGCCCTGTTTTGATGTCGGCACCGCCGCCCTCCCTCTGGTTCACAACGATAATTCCGACTCAAAACACACGCTCGGGTCAGCGTTTCGATATACCTCAGGGAAGACATGGACACAACACGAACGATCATCTCCGCTTCCAACCATTGACCGAGGAAAAAGCACGAACACAACTACCGATACGAGGAACTTAAACATGATCTCCATATGCCGCAGTCATCATCATACAGAGATTCCCACTTCCATATGTGGAAGACTAACTATACCTCAACCTTCCCACTCGGATCCTCTAAATCAATCTCCTCCTTCCTCCTCCTAACCTGCACCCTAACATTCGGATCACAAGTCGTAGCCGTCTCAAACTCCATGTCCACTGGCGGCGGCGCTCCCGGCACATACTGGAAATCATACTTCAACAACAAACAAGACAACGCAATCTTGACTTCGTTCGCAGCAAAAAACCGACCGGGGCAAGCATGTGGCCCATATCCGAACGCCATGAGTGCAGGAGTTGGCGTTACGAATTGGTGGTGGTTTTCTTGGCCGGGTTCAGAGCGGAGACGCAGGAACCGGGAGACGTCGAAGACTGAGGGGTTTGGGTAGACTTTCGGGTTGAGAGCTTCGTTGTCGCAGACCATTATTTGGCTGCCCGCGGGGAGGATTGTGCCGTCAGAGAGGACTATGGGTTTGTTCTTGACCATTCGTTTCATGGAGGCTGCGATTATTGGTTAATGCTGACTTTTGTGAACGAGTTTTCGTCGAGTTACTTACTGAGATCAAGGGCTCGAAATCTCTGGATTTCCTTGAGGAAACTATCCATAAGTTTCATCTTGGAGAGAGTGGTCTTGGCCCAGCCATCTGCTTTGAGGACTTGGATGACTTCCTCTCGAAGGGGCTGTACGATCTCTGGAGTTTCGCACAGTTGCAGGACACACCGCGTTGCAATCTCGGCGGTACTAAAGATGGCGAGCAGGGAGAGAGACAGTTGGCAGCCAACATAGTCTACGTTCCTCCCTCGTGAGACCTCCGTCATCCAAGTAATTGCGTCGGCATCCTTGGGAGGTTTCTTGCCAGCTTGCAGGACCTCCTCCGCTCTCTTTTTCCTCAGTTGGACGATGGGATCGATCAGACGTCTCGCATCTCGAACCCCCTGGCGAAGTCTCATACAACTCGGAATCATCCAGTGCACGATCGGCCTTAGCATCGGTGGCGTCATGTGCATATAGTTCGGAGCCAGGAACGAATCCGAAGCATACTGCTTCGAAATCTTCAACCACTCCTCGTTGCGGCAGAGCTCCTTGCCCAGAAACACCCTGGAAGAGAGCCGGGACACCATATCCAGCACATCATCTTTCATCCGATGTGTCTGCCACTCCGCACTCTCCCCAAAGGTACCCCTCAACGCATCAAGCGCCTCCTCAACCAGAATATCCGTCACAAGCCCCAAACTCTGCGTCAACTTCGTCCTCACAACCTCATACACCACCGTCCCATCCGTCAGTCCCTCGCGATGTCCATCAAATCCCGGATAATCGATAAAGAAATCCTTTGCGAACGTCGCATTGAAATCCAAGTTCGTATTATTTCGTAATTCCTCGGCGAAGCGATTGGGAACGATGACTTTGTAGCCGGAGGAGGTCCGGACTTGGAAGCAGCTGGAGCATTCTTCGAGGCCTTTGGCTAGGAGGGCTTTGCCATCTTGGAGCCAGGAGAATTGGCCGGGGAGAAGGGCGCGAAGACCGGTGCGGTTGAGGGTGACGAGTGGGAGGTTGGCGTAGGGGCGTTTACTGATGGAGAGGAGGTAGAGGAGGGTGAGGAGTAAGATGCCGAGGAGGAGTTGGAGGGTTATTGGGAGTTGTTGAACTTGAGATTGGAGTTGTTTGAGGGTTTCCATGTTGATTGAAATCCAATGGAAGTGGAAATAGGAAGCGAGAGATTCAATGGAGTCAGATAGAATATCGAATGGACCAGATTCGATCAAATGGTAGGCGGAAAACAGTGGTGAGTCTGTCGTTTGACGTTTTTCTCAAGTCTCCACGGCTGGTAACGACGAATGCTTCTTTGAGCAGGCGACGTCTTCCGAAACAGAATCGTGATGTCGTCGTTGCGTTTTGGCTCTAGTGGTATGGCTAGTCCTAGCTTCGCTGCTGACAGAAGGGTCGTGTTTCGAGATAATCGCCGCGAAATGCTCCGGATTTCTAAAAAAGAATCCTATCAGTGCACAATATACGAACGTGGCAAATGAGCGGTCTGCTTTGACATTAAGATCGGGAAATGATCTGCTACACCCTTATCGATGTCGTGTTGAACGGAGAGGAGAGAATGGAGGCCCCGAAGCGAAAACCCTAGGCTTGCTTCGCCTGATTGTTACGTACACGCACGAAGAGGACCTCGACATGTAACAAACCAAATTCGAAGACTACTACCGAACTCAAGACATTGCCATTTTTTACTTCAGATCATCTGTATATACGTCTTTCCAACATGGGCGTCCAAGTTGAACCGAATCTTGAACCATATCTTGGCATCATCGCCGAGGAGACCGGCGTCTCTCGCGACGACTTGGAAGACGACACAGAGTTCGTCGACTTGGGAGTTGATCGAACTTTGGCACGAGCCATCAATGCCCACATTGCTCAATCAACAAACTTGCTTCTACAAGTCGATGTATTCGAACAGTTCCCCGACATTCAATGCTTTGTTGGGCACCTGAAGACTCTCGGACCTCAATCACAGAAGAGCCGTGGAAAATCCACATCGCCCACTCCAAGTCGCCACGACTCTGGAACTGAGCTGGACGATAAGCCACCGAAAACAACGAAGAAACAAGCACGCAAGCAACCTCTTGTGTTGCTCCTCAAGGGAACGCCGTCGACAACTTCCAAGAATGTCTTCCTTCTACCTGATGGCTCAGGCTCTGCGATGTCATACGGTCTCGTCCCCAAACTCGGCAAGAACAGAGTCCTGTATGGTCTCAACAGCCCATACCTTGGCGCCGGCCGCATCAAAATGTCGATAACGGATCTGGCAGCCCTCTGGACCGAGACAATTGTAGGAATCCAGCCCCATGGTCCATACGTACTTGGCGGCTGGTCTGCGGGAGGATACTACACTACCGAAGTAGCACGTTTGCTGCTGACTCGAGGAGAGAGCATAGAAAGTCTCATCATCATCGACTCGCCTTGTCGACTGCAACACGACGCCCCGCCCGTCAAGCTCTTCAGCTTTCTGGCGGGCAAGAACCTCATGGGAAACTCGAAAGCAACGCCGTCGTGGCTGATGGATCATTTCGCCACGACGATGGCGGCGGTCAAGGAATATCAGCCGACTCCAGTGCCAGGAATCAGACGGGTGTATATCATCGAGTCGCAAGATGGAATTCTCGGCAGTGAGGAAGAGGCAGCGGGGAGCGGTCTTGATTTGACAGTTGGAGTGACGAGAATGTTGCTTTTGCGGAGGGGCAAGTTCTCCACCGACGGATGGGACAGACAGTTTCCTGACGCCGATTTGCGGTGGTCGAGAATGACGGGTAATCATTTCACTTTGGTTCATCCTCCGAATGTTCAGATGTTGGGGTCTTTGCTCAAGGAGGCTGTTGAGGGTGATGCTGATTGCCGCGATCATTGGTCGTTGTGGTGTAGATGATGGATGAGTAGGTGATGATGGATTTTTCGAGCAGTATTTTTTCGAGCAGTATTACAGCGATAGAGTAGAGACCGACTTTTTGCTTGACTATTTTGACATTGAGAAGAACCAAGCGTCATGGTATCTTCTTTGCCTTTCGAGGTGAACGGAATCTGGAAGCATAGAAGATACTCTCATCGGAAAACGGGCTCTTGGTTGAACTTCTAATGCATTTGCTACTTGAATTCGTTTTTGAGTGCATTGTTTCGTCATCTATCATCTGTAGACTGTTGTGCCATCTCTGACGCTTACTTGCGATACTCAAACTCAACCGTGGACTGCACAGCAGCAGGGGCACGACCAGTACCGATGTAATGGAAGTTTGGATCCGCAGCCTTGAAGATCGTCTCATATTGAGCACAAGTTCTCTCCTTGGCGTAGTGAGCTGCCAGCATGGAAATATCCTCCAACCAGACTGCCTTCTCGTCCCACGTGTTGGCCAGCTGTGCTGGAGGTTCTGGCATGACAGCCTCATAGAGAATGACGCGAGCACCGTTCTTCAAAGCAGGGACCAAGTTTTTGATGATTGTAACTGCCTCCGCATCGGGCCAGTCGTGCAGGATGTGACGGAAGATGTAATAGTCGCCCTGAACGGTGTTTGGCGTGAAGAAGTCGTATTCAACAAACGAGATGCGGTCTGAGAATTGCGAAAACTCCTTGGAGGCCAAGGTTGATCGACCCTGGTCCAAGGCAACTTGGTTGAAGTCCTGAACGATGAATTTGGCTTTCGGAATCGCCGGTGCCATTTCCATGGCCGTTTGTCCTGCAGATCCACCGACCTGTGGTTTAGTTCTCATGTCAGCTTTGGAGTCTTGTTGATAGGAGAAAGATTATAAAACTTACGTCGACGATCGTTGCGTCCCCAACATCAGACCAATCTCTGGCTTGAATGATGTGAGACATCTTCCAGCGGGGCAAGTTCGCTCGAGCAACCATAGCGCCATGATAAATCTGAGCTGCAGTCTTGTTCTTGGCTGCAAAGTCGAAGACGTCCTTGTAGCCAGGATAGGCCAAGTGGAAAGGTGCTTCGGGTACAGGCATATCGCCGCCCTCTACAAGAGGTTTCTTCGTGCCTTGGCGTGCTGCCTGTTGCAACATGAGAGCATCGGCGATTCGACCCACAAAGCGAGCATGCATTCCACAGCTCCCGACAGCGAGGTTGCGAAGGTGGGTGGAGCGTGTGAGTCGCGATGAAGCCGCCGAATGAGCAAAGACACTTGGATATGGCTCGGTGAAGACGCCGTTTCCGACAGCATAGCGGACCATACGCTCTGTGATGTCGAGAGGGAGGTCAATCTTCTTGGCAAGATCGGTTGAAGCAATCACACCGTCGAGGGGAATTGCTTCTGGAATATCAAAGCGTAACAGAACGTCTAAGTTGGCAGTGTCGGAGGGTGCCCACTTCAGAGAGATGATCTGATCTTCGGGTCCCTGGGCGAGGAGCCAGAGCGATTTTGCAGCGGCAGCAAGATCATAGCGGGCTTTGCGCAGAGTGCTGCTCTCGCCTGCGTAGTCGTTGTGGCCTGACTCTGCGAAAGTTGGAGATGGTATCGATTCAGTGCCGAGTTGACGGGAAAGGACGACGACCTTTTCCAAGATTGTTGCTGCAAGGCCTTCGAGCGTTTGGGGTGTTTGATCGCTCGTTGAGTGCGATTTCGAACCGTTCGTCAGCGAATGACCGTTGATCAAGGCATGACCGTTTGTCGCGGCGTGGCCGTTCATGTTGAAAACAATTGGTGTGAATCGATGTCCTGCTTGGATCGAGAGGGGCACTTCAGACTGGTATGTTGCTGAAGAATGATGATGACCTCGAAGCGAAGTTTGAAACTATAGGTTTACAACGTAAATTGTTATGTCAAAGGAATACTCAAAGCGGTCCAATGAACCTGTCCAATCCTATGAGAACTTCGAACGCACTGGCTCGTAATGGGGACTTTACTACATCACACCGTCCTTTGGCAGCTGCGGCGTGTTTAGTTAACGCCGGCGGGTACACCTTCAAATTGAAGATGCAAAGAGCGGGGACTATTAACGGGACATAGACTATTTATGTGACTGTAAAAGCTCTACGAGTGCATTTAGCGCATCAATACTGTCCGTGCTCCCCGCGGTGACTTTCTGGCTGTCATTCACTCGTCAAAGTTCCAATTGGTCACCAGGTCGTCGGCCCGGAGATACGTCTGCCCTTTTCGCCACATTAGGTAATTTCGCAGAACTGGCCTCAGATCTCCCCGCGAGAGGTCGTTCTCGCACACGTCGACAACAATGCAGATTGGACACCAAGATTTCTTCCTCGAACTATAGGCTTTGGACACAACACCGCCACGACAACCACGGCATACACCATGGGTTCTATCGAACGGAGAAGAAACCTTCGAATCATCATTGCTGGAGCTGGAATCGCTGGAGTCACAGCAGCCGTTGCCCTTCGGCATGCAGGGCACTCAGTACAGCTTCTCGAAAAGTCAGCCTTTGCGAACCCTGAGGTTGGTGCGGCCATCAATCTCACTCCCAATGGCGTGATTGCGTTGCGCAGTTTAGGCTTTGACCTTGAAAGAGCGTTGGCATACCGAGTGACTGGATATGACTTCGTGCACGGCGAAACTCTCGAGAAGCAGAATATTGTCAACCAAGCCCCGAGAATTGAGCCAGGAACGTGGGCCGTCCACCGTGCCGACTTACACGGGGAATTGATGCGACTGGCGCGTCAGAGCGACGATGGGACAACGAGGAGCGAGTGGGGACCTCCTGTTCAATTACGTCTCGCGGCAAGAGTTCGAAGTGTCACTTCGGAACATGATGGCGCTGAAGTGACGTTAGAAGATGGCGAGACAGTTAGGGCAGATATAGTTGTGGGCGCAGATGGAAGCACCTCTGTCGTCCGAAAATTCGTTCTGGAGAATTGCGTTGAGAAGGTCATGCCTATACACTCCGGTATGGCAGCATTTCGGTTCTTGATTGATATAAACGAGTTGAAAGCCGACAAGGATTTGGCGGTATGGCTAGAAGAAGCTGGACACAAAGTTACTTTGTTTTCTGACATGGCGGAAACCACATTGGAGAAACACATCATAGCTTACAACTGCCACGGGTGAGTGAATCCCATGAGATATTGCTCTACCGGTTCATAGGGGGAGTGCTTACAGATTCACTCCAGGGACCAGCTCGAGAACTTTGTTGGAATACATCCTTCGAATACTGAAATCATCGAAGAAAGCGATGGTAAGATTGACGACTCGAGGATGTTTGACTCTGCACCAACTGACTAAGAGCTCTACAGACCTCAAGGGAGTCATGATGCAGGAATACAGCAATTATCATGAGAGCATCAAGAAGATGATCGGTATGGCTTCGCATCTGAAACGTTGGCCGTTATACTCGCAAGATCCCGTATCGAGTTGGGTTCGTGAGCGAGTGGTCTTGATAGGAGACGCCGTACATCCGGTGAGTTCCTCTTGCAACCGAGTTCTGCAATTCGCAACGAGAATTAATATCCTATACTGACTCATTCTACGTTGAAAATAGATGCTACCCTTTGGAGCGCAAGGCTCAAACATAGCCATCGAGGATGGTGTTGCCCTTGGCCTCATGTTGAACGGGAACGGCGAAAGTGATATCTCAGACTCACTGGCCAAGTTCGAGAAACTTCGAAAGAACAGGGCGGCTCGAGTTCAGATATTGTCCAGTGTTCGAGCCGGCCGAGAAACTGAGATTCAAAAACAATTGTCCATGTATACGGACTCGGATGTTCCGAGTAAGTTAGAACAACATTCGTATCTTCGAGCGCAAGGGCCCGGTGTGACTAACGCTGATCTTCCAGAACCACCCACAACAAATCCCGAGCGATGCTCACATGACTGGGGGTACGCGGCTCATCCATCGTTCTCGACTTTTCGATATGTTGTTACTTACCTATTCTTACAGCTACAATGTCCTGAAAGCGAGTCAAAAATTGACCAAATGATATGTGTAACATCTGCACCATTCATTGAAATGCACACGGCCTATATCCGAAATTCCATGATCAAGAATTGAATCGTCTCCTACTCACTTGCTTTGGCAGATTGTGCGATCGACGACACTGAGGCGCGGATGAGTAGTTAAATTAAGCTGAACAAGGATATGTAGTATGGCACAGTGCACAAGTTCGGCATACGTTCGATATAATCAAAGTAAAGCAGAGAATTTCGTCCGTTTATATGCTGAAGCGCAATGTAAAACTCCAGGTTTCACTGTCCTACACTAAGCCCAGCCTTCAAGTACTTTCCGAGTTTGGCCATGTAGTATCTGCAAGTAAACGTGTAAGCAGGGAAAAGGGGCCAAGGGAGGGTAGCACTACTCACCTCAGGTTGCTTCAAGAACAATCCACTTTGCAGCTGAGCATTTTGAATATCCGCCCCCGGCAACCATTGCTTTGTCATAGCTGTATCTTCGTCCTTGGGAACGATGGCAACCACTCTGATCTTATTGTTGTCAATAGGCGGAAACTTGTACTTGGCCATAAGTTCGCTCGCCAAGGGCATATTCTTCTTCTGCGCCGGCCTGATGATGCGCATACGCTTCAGTCTATCCATGGCCTTCGTAATGGCGTCTTTTGAGGCCGCCGACGGGTCAAGGACGAGCACACCTGCAACGCTGCCAAGTATGCGTCCAATCTCGACAGCAAGGACGCCACCTATGCCGACACCGCCGAGAATCGTTCGGTTGGACGAATTGGTCGAGCTCCGGATAGCTGATGCACAGACCGCGGCGATAGCCTCAATGGTGGTTTCGCTTTCCGAATTCTTGTTTATCGCGGTGGGCCAGTCGACACCATGGACAGAGAGGTTGGAATCGAGAGTAGAGATCTGGCTGTAGTTCAACGAAGACCCAGACTCGTCGGCAAGCCAAAACAGAGTGGTTGGGGCTGAATGTGGTCCATGCAGGTGGTTGATGGCACATGTTGAAGCCGTCGGGAGAGAAGGGGAGAGATCCGACGTCGAGAGCGGTGACGCCTTGTTATCGGTTAGAGCAGACGTCTCGGTGACTGTCTTCACCTCGGGCAGCCGCTCGGCCTCGATTGTTGGAGCGTCTTTTGCAAGTTCGGGACTGAAAGCTATCTGATCTTCCTGGTCATCATCGAACACAATAAACTCAGGTCGCTCATCTTCATCCGAGTCGGGTGTCTGCGGACGAGTAGCACTCCTGCTACTGTCGGTGGAAGATGCACCGGAGGGCGTGATGCTGAACCTTTCGGCAAGACTTTGCTTCGCCTCGTCAATTGTCTTGTTTTCCAAGAAGAATGTGGCTGGTAAGTCTACGTCGAGCTCATTCTTGTAGCGCGAAAGGACCGCAATGGCTAGAAGCGAGTCGATACCGAGATCGGCAAATTGTGACTCGTCCGTCATGTCGCTGGTGGAGCATCCGGCCTCATTGGCTGCAATCTCGAGGATTCGATCGACCACATTGGGTTCTTTCAAGGCTACTGGAGAATTTCTAGCGGCGGAAGGCTTGGACGTCCGCTCACGACTCTTTGTAGCTTGCTCGATGGGAGCAGCCGTCTTTTTCGGTGCTTGCGTACGACTACTGCCTCTTTGGTCACTGACAGGTGGTTGAGGTCGTGCGACAGGCTTCGCAGCTCCGCCCACGGCGTAGTCCAGCACGGCCTTCTTCATCTTTTGGAACCGAAATCCAGAGTACAGACCCACGAGCTGACCACCCTCGGCGTCCAGAATGTAGCAGCTTCCCTCGAAGCGGCCATTCGATCCTGCGACCTCATGCAAGCCCACATACGTAGTGTATTTCCGACCTGGTACCAGAGGTTCCCATATGCATGAGTCGGCGAAACCATCAGCGATGCAAATGAAATTGGGGTCCTCAAAACGTAATCCGTTGTTGACGACAAAGCCAGCAAGATGTGTAACGCCGTCATACAGGTAAGGATTGCACACATGCTGGCTACTCTCATCGGTGACGGGAGCGGTGATGAAGGCTACAGCGTCCTCGGAGTTGTTGCTCAGAACAACCTCGTCCATGGATTGGTAGCTTGAGCTATACTTGACGTAAGAGCTGAAGATGTTGTATACAACAGGTCGTAGAAGACGATGAGCTTGTCCTGCTGCAGCGAGAGACTGTAATTGGGCGATTCGGGTCTTGATCAGATACACAGTTTGTGTCTGCGCCGGAGTCATTGCAGGGAGCTTGTCATTTAGCGCAAAGAGCACCTTGCATTTCCCCACCGGCGTTAGAGTACCGGAAGGTTCTTTCTTGGAATGGAAAACCACGTCCGCAACGTTGTTCGCGGCAGAGTAGTTGCTGGTGGTCAAGATGATTGGGCTAGTGGATCCATCGAGTATCACCGGATGCTCAAGGGCGACATCTGCGAGTCGCATCGCCGTGACGTCGACACCGTCAGCTTTTGCAGCGTTAGCCATTCGCGAACGACAATATTTGCTGGCCGCGAGTGCCATTTCGCAGAACAAGCCAAGCGGCGTGATCTTATGTCCGTTGACCACATGGCCTTCGATTGCCTTTCTGAGACTTGGTATGCTCGTATCTGACGAGAAGACAGCATGCATCGTCTGAGCAGCATCGTCGACATTCTCCTCTTCGAGCGCATGCAGCGTTGTTGACGGGAGATTGGCTTGCTTCTGTTGACTGGTACCTGAATCATAGGCGGAATTGGTTTGCCCACCCATCAAGGCTTTTTCAACCTCCCATGCAGGTGGACTGGTGTACGGAATCCAGTAATCCTTGTAATCCCACGCATAGCTGGGAAGATCCGATAGCATGCGTAGCGAACTGGAATAGTCGCGGTGGTAGACAGGCCATTGCAGATTCATGCCGCTCTCGTATGCCTTCTTGAGCACAGCTGACATTGTGTCCCAATCCTCCGCGCCTTGTTTGATAGTAGGCAGCATGCGTGCCACTGGAATGCTGAGTGTCTTTTGCGCAAGCCCCAGCAAGACTGGATCTGGACCAACTTCAATCCACAGCGACGAGGTGCCACGGTAGCCAGCTCGTTCAAGGGACTGCAAAGCTCCGACGAAGTTCACCGGCTCTCGAGCTTGGCGAGTCAGATAATGAGCATCGAAGATGCCGCTCTCATTCACCAAGTCTCCAGTCAGACTGGACACAATCGGTATGGTTGGTTTGTTGAAGATGACCTTGGCCGCCAACTTTTCGTAATCCGGTAGCACAGGCTCAATCTGGGCGGAGTGGAAGCCGAAAGGCACACGGAGTAGGCTAGTCTGGATACTCTCTGTGGCGAGCTTGTTTTTTAAGGCTGTCAAATCGGCAACGCTGCCGCTGGCAACGGTGGTAGTCGGAGAATTGATGCAGGCAACGACACAACTGGAGATCGCCCCTTGGGACTGCTCCTTCTTTATGCGAGCCTGCAAGTCGTCCACTTTCATCCTGGTGGCCAGCATAGCGTACGTGTTGAGTTTCAAACGTTGCTCCATGATTTGAGCACGGCGGCCCACCAGATATAAGGCATCGCTCGGCGAAAGAACTCCGGCAGCGCACAAAGCAGCATACTCGCCTAGACTGTGGCCGAGCACGACGTCCGGTGTGATGCCCCACGCGCGCAAGACAGCAGTCACAGCGAGCTCCAAAGCGACAATTGCGAGCTGAACTTGTGTCGGAGACGCTGAGCTCGAATCGAAGGTGTCATCGGAGATGACGGGCAGGAAGTCAGGAAGCTCATGAGCTTTTGTGGCGACCTGATAAGTAGCCAACACATTGCGGAAGGATTTGCTGGTCTCGTACAACGTCCTGCCCATTGCCGTATACTGGCTACCCTGGCCAGTGAAGAGAAAGACGACACTTGGTGCTTTCGGTTTTTGGATTGTACCCTGGTTGGCACTGGCGTTGATGTGATCAGACAATTGCTTTTTAATGTTTTCGATTGACGCTGTTACGAAGGCCACTCGCAGCGTTCCATGCATTCGTCTCGCTGTCGTGGTGTAGGCCAAGTCCTCGATACGTGTATTAGGATTCTTTTCCAAGAAGGAGAGAAGTCGCTTGCAGTTCTGCTGCTGAGAAGGTACACTTCGGGCGGAGATAGCAACCACATGGCTAGAGCGTGGATCCCGGTTTTTGACTTGCGGCCGGGCGGGTGCCTCCTCGATGACGAGGGAGCAAATTCCACCAGAGGCATCGAAAGAGTTCAGTAGTATCCTGACTCTTTTATCCTTTGCCTTTGGGCTGGCTTGAAGTCGTGACTGGTTCAGAGCGATATGTACGTTTCGTTTGTCGAGTCGAGGGAATCTGCTGTTGATCTTGAACGGAGCACCCGGTTGGGGTGGAATCTTGCTATGCTTGAGCATCATCAACGACTTAATTAAGGAGGTGACGCCGGCAACGCCTTCACCATGTCCAATCGCTGCTTTGACAGCGCCAACAATCAACGGATTGCTAGCATTGCGCTGCCCGCCAACAACGTTCAAGACAGATGTCATTTCTTCAAAATCTCCAGCCTGGGTACCAGTACCGTGCATTTCAACGTAGGAAATCTCCTCCGGATCGACAGCCGTTTGCCCAAGGACCTCACGAAAGGTCTTCTCCTGGGATGCGTGGCTGGGATGCGTAATGGATGTTGAAGTCGTGCTGTAGGAGCGTGCAGCTCCACGAATGACACCAAGAATGTTGTCATTATCGGCCACGGCATCTTCGAGACGCTTCAACACGACCATACCAACACCCTCGCTTCGAGCATAACCGTCCGCATCATCGTGGAATGTTCTGCATCCACCCTCGAAAGCTAGCATGCCGGATCGGCTCAGAGCAGAAAATGCAAAGGGGCTAGAGAAGACAGATGCACCACCAGCGACCGCCATGTCGCAGTCCCGTGAAAGTAGACCCTGCACTCCGAGAGTGATGGCAGTTGTGCTTGATGCGCAAGCTGCATCTAGAGAATAGCAGCCGCGGCCGAATTTGTAGGTATAGTTGAGACGACCGGTAATGAAAGCCTTCGCAATACTTGACACAGCATAAATGTCGAGTCCCTGTTGGTGGAGGTTCTCAGTCCACTCCATACCCGTGATCCCGAAGAAGGTCGCCACTCGATCGGGGTTTGTCGATGGCGTAGCACCTGGATAATATCCAGCCATTTCAAGAGCCTCATGTGTCGTAGTCAGAGCCAGACGTGCGACGGGATCCAACTGCTGGGCCTCGCGTGGAGAAATGTTGAAGAATTTGTTATCAAACAAACCAGGCTCCTTGAGCCACGCACCTTCCTTGGCCGCTGTCGAATTCTTGAGCTTATGCGTGTTATCATAGTACCTATCCACGTCGAATCGGGACTTAGGGATCTTTTTGATGTGACATGTTCCAGCCATGAGGTCCTCCCAGAAGCCGTCCATGGTTTCGTTGTCCGGAAATCGACCGGACATGCCGACAATGGCGATCAGATCGGATGATCCGCGAGTGGTAGAAGTGTGTGGGTCCACAGGAATTGGTAGAATTGGTGAAGCCAACTCGTAGGCGAGGCTGGCCGCCTTGAGTGACTTCTCAACGAAAGGTAAGTGCGGAGTCTTGCCCATCTCGTGAACTTTGAGCTTCAAGGACCTTCCAGTCTTCCGAAGCCGATCCATAGAGATCTTGGAGGCTTTGTCGATGCGCAAGGGACGCTCCAAGATGTTAACGAGGACGTCACCTAATAGCTGCCGCACAGTCGTCTGTTGGCAAGGGGCTACACCTCCGGTTGGATCGGCCATGATGATTTTGGACCAGTCGATTGTCTGGTCGAAGATTGGAGAGGTCCCGACCATCTCGTCGATATCGGGAATTGGCATGTAATTGGTATGAGACGGGCCACCCACGTCGGTGGGAATATGGGGTGCATTCTTGATCTCTGGTGACCACGCAGCAAGGCGAGAAAAGGATGATGGTGTGCCTATCAATGTGATCCAGCCTTCGGAAACGACACCTATAGCGATCCGCTGCAATCTGGGCACTTCATTGGATGAGTGGAAGTCGTCCAGAATCTTCTGCATCCGCTCTGGTCGCAGACCGACATACGTGACGAACCAGGCTCCGGTTTCGTGAGGGGCCAGGAGATTCATTCGTAGAAGCTGCGTTAACGATATATATCGGACGCAGACGGATAGGACCTCGAGAGCGATGGGAAGTATCTCCGCTGTATCATGGGCAAAAACAAGCGGAAGGGCCGCTAGCTGCCCTGAGCAGAAGGCCAAAATGTGTGTTGGGTTGGCGGCAGATCCCAATATCGTTGGATCTTGTTCTGCGCGTCTGAGAAGATCGATTAGCTTGCGTCTTGTATTTGTCACGGAGAGTCACTCACACTACAATCTCGCCCAAACGACCAACACAAGCCAATATGGTCGGAAGGAAAGCACTGGTGGGCAGATCAGGGTCAACATCTTGCTCAGCCAATGAAAGAATGGACTCCGAGGGTTTCCAATCTCGTTCGTCAGGCGTCAGTTGCGAAAACGCAATGTGTAGAACATCTGTCGCTCGCTCGAGAAATGTGCGTGCGGCAGGGGAGGTCTTGGAATGGCGGACCAGCGCCTGGATCATGGACAGCCTATCTGTGGCTGTGTCCCCAAAGACAAGCAGATGAGTGGTGTCTGCCATGTTGAACTGGAAAGCAAGAATGAATGGTAAGTTGTTGATTGTCGAGATGTTCTTGGTCGGAACGGCTGGTCACAGCTGCAGCGAGTTGTGTGGGTGAGTAAGTGTTGTGTTGAGACAACTTTGTCTTGATTGCTGGGGCCGCGCTCACAGGGCCATCGGCATGCACAAGTCAAGCTGAAGAATACTGAAGCATCAGATCGGGTTTGCTGACTGTCATTCAACTGACGATGCTGGTCCCGGCGCTACCACAACGCAAGCGAATCCTTCAAGAAAGTTTCCGTAATATGCCCCGTTATACTTTCCGCCTGCACTGCACATATTGCAACGTCAAACATGGCCTCTCGAGAGACGGTCAACATGCGGCGAGTTTCATCTACTCCAAAAGTTTGCCCAGTAGCAAGTGCTTATGCTCGATCTACAACGGAGAGCGTGGATGTTGACGTACTTTTGGCCGGAATAGGGCTTTGGTGTCGACGAAAGCTTAATCCGGGCTATTCAATCCGCCCCAGATAGCTCGTGCGAGTGATGAAATGTTCCAGAATTAAGCGGTCTGATTGAGAATTGATCCGGGTCCTGTTGCACGGTCTTGGAAAAGTACAAGCTGTGGAGTCTCTGGTATCGATCTTCCAGACATCGAACAAGAAAGTTCTTTCTTTGCCAGTGCCCCATCTAAACGACAGTCTAGCACCTTTGATTCTTCTCTAGCAATACCTAATAGAGTATGCCTTCAACGGCTGGTACGACCATGGGATCCAACGGAACCCAGGGCACCTATACGGGTGACATTGCCGTCATTGGCATGTCCTGCCGCTTCCCCGGCAATGGCGAGAATGTCGATAAATTCTGGCACTCAATAGCCAGTGGCGAATGTAAGTCCATGATCTCTCCCAGCCCAAAAATATGGTATTGACAGAATCCAGGCGCATGGAGCGAAGTCCCCAAAGACCGGTTCAACGCCGACGCATTCTGGAGTCCACCGGAACACAGACGAACAAACACCAGCAAAACCAAATCCGGCTTCTTTCTGAAATCCGATCTGGCTCGCTTCGATGCAGGCTTCTTCACACTGCCCAAAGCCGAAGTGCTGGCCATGGACCCTCAACAGCGCCTTCTTATCGAAGTAGCCTATGAGGCCCTCGAGGGAGCCGGTCTTCCGTTACACCAGATCGCTGGCTCACGGACAGGCGTGTTCGTGGGCGTGCTGACTGACGATTACTACAATATTCTGCGCAAGGATGCCGATAATATGCCCACGTACACGCTTGCGGGCAATCATGCAACTACCATGGCTGGTCGACTTTCTTGGCTGTGGGATCTGCGCGGTCCATGTTTAACGCTTGATACTGCTTGCTCCTCCAGTCTTGTAGCCTTACACACCGCCTGCCAAAGCATCCGGGCTCTGGAGAGCGACATGGCAATCGTAGGCGGGACAAATCTCATGCTCTCGCCCGATATGTTCAAGGTCCTGAGCAGTGCCTCGCTATTGGCACCAGACGGCAAAAGCAAAGCCTTCGACGCATCCGGAGACGGATATGGGCGAGGAGAGGGCATTGGAGCCGTAGCCCTGAAGCGTATGGAAGACGCAGTCAGGGACGGAGATCCAATCAGAGCGGTTATCAGGGGTACTTCCAGCAACCAAGACGGACACACCAAGGGCTTGACCCTGCCGGATTGGAGGGCCCAAGCAGACCTGATCCGAGATGCATATCGTCAAGCTGACTTGGGATTCGAGCAAACCGGATATATCGAAGCTCATGTAAGAAGATCGCCTAGTTGCAAGATCGTTTTTGTGCAGAGCTAATATGAAATCCAGGGTACTGGAACACAAGCAGGTGACCAAGAAGAAACTCGAGGTCTTGCCACCACCATCGCGGCCAGCAGATCCAGCAGCGAAAAGCTCCTAATCGGTTCCGTCAAATCAAACATAGGCCACCTCGAGGCCTGCGCAGGCCTCGCCGCATTAGTGAAAGCCGTGCTAGTCCTCGAACACGGCTTTATCCCACCAACGATCACAGCCAAGAATCTGAATCCGAAGATTCCGCTTGATGAGTGGAAATTGTCCATTCCAACGAAACTGGTACCGTTCCCGGAAATAGAAGGGATCCGGCGTGTCAGCGTGAACGGTTTTGGGTTTGCTGGAACAAACGCCCATGTTGTCATGGATGATGCGTATTCCTACCTGATGTCGCACAAGATGACTGGCGTTCATAGTACACGCCGTGAGCACCGGCTGGGTCTGCTCACCAATGGCCATACCAATGGCTACTCGAATGGAATCAACGGCCACTCCAATGGATTAAACGGCAAGACAAACGGGACCTCCAGCACTCCACTCCCCCTCGTCTTCTCCCTCAGCGCCCAAGACCAGGACGGCATCGCCCGAGTAAAGCAGACACTAGCCGACTTCCTCCACCAAAAAACCACCGAGCATATCGACGAAGCAGAATATCTCGTCGACTTGGCCTACACCCTCAACACCCGGCGCTCTGTACACCGATGGCGAACCTTCGCCGTAGCATCGTCTATCTCCGACTTGACTCAAGCTCTGCAGAACAAAGAGATGCCCGCACCACAGTACCTCTCAGCGACTCGCGCTCTTCGCACAGGATTCGTGTTCACCGGGCAAGGCGCGCAGTGGCCTGGGATGGGGATGGAACTAATGGCGTTCCCCGTCTTTGCCGAGAGTGTGCGCAGCGCTGATGAATACCTGGTGTCAGAGCTGGGGTGTGAATGGTCAGCCGAGGAAGAACTGCGAGCGCCGAAAGGCCAGTCGAAGTTGGCAATTGCAGAGTACAGCCAGACATTGTGCACTGTACTGCAAGTGGCCTTGGTCGATCTTCTCGCAAACTGGGGAATCGAACCGGTTTCAGTGACCGGACATTCCTCTGGAGAGATCGGCGCCGCATACTGCCTGGGCGCTTTGACGAAAGAGGACGCATGGAAGATAGCCTTCTATCGTGGAATCCTGTCGACCAGTCTCAAGACCCTATCGCCAGACACCCACGGCGCCATGATGGCAGTAGGAGCCTCTCCCGAGACGGCCAACAAGTTCATCAAACGCCTCAGCTCCGGTCAAGTAACCATTGCCTGCATCAACTCGCCTTCCAGCGTTACGCTATCAGGCGACGTGGACGGGATCGACCAGCTCGCAGACATTATTTCCAAGGAAGGAATCTTTGCGAGGAAACTCCAAGTGGACACGGCCTACCATTCACACCATATGCAACTAGTCGCCTCTGACTACCTCGAAGCCATTAGCGATGTGCAGATTCAGCCAGGCAACGGCAAATGTGTCATGTACTCAAGCTGCACAGGAACCAAAGTCCAGCCGAAAGAATTGGGTCCGGAGCACTGGGTTCGAAATCTCGTCTCGCCTGTCCAATTCGCCGGCGCAGTGCAAGATCTCGTTCGACCACCAAGCGACGATGGCCGAGAGGGAGCGAATGCTGTCGACCTGCTCGTCGAAATAGGCCCACACTCAGCTTTACAGGGCCCATCACTGCAGAGTTTGAAGGACATCGGGGTGACGGATGTGCCATATGCCTCTGTTCTCAAGCGTGGCGAGGATGGCACCAAGACCGCTCTCATTCTCGCTGGTGATCTGCACGCACAGTCCATTCCAGTTCATCTCGAGCAGGTCAACGAGGTTTCCACAGCAGCGCACTTTTCATCGCGGAAACCAAGGGCTCTGATCGGACTCCCCTCGTATCCGTGGAACCATAGCCAGAGGTATTGGGCCGAGACCCGCTGGGCACGCGAACAGCGTCTCAGGCAATTCCCTCATCTCAGCTTGCTCGGAGCGCCCATCCCGTCCCCAGCAGCCGGCGAGAGTGCCTGGCGCGGGTACATGCGCATGAAAGACGAACCATGGCTGGGCGACCACAAGATACAGGGGAGCACCCTGTACCCCGGCGCCGGATTCCTAGCGATGGCCATAGAGGCAGCAATGCAGATCGCCAGCAAGGATCGCAAAGTCTCCGAGTTCCATCTCCGCCACGTCCAGTTCGTCTCGCCCATGATCATCGAGGACGACGAGGACGCCGAGTACTCGATTGTGTTGCGGCCGCATCAGGCTGGTACGATGGCCACAACCAGCATCTGGACGGAATTTGTCATTTCCAGCTCGCCAGACGGCAAGCGATTCGAGCGTAATTGCCTGGGTCTCATTCTCGTGAATTACGAGAGAGGATCTGACAGCGAAGAGGTCGTTGCCGAGAAAACAGCATTGCAGCGTCGTGCAGGCGATGCTCAAAGGCTGTGCGATACCACCATTGATGGTTCCCAATTCTACGAGCATCTCACATCCCTTGGTCTCACCTACGGACCGACCTTCGCAAACGTCAGTGCGGTCAGCAGACGCAGCCAACCCGGAGGCGGCCAGAGTAGCTGTTCCGTCGATGTACCTGACGTGGGCCTGGAGGACACATCCTATTCCCTGGGCGACGGTAGACCACACATTGTCCATCCCGCTCTTCTCGATGCTGTCATCCACATGGCATTCGCAGCAATGGACGTGACAAAACCGTGGATTCCAAAATTCGTCGACGATGTTATCATCAGCATGGATGTGCCTTGGTTAGCCGGCCAGCAGATTCAAGGCTTCTGCGATGCTCTTGAGCACGGCTCCAAAGAGTTCAAAGCCGACATTATAATGCAAGATCCACGAACGCAGAGCCCCGTCGTCAAGTTGATGGGTTTGGTCTACGCCAGCGTGGCCGACGGTGCGGAAGATGATGTCGGCGCCGGCGAGCCGAAGAGTGTATGCGGCCGACTGGAATGGAAGCCAGCTCTAAGCTTGCTAGACGTACAAGATACGATCTTGGCGGTAGAAGACGAGCTCAGCAGCAACAGCTCCGCACTGGCGAAGTTGTCCAAGCTGATCAGCCTTTGGCATCATGAAAACCCCAGCTTGACTATAGGCGAAGTGACACACTCCGATCGTATTGTGCTCCCTGAGCTGGATCTTGCTGCGCACATATTCGCAACGACGAGGTACCACTGCGCCTGCATCGAAGAGAAGGAACCGGCTATCCAGGAGATACTGGAGAAGCTTGACAACAAGAAGACCAGTCTTAAAATTGTCGGCTTCGAAGAGATGGCGAAGGCAGACGGAGCCAAATCAGACCTGCTCATCGCAGCGCACCTGTCTCAGGCTGAGTATCCAGCCGATGCTCTCGACCAAGTAGTTGAATTGATGGGAGAGGGGCGACTCTGCCTGATCGACACCGTCCAAGCTTTCGAAAAACTCGACACCTCGAGTCTTATGGAAAGACTACAATTTAATGACGGAGAATATGCTGTGAAGCTCTTCGATGCGCAAAAAGCAGAGGAAGCCAAGACCAACGGACACCACCAGCCAGAAGAAATCGTCGTCCTCAGCCCCAGAAGCAAGAGCCCAGAACTCGAGAAGTTTGGGACCATGCTGGTGCAAGCCCTTGATTCACACGGCCGTACGGCGACAGTGCTGCCATGGGATCAAATTTCGGAGAGTGCCGTACAGAACAAGTCCTGCATTTCCCTAGTCGAGTTCGATAAACCTCTCCTGGCCGAACTAAGCGAGACAGATTTCTCCAAGATCAAACAGATCGTCCTGAACGCCTCTCACCTGACCTGGCTGACAGGGACCGATGATACGGAGGTGGGTGGCACTCCCACAGCAGCCATGATGATCGGGGTCCTCCGCACTCTCCACAATGAACTCCTTGCCCTCGAGCCGCTGTCAATCATGGTTGATAAGTCGGCAAGAACGGGCCATCTCCAAAAATCCGCAGTCATGGTCGCGAACATCTTCCACGGCAAGCAGTCTATCGGTACGACTGGTGCTCTGCCAGATCATGAGTTCCAGATTCGTAAGGGGATCCCATACATCTGTCGTGCTCTCGAGGACACCACTCTGAATGAAACGTTACATCTTGATACAAACCCGGGAGAGGCAGCACTCGTCGAAGACCAAACCCTCAGCGTCGCCAGCTCGAAGTCAACGGCCATCGAACTGGGTGTCGGAAAGCCTGGTCTCATTGACTCGATTCGCTTCGAGCCTGCGGCCAACGCACTGCAGCCTCTTGACCCGCATGACATCGAAATTGAAACTGCAGCGACAGGCCTCAACTTCCGCGAAGTCATGACCATTATGGGCTTGCTGCCATCAAAGACATTGGGTTTGGAAGGGGCCGGAACAGTGAAACGTGTAGGCAGTGCGGTCGAACATATCCGCAAGGGCGAGCGTGTCTCTTTGCTAGGCAACGGTTCTCACAACACTCTTTTCAGAGCCAAAGCCGACTACGCCTTCAAGCTGCCTGATACCATGACCTTCGAGGAGGGAGCCAGCTTGCCAGTGACGAGCTACACAGCCTGGTACGCCATCGTGTACATTGCCAGGGCACGCAAGGGCCAGAGCATCATGGTCCACGCAGGAGCCGGCGGTGTTGGCCAGGCGGCCTTGCAGATCGCAAGACACCTGGGTCTGGAAGTGTTTACGACCGTAGGCAGCCCAGAAAAGCGTAAGCTTGTGCGCGATGTCTATGGTGTCGCCGAAGACCATATCTTCGGTAGTCGAGATCTGGAATTCGCCAAGGGCGTCAAGCGCATGACAGGAAAGGGTGTCGACATCGTCCTCAACTCTCTTGCTGGCGAATCCATGAGACGCAGCTGGGAGTGCGTTGCACCAGGTGGCCACTTTGTGGAGATTGGGCTCAGAGATATCGTGGACAACACGCGGCTGGACATGCGACCTTTCCGCCAGGGAGCTACGTTCTCCTTCTTCGATCTCAAGGCAATTTGGGACGACCGACCGGATCTGATGGCGGAGATTGTTCGAGGCACAGAACCTTTCCTGACCAAAGGAATCATAAAACCAGCGACTCCGTTGCTCACGTACCCGATCTCTGAGATGGAACAGGCCGTGCGATTGATGCAATCTGGTAGGCATACGGGCAAAATTGTGCTGCAGTGGAAGCCGGAACATGTCGTACCAGCTCTACGCTGTCCTTCTCCGCCGACAAAACTGGACGAAAATGGTGTCTACGTCCTTGTCGGTGGGCTCGGCGGACTTGGGCGTGCACTGGCCAAGATGCTTGTGGCCGACGGAGCCCGCAAGCTGTGCTTCCTCAATCGTTCCGGTGCCAACTCGGAACAGGGTCAGCAGTTACTCGCCGAATTGCATGAGAAGAACATCTCAGCGCTGGCCGTTGCGTGCGATGTGTCCTCAAACTCTTCCCTCAAGGCTGCTCTTGCACAAGCCGAGTCAGAGCTCAAGGGCCCCATTCGTGGCTGTTTCCAGTGTGCCATGGTCCTGCGGGATGTGCTTTTTGAGAACATGACCTACAGAGACTGGACACAATCGACCCACCCCAAGGTCCAGGGCAGTCAAAACTTGCACGAGCTCCTACCCGATACGACTGAGTTCTTGGTCATGCTGTCTTCATTCTGTGGCGTCTTTGGAAACCGTGGACAGGCCAACTACGTCGCAGGCTGTGCCTTCCAAGACGCACTGGCCCACGCACGCCGCACACAAGGCAAGCATGCGGTGAGTATCGACCTCGGCCTCATGCGCGAAGTGGGTCGGCTGGCCGAAGAGGGTGCTGTGGGCGATATTGCCGAGTGGGAGAAAGTATGGGGTATACGAGAGTACGAGTTCGTCGCCTTGATGAGGCTCTGTATGTCGCCCGACCAGACGGGATTCCAACTACCGACTGGCCTGGGAACACGAGCGGGCTCAATTGCGGCTGGTATAAAGCCGCCGTACTACTTCGACTCGGACGCTCGCTTTGGGATCGTAGCCCGTATGCGAGATGGAAAGACTGAGGACGGTGCTAAAGCGAACGGAGACGGCGCGGGCAAGGAGTCGCTCTCTGCGCTCCTATCCAAAGCACAGAATCTGCCAGAGGCGGCATCGGCAGTGCTTGCTGCGCTAGCCTCCCGCGTTGGCAAGATGTTGGGCATTGCGTCGGGCGAGCTCGACACCAACCGTCCTCTGCACAGCTATGGCGTTGACTCCTTGGCGGCGATTGAGATTGTCAACTGGGCTCTACGGGAATGCCAAGCACGAATTGCTGTTTTCGATGTCATGTCGGCGGTGCCCATGACAGTCTTCTCAGAGCGTGTCGCTGGCAAGTCGGGATTGTTGGCCAAGGGGGTGAGCGAAACTTCGTAGATCATGTCAGCATTGGCGTTTCGTATTCACTGGTATAGTTCCTTGTCGACTAATCAAGATGTGTGATTGTTTTGGGTGTTGGGGTTTGGTCCTTGTTCTCTGCACTCAACCTGAAGACCTTCATGCTGCTCATGTTGACATCAATGTACGAAACCTTCACGATCTCTATCCTTCTAGTATGGCAAGCTGCCAAGCCTCATCTTCCTGTGCTATCTTGCTCTTACTTTCTGAGAATCGCACGCCACTGGCGCGCTTACAATCGCCGCTCGTCATCAAGAGATGGGTCCTATCGCGTCACCTGTAGATTGTGATTTCGCGGTGTGGGAGGTCCTTGTGAGCCGCATATACAGGATTTCGTAATGGGTCGCCGATCGTCTGGAAGCCAATTGACGTGTATGTGGGTGCTCTCGCGAAATTCAGATACTGATGTCGTGTAGATGTTCTTGTTCGGCAGAAGTGAAGCTCTAGGAAATGAGGTCTCAAGGCGCCAAGCTTACCCATCAAGTTTCAACGGGATTTGATGAGAGGGTTCCGAGGAGAGCTCAGTCCTCATTACGACCCCACGAGCATACTGCAGACAGCAACACTATGACATGATGATTGCAACTCATTGCTTGTACCCTCTACGGGACCAGAACGAGATGACTCCCGATGGTATCTCCACCTCCGACACCATTCCCTGATGGCCGCGATGTGCCTGCCCTTCTATCATCCGAAACCCGACATGATGCTCTCGCAGTCCCGGTATAGCCCATCGCTCGACTCTTCTACCTCCGATACCACATCCTCGTCACCTGGGTGTGCCTCATCTTCTTCTGCAGCTGGAAAATCGCGTAGAGCAGCGCCTCGCCAGTCGGGGGACAGCCGGGCACGAAGATGTCCACCGGGATGATACGGTCGACACCACGGACAACGCTGTAGCTGTAGTGATAGTAGCCACCACCATTGGCACAGCTGCCCATGCTGATCACCCACTTGGGGTCGGGAATTTGGTCATAGCACAGCCGTACGGCAGGTGCCATCTTGTTGGTGACTGTTCCGGCCACCTAAGCAAAGGGAGGAAGATTAGCATATGCTGAGACAAGAGGATGCACTGCAACCTTCACATACGATCATAATATCAGCCTGGCGAGGAGAAGCTCGGAAGATAATGCCCAAACGATCCTGGTCGTAACGCGGCATGGAGGTGTGCATCATCTCAATTCCGCAACATGCCAGGGCGAAGGTCAGTGGCCATACTGAGCCTTGACGTGCCCAACCGACGAGTTGGTCGAGCGTTGTCCTTTGCCAATGTGTCAGCCTGCGGAAGTCTCTCGAGCGCCTCGACGCTGGGGTTATATGGCTATATCTTACAAAGCATAATCGACCGGGCTGGACGGCTTTGCTTGCGAGGCAAGAGGTGTGTTTGTGGGGAGGAGACTGGTCGACGGCGCGATGGGAGTGACAGATTTCTGTCTTGTTTCTTGGCTTGACTGTCGACTTGAAGCAGAGCTGTTGAGGATTGGCGAGAGGGTCCGAAGAGAAGGACGCTGTGCGGCGAGGGACAGACATGAAAGACGAGCGAGCACTTCAAGGCGGTTGTCAGTTCAGTGGAATTGATTGATATGGCTCGTTTTGGGGGCGGAATCACTCACGCCTTGCTGAGTGCTGTGTAGCCATAGCGGGTGCTGGAGCTGATTGGCGGCGAGGTGGATGTAGGTGCAATGGAGCAGCAGCACATGCAAAAACACACTCCTTGCACCCTCGCACGGCGGCGGGCGTGCGCTGCCCACTGCACGCCTTCATGCCTGACGCACGAAGGAACGCAAGCTGCTGACTGAGTCCGAACTTCATTCCTCATTGGGTCTGGTACCGGAGAGATCTGCGCATCCGCCGCCCCACTACTGCAGCCGAACCACGGTAAATTGTGACAGAGCGGGCCGCTATTTTCTGCAGCGTCGGGAAATACACACCCCAAGTCTAACTGTAACTACACCTCACCCACTGTCCCACAACACCGCCCATATGCGCCACGCCGCTGCGACCGTCGCTGTGAGTTGGCTCCACAGCAATATGCTCTATGCTCTGCCTATCATGAATACTATCCTATACCATCACCGGCTACGGCTGACTTGCGCGCTCTAGCTCATGCGAGAGGGCACGTCTTGCGGCGTTTGCCAGCTGCCAATTGCAGACGCCGTCCTGGACCGCGCATGTCCCTTCTGCGAGGCCTCGTTTTCTCGCGCCGACGCGGCAAGACGACATGCCAGACGTTGTTCGCAGCGGGGTGAGCGCCCCTTACGTCAGGGGAAACGTGGTCGTAAGGCCTTGTCCTGCGACCGCTGTGCTCGTCTGAAAGTCCACTGCACCGCGCACGTGAAGATACCCTGCGATGCATGTGCCTCGCGAGACCTGCCCTGTAATGTCACTCGCTGCTGTACGGACGTCTCGCATCGATCGGTGGAAGACAAGGCTCTCTCCAGCCACGACTCTCCCCTGAGAGAGGAAGAAGACCAAGACCGCACGTCCACACCACCATTAACATGCTATATCACAGCAACTAACTGTATATCGTAGACACCAGCCAGCACCACCAGTTGGAAGCCTCCAAGCAGGAACGATTTCTTCCCAAAGAAGATGCACCTCTCCCTGATCGAGTGCCTTTGTCGTTCCTGCTCAATTCCACCGACGATACCCAGGATTTCATCACGGAGAGGGCTGTAGGCACTGAGCCAGACGGCGCGCTGGTCGGACCCATCTGCGTAACGCGGGTGAGGTCTGATGAGACTCCGGACTGCATCGATCCAA
Source organism: Mycosphaerelloides madeirae (assembly GCA_002785995.1). Taxonomy (NCBI): domain Eukaryota; kingdom Fungi; phylum Ascomycota; class Dothideomycetes; order Mycosphaerellales; family Mycosphaerellaceae; genus Mycosphaerelloides; species Mycosphaerelloides madeirae. The sequence goes on from NHNV01000029.1 coordinate 81,836, forward strand.
CTCTTCTCCTGCCGTTCGATGGCCAGCTGGGCCTCGACCCTCTCCGGCTAGGTGAGCTGTACACAGCGGAAGGAGAAGAGACTCTAATCGGCTCTTTTCCATCCTTCCCCTCTCACACAGACAGACTTGCATCCCGACTGGAACTGCTAGGATGTCATTTCGAAGCCCATATTCGCTCTCACCACCCCGGGTCATCATTCGACACAATCGCCTTCCGTCGCTTCTTCAACGTCTCCAACGTTCACACATTCGCTACAACATTCTGTCGCAAGCGTCACTATCGATATCCAGTCATCCACTGGCCAACTTTCGTTCTCGAAGAGGCTTCACTTCCCCTGCTAATGGTCATTGCTCTCACTGGAGCGAGCTACTCCTATCGCCCCGGACTTGAACCCGAGCACATCAACAACGCTCGCCATCTCTACCCTCTGGCGGATTCGTACGTGTTCGAGCAACTGGCTCTCTATCTCGACGTTCCACACGGCATTACGGATGCCATACAGCTATGCCAGGCTGCACTCCTGATGTACGGCCTCGATACCCTCCTAGCAGGCGACCCAGCAATGCAGCACAAAGCGATCACGCAACGACTTCCAGCTCTCATCTCTGCCATTAGGAGATTGGAATTCGTCAGCTGTAAACACCGTATCTCTGAAGACTGGCAGGTCTTCATTCAGCGGGAACACATCATCCGCCTCGTCTCCTGGACCTTCTGTGCTGATTGCTTGGCTACCTTATCCTTCAACCACCCGCCTCTCTTCTCCATGCTCGAAATGAGCGGAGACCTTCCCTGCGAACCGATTTTATGGGACGCCGATTCCGCCTCAACTTTCGAACGATCACGATGCTCTCAACTACATCCCTCCCACAGTCTCAAAGACCTTCTGTCAATCTTCCTCAACCGCCAGACCCAAATAAACATCAACCAGCAAAACCTCCCCCTCTTCCACCTCCACGTCGTCCTCTGCGCTTTCCAACAAATCATCTTCAACATGCACGTCAGCATGATCCTCTCGCAGCACGCACCGATCCTTCTCGAGACCTTCGACATCTGGCAATCACTCTGGGGAAAAGCCATGGCAGCCATCCCGAACAGTCATCGCAATTGGCTAGGTGTGGCGAGGTACGTGCCGGATCTTGAGTACCTCTCCAGACGTATCATCGAAGTCGCTGTCAGTCCAGAGGCCACCTCCTCCCGATACCTACAGCGGATCCCATCCCACAGCACGCGAGAAATCCACGAGTTTATACGGGATTTCGTTGCTGTTACACCAAGCATACAGCAAGCACTAGACTCTAGCAATGAACCAATATCACTACAAAACGAGTAGCATACCTCAAGACTTTATTCATTATGACTTGACGCCAAATCACAAACTCAAAAAGCGGGTAGTACATCTCAGCAATCAATTCAATATTATCACAAATACATCTAATTCTGTTCCCATATCTACATCTATCATATACCCTCTAACCCCCTTCCCCTTCCCCTCAAACTCCTAATGTCAGCCACCAAATCCCCAAACATAACATCAATCTGCGCCAACAAACTGCCCCCCTCCCCTCTAACATTTCCCCTCAGCGCCTCCTGCATAGCCCCCACCGCCCTCTCAATCTCCCCCGCCATAGCAACCCTAAGCATACTCAACACAATCACACGACTGCTCCCGGTAACATCAAAACTGCCCACCCTCACGCAGATATCCGCTCCACTACTCCCGACTGAAGAGATTTCTTCGTCTGGGAGGCAGAGTCCCCGTAATTGTCCGAGTATGCATTGTACGCTTAGGACGGCGAGCAAGAAGACATTTTCAACTTGCTGTTCGGAGGAGAGGGAGCAGCAGGCACAGCTCTCGAGGGTTGACCATTGCTCGAGGGCGCGGGTTGTGTTGGCGAGGACGACGTCGATGGGATAGGGCTGTTGTTGCTGTTCGGCTGTTTGTGGTGGCGAGCCGATGGAGGAGGAGGAGGAGGAGCTTACGCTTCCAGGACGGCCGAGGCTGGCGAGGAGGGAGCGGAGGCCGGTGGCGCATTGGCAGGAGATGAAACGATTTTTTTTGTTGGTATTGGTGTTGGTGGTGTGGTTGCTTTGGTCGAGATCCCGACTATCATCCAGCGAGTTGCGAGCGGGAGGGGCGCAGCGGATTTGTTGCTGTTGCGGACAGTCGTGCATTGGTTGATCCTGTAATAACAGATCGCCAAACATCGAAGTCGAAAGTGGCGAGCCTATCGCGCTGAGGTGTTGAGAGCCGCTACTCACATATTGATGGTTTCCAGGCTGCATCGGTACACTGCCCGCAGTCATACCAGTACCAGGTCTCGTAAGTGACAAAGGCTCTCGGTGGCCCGAATGCAAAGGTAAACCTCCATGCGAAGCCTCAATATTACCCATGTCCCCTGAGACACACATCAAGTCCTCATCCAGGAAACACTCCCAATTAAAATCCTGCTCTGGAGAAATAGACATGGCTTCTTGAACCTGCTGCTGGGCGCCCCCCATCTGTTGCTGTCTCTCAGACGCCGCCGTATTTGAATATGAAGAATCCGCCCTGGAATGTTTCTGCTTATTCCTCGAACCGCGCGGCCGACCAAGTCGGCTTGTGGGGCTGTAGAAGCACAGCTCGCCAGAACTTGATAAGGTGCAATTTTCGCACGGCATGGTACCGGAGCACTTCCTCTTCAGCTGGTGGCATTGATCGCAAGCATTACGGAGGCGTAATGGTTCTTCGTAACGTGTTTGTTTCGTTTTCGTTTGTTTCGCTGTTGTTGATACTGCTCGCGAAAGGCCAGTTAAGGGCCTACGGGAATTCGCAGTGGTTGATGCCATTATTTCCTCTTTCGTGGCAGCTCAGTCCAATGGTTGTGGTCCGTCTGACTCCCTTGATGAAAGGAAGTCCGGGATGGGAAAAGCTGGGTAAGCTTCTCTTATGCGGTCGTCAGCGGCGTTTGGTTGGCAGGCGATGAGATAGACGATTGCTCAAGAACGATAAGGAGAGCTCTCGTGCTGGATTCGCATGTAAGACGCGCAATATAATCCTTCGCCAATGTAAGGCCCGCAAAAAAAGAGGGTCAGCTTCGCGTGATATGCGAGAGAGCGAGGGGGGAAAGGGAGTGTCGACACTCAAAAGAAAGAATACATCCTTGGGGAGACAAGTGAGCGGTCTAGATACCCCAGGATCAAGGCGTCCAGGACGGACGAAATGCGTAGACGAAGTTGTGCGTTCACGATCGAGCCGCCATCTAGTTCGTACACCGAAGAAAGAGAAGCCTTGCCATGTCGAGCTTGGCACGTGAATTTGTACGAGGCAGAGCCCGGGGAGGATTTTCGCCTCTCCGATAGTACGTCGCTAGCAAGCCGTGGTACTGGCAAGGTGTTTCGAAGGCTGTTCGGCATTCTCGATTCGGTCAATAGGGTGGATAATGCAAGATCCTCAGCAAGATACGGCGCGAGGACGAACTTGGCGTGTTGCGAAGGATGCACTACATATAGTCTCTGGTTAGCAAGGGCGAGCGCCATGGTAGGTGAGTAATAGTTCTTACGAAATCTTAATCAAGCGGCTGATTAGGTAACTGGCCGCACGTGCAGATCTGATGTCACGAAACGATCGACCGAAACTTGACTGCTTCGGGAAGCTGCAGCTGGCGAGTTAGGGCCAGCAACGGTCGAGATGGCGCTGTTAGGGCTTAGTCGTTCTCCAAAGGCAATATCGTTGCTAGTTACAGCTAGCCTGCATACACAGTGCAACGTGTTGCAGTTTCGCGGAAAAGGGCGGTCAGAATAAAGCAGAAAGGATCGGGTCGTCGGGCGGGAAGGACCAGGGTTCGAATTCGTATACAGGCGACGCCTTCAAGGTTATCGTCATGCAAGTCGACGCGTCACGATGGTTTCGCCATACATATCTGACCGTGAGAGGCTGCTGAAATATGCCCTATCAGTAAACGTCAGAATCAAACTGCAAACTGCATACTTTCCTTGCGGCATGCTGCTCGAAGTTCTCATTGGCCAGACGGTTGCCTCAAGCCGGGTGTAGTTGCCGTAGATGTTTGACTGAAGATTAGGCTTGAGCAGAATTCATCGTATCACGCAGTAAGCCAAGCCAAGAATCGATGAAGTGAGGGTGCATTCTTGTTGAAAGAAGTATCGTGTAGGAGCCAGGCCAAGAGTCGAGGCATCGAGAATTGTCTCCACAGAGGCAAGTTGAACGTATCATGTCGGAGGACAAGTCATGTGGGGTCCCGGCCAGGGACTGCGACATCGAGGGTTGATCCCAAAGGCAGCTGAGATGCATCATGTCGAGGTCTGAAACATGGGGGGTCATTGCATTCGAGTAGAGATGCCAAATTCATACGGCAGGATCCGAAGGCATATGGGGCCGCTGTGATAGTCGGCAGGGGTGAATGACTGGTGTCATGGCGCAAGCCAGACGATCCGCACGAGCTCCCCGAAGCAACTTCATGTTGCAGCGGAGGTGGGTCGGTCCATGTATGTACCTGGTCAATATGCTACGGGAAGGACTCGGCTGCAGCGTGATGCCGACTCCTGTGTGCCAGAGCCGCGAGGCCTCGAAGGCGTGTACTGGGATTGTCTTCCTTTGCTGCAGCAAGTCGTACTCAACATGATGACTTCAGCATAGCGGTATGTATGCCTTCCAGAGTAGCTGTGATGGCCGCGTACTTGGCAGATGCTATCAGGGCCTTCTCTTGCGTACAGATCCTTCTTCATGTGCGCTATTCGGTGGTGGGGGAGTACACGGCGGGATGGGTGCTCAGCGTGGAGGATGCCGTGTTCGTCCATTTGCAGGCTGCGAGCATCAAGTACCAAGTAGTATAAGGCAGCATTCACGTCTGTCTACAGCCTGCAAGAGGGAAGAGGATGTGAAGGAGAAGGTTGGCGTGTCATCTTGTTGTAAGTTTGTACGATTCTGAGCGGCACGGCCAAGAGAAGCCTTCAATTTCCATTGAGATATTGATGGCTTCAATGAATATAGAGCGGTGACGTACGCTAGCCTCGATCCTCACTGCTCACCTCTCATCGCAACTTCACACACAAATCTCGAGCATTTCCAGAACACTTACTCAGCATACTCTGGTAATTGGAGACAGCAATACAACGACTGACTCGGAGCTTCTTCTCGGGTTCCAACCACCAGCTCAGCGCGACTTGCGTTCCATGGTCCATGGAGCCCGGAAACCGGACGCCGTTGGGTGAAGCTGAAGGGTACCATGTGGCGTCCACGAGCCCGAGAGACGGTATTGTTCGGCCTCATTGCATCACTAGCATAGTGGTGTTCCATTCGATCTGCTCCTATTTCCAGCAGATTTCGGCTCCAGGGACATTTCTAACTGATCGTGCGTCCCTGAGCCACTGCATCACTCTTTTCTCATTTCCACGTTGAAAATCATCTCTCGAAACAACATCTAAACCCTATTTTCTCTTCAACATCCCTCACATCCTACGATCAGAAACCACCAGCTGTTAACATGACTCAAACCCAGACCCAGAAGCCCGTGGTGCCTCTCACAATCCGCAAGAACAATGAGTACTTGTCGACGTTGAAGGTTGCCCATGTTGTCCCAGATGCCATCCCATGGCGACGACTTGGACAATGTGAGAGCACAACGATCGAAACTCAGATGTCGAGTCGATTACTGACAACTCCTCAGATATGTACAGAATCCTTGAAGATGGCAGTCAAACCCAAATGCGCCTCTCCATGGTCGAGAGCCTAATCCCTCCCAAAAGCAACGGACCAGTCATGCACTTTCACGAAATGCACGACGAAGTCTTCATCGTCACAGTAAGCATCCTCCTCCTCCTCCCACCACAACCTCTAACCTCACCACAGAAAGGCAAAGTCCGCTTCCACACCACCTCGAGCGCCTCGCCCATCGACGTCAAAGCCGGCGAGCTAGTCACCGTCCCCACCCGCGTTCCCCACAAATTCAGCAACCCCTTCGACGAAGAAGGCATTTTCATCAACCTCAACACTCCCGGCTTCTACGCCCGCTACTTCGAGCACTTGGAGGAGCTGATTGGCGAGGGCAAGGAGTTGACGCCGGAGGTGAATATTGCTGCGCAGAGGCGTTTTGCGACGATTCCGTTGAATGAGGAGGAGATTATGAGGTTGATTAAGGAGGGGCAGACGCATGATGCGAATGGTGACGAGATTGATATGTAAGATTCAGAGAATTGCATAGATTTTATGCATAGAGAATAAGACATGTCGTGGCTATTTGCAGCCTGTCTAAATTAGAAACTTCCGGTATTACGGGAGTCCCATCGTCGTCAGAAAGTCGCTAACAGTTCAAAACATCTTAGGAGCATCTTAAAAAAGCTGGTAGGTGGATGATAAGTGTGAGGGGAAACGAATCGGTGCATCTACGTAATAAGTATGCCGAGAGATGGAGCAGAGGGTCTGTGGTAGCACAACCAAGAGAGTATGTTGGAGATAGAGACGGAATTTGCAAGTCAAGTCGTTTCACCTACAGTCAAAGGCCTTTCTACAACTTCCGAACAGTCGCTTGAAGAATTCTACTAGATCGATCATCTCCTCAAAAAAGGGCCACCATCAACTTTCCACAGTTCGAAACCGCGGGTTCTTGCCGCCATTTATGCCCAAGGACCTCATATCACACACAAAAGCTCTTGAATTTCAATAGAATGTATCGCATTGAACATATCACTAGATACACCAAACAGTGCAACTTCACCTCCGATATAGATATATCTCTTTCCATCCGGCTCAAGCCTGCACATGCTTAAAATCCAAGAACAACGCAGGCTTCTGCCAAAAGCCCTGAATATGCTGCGTCTTCTGCCAATCCTGTTGCCCAGCACACAAGTTGACGTCGAAACGGTACAGCATCTTCGCGAGGGTGAGGCGCATTTCAGCCTTCGCAAGATTCTACAAAGCACAAAAGTCAGTATCACAGGTTCATCACAAAAGATTGGGGGTATGTATCTCACCTTCCCCAAGCAATTCCTCGGCCCAAAAGAAAACGGCTGCATCACCGCGCGGTTATCGTTTTGGAAGGGAGCGGCATTCTGATTCTCTGCGAGCCAGCGTTCAGGGAGGAAATCGTCGGCTCGATAGAAGTTGTCGGGGTGGCGGTATGCGGAGTAGGGGTTCACGCCCACAGTCATATCCTCTGGCACGACAATACCATCGATCGTTTCGCCCCCGGCTGGAGTGCGGCGGGGCATAGAGATGGCGACTGGCGGGTACAGACGCAGCGCTTCCGTGATGACGGCCTCCATGTACGGCAGATTGTTTGTGCTGAGGATAGAGATCTCTTCCTCAGAGGAGAAAGTCTCGCGGACTTCCTTAAGGAGACGGGAGAAAGTAGACGGGTTGGTGAGAGTGAAGAACAGAGCGCCACACATTGCCGTACCAGTAGACTCAGAGCCTGCGCCGAGAAGAGAGAAGGCGTTGACGTGGATCTCGGCTTCGGACATACCCTTCTCGTCGTTCGCGGCGAGGATGTAATGCATAAAGTCCTTGCGGGAAGATTCAAGTTGCATCCGTTTAGCGACAGAATTCATGGCTCGCTTGATGTTCTCGACCCTTTTACCGGCGATGTCGGCTGGGGTGAAGTACTTGCGGATGCTCATGAGACCCCAGTATTTCCACATTTGCATGAGGGTGAGCTCGGTGGCCATAGGTGTGATGGCGGCTACGAAGGGGGCGGGTTCGCCCTGGTCGAGAGAGCCGAAGGGTTCGCCGAATGCCATGTCGCTGATGAGGTCGAAGGCTGAGAGCAGAGGTCAACACTCGTCGTGCGATGTATTCTGAGATACTCTACTTACTCAAGAAGTTGATCCAGGCGGCCATGTTCAAGGGTCCGCGATCGCACCTACGAGACAATTGCTCGAGGAGTTTGTTGATATGCATCAAGAGAATACTCTCCTGTTCCCTTAATGCTCTCTCCGAGAAGGCGTGAGCCATCAATCTCCGCTGACGAGTGTGCGTCTCCCGATCGGAAACAAAAAGATCTGCATTCGTGTCAATATAAAGTCACCTCACCATTATCAAGAACCCACTCTGAGCTCCCGTCGGAGTCAAAAGCTTGAAATTTGGATCCTTGCTCATCTCCTGTGATCGATGTCCATAGATTGTCTTCCATGCTGTCTCAGTTGTGAACGAAATCTCGTTAGGAGCGATTCGAACTGCAGATCCGAATTCGATGTGCAACTCCAGCAGTTTGTGCTGGAGTGTTCCCTGGTATTGATACCAGCACCATGGAATTCGTGTTGCGGCCCACAGCTTTGGCCCTGGGGTGTCTTTGAGAGGGTGCAGGTATACGTTGTAGACGACGTGGTAGATGGCTGCTGCCAGGATCTGCCAAACGTGTTAGATTCAGTTATGCTCCTGTTCATTCGTGTCGCAACCTACACCATATGGCAAGGCTAGCAGGATCCAAGTTGAAAGTGAGGATGTTGACTCCATGTTTGCTCGATGATACGGCGACAGTGGAAACGTTCCAGACCAGAAGTCGATTTTGTTCAGAGGCAGGAAGTGTTCCAAAGAGCCAGACGACATACCATGCCCAAAGAAGCAATTTCAGCTGCTGAGTGAGCTAAAAGGAGCTCGCAAGCCGAGCGATGAAGGGAGTGATCGACACTCGGCTGACGGGCGCCGCAAAGGCGTGGAGTCCACGCGGTTTGAACTGCCGGTATCAATAACATCATCAACTCGGTGAGCGTTTGTAGCCCGCATCCTCTGAGGTCGCACTGCCGTTCAGTCATCTGGAAGATCACACTGAGCTCCAAGCGACGCGCATGAAGCTGAGCTGAGGTGCTCATCAAATTTCGGTGCAAAAGGGCCGGGGTTACGCATCAGGTATTGACGACCATTCGGATCTCATAATCGACGGAAGTGTCTCCGTCCAGGACTAAACTTTGCATCATCCAGAGCCTAGAAGGGTGAAAGAATGACCGTCCTCCGCGACCGACGTCGAGAGTCTGCCTCAGTGGCTAGGCGCATGATTTTGAATGCACATCCGGGCCACCAGGCAGGAGGGCAGCTCGACATGATTCTGCAAGTGATTGGGGCCACAATGGCAAGCAAAACGGAGGGTAAGGTCGTGGATGAAAAGAAGAAGACGAAGGAATAAGAATCCCAAGAGAGATTTCAGATCAGCGACTGAACAAGGCTCTGACTCGGCAGATGAGTCGGCCCAACAGCTCCGGAGCGATATCGAGTTTCCTGAGCAGAACTTTCCTGCCTTTCACTCTGCCTTTCTCCAATTACCAGCAAAAATGAATGGCAGAATAAAAATTAAAATGATCAAAACAATCAACACCAGGGATTCGCATATGGTCACCCACTATACTACTAATCTGGCGGTAGAATGCTTATCTAGGGCAGAGCGGACGGGATGCCGAGCTTTCATTCTCCAATGGTCGATTGTGATGGACGTTGTAAAAAAACGTTTATAATAGTAGAAACCTGATGAGGGGAGGATCTTGGCGTGGAACAAGGTCAAAACTTCCTCGCAAGATCCTTCACGCCTACCTCCTGCTCAGACCATGGACGCCAGACTCGCTTCGCTCGTACAGAAGTAGTGGTACCGAAGAGTCTTCACGTTCGGCATGTAACGCTTCCTCCATTTGGGATCCGCAGTATGAGTGTCTGTCAGTCCATCTGCCTCGACCTCCTTTCCAGAACACGGTCCTCGGATACTTGACAATGCGGATACTTGACAATGCTTTCTGGAGCTTGCCACGCGTCCAAATGTCCACCGTTCTTGATGCTTTTGCTGGCAAACGACGTTTCTGAGGTGACTTTCCCAGGCCTTGGGAGGAATGACGTTTTCTTTCCGGAAAACAGGCTAGATCCTGTCGAGCAAGTTAGCATGTGATGGGAGAATGCTCGCGCAGCAGCTGCTATTGTTGTCAAGATCAAGACCACAGTAAGATCCGCTTTCGCAGAAACATCATAGTTCTCAGGTTGAGAGTCGAGCCTGGATGATCCTGCTGCATTCCCGCACGGCTGCAATCAAACTGGCGAACTCTGGAATGTCGGTCATGTCCACGTTCGAAACCCGGCGTGTCGCTGCGGCACGGTCGAAAAGTCTCCTGGTCAAAAGACTGCCACAGTTTGTGTTCCACAATCTCCACCGGCTTCAACTTTTCTCCTTGCTACAAGGGAACGACATCGACTTATTCCTCTGCACGTTTCGCTACACGCACACTAACATGGCTTTGGTGGACCTATTGGTGACATCGAGCACCTCATCTCGGGTGACCAGCGTTCTTTTGCTCATCATTTCAGTATGGAGACCACACAACCAACACTGTCCTCAATCCAGCTAACGACCATTGCAGTACTCGGTCACTTTATGGGTCGATGACTTGTTCTTCCATCCGCTGGCTAGATATCCCGAACCCTTCCTCTGGCGAGCGTCCAGACTCCCGTACATGCGCGCCTGTTGGAGTGGGCATTTCCGTTATGCCGTGCAAGAACTACACCAAAAATATGGAGATGTTGTGAGGACCGCACCAAACGAGCTTTCCGTTGCCAGTCCAACTGCATAGGACGATATCCATTCCAATCGAGGAGCCAACTGCGAAGCTTTTCACGAAAGCGAGCTGTGGCATAGAAATCCTGATAGCGGACCTGCTTTCGTCTTGGTTCCTCGCGATCCCCAAGAACATGCTAGAGTGAAGCGCTTCATGAATCTGGCATTTAGCGAAGGCGCCGTTCTTCAGCAAGAACCAATTATTTAGCAATACGTCGACGTGAGTATTCGAAGACTTGGCGAACGTATTTCGACTGCCGGAACGGCCACCACATTCAACGGCATCCATTGGATCAACTTCACCTTATTCGATATTATCAGAGATCCTCATCCTGAAGAATCATTCGGCTGTCTTGAGAAGTGCGAGTACGAAAGATGGATGGCCTCGATGAATGCACCTACTAAGCTTCACTTCCTTTCCATTCAGCTCCGGCATTATCCCGCGATAATTGCCTTGATAAAACCATTAATTGAATTCCTGATCCCAAAAGATCTTGTGGCCATCCAAATGGACTATCGTGAAAGGTCTACGGCAAAGCTCAACCGTCGACTGTCACGCGCGAATAAATTATCAGACCGGCCTGACATTGTGTCGAAACTGATCCGGAGCGGAGACATTCAACAAGGATTGAACCTAGAAGAAACCGCTATGCACTCCATGCTATTCGTAAACGTGGCTAGCGAGACGACAGCTACTACCATGACTACCACGTTCAATCACTTGACGCAGAATTCGCAGTCTTTGGCGCTACTTCAGAATGAAGTGTATGAATCAGAAATGTCTTTGTCATCTTTGAAGAGGCTACCATACTCAAACGCTGTCTTGAAGGAGGCGCTTCGAATGTGCAATTCGACGTGGGTGAAGTCTCAATTTGGACGCGGGCAAAGCTATCACTCCCCAGTCTGACAGAAAACGTTCGCATTTCGCCTTCACAAGGGGGGATTGTTCTTGGAGATCATGTGCTAGGCAATGTATGACTTCGAAGGCCGTACCGAATCTTCTCTTAACAATCTGCAGACCTATGTCTCCATACAGCATCTGGCAACTTCTATGTCTGAATGGCACTTCTACGACGCCCAAGTTTGGCAACTAGAGAGATGGCCAGCTGACGCAGAAACTAAACCGAACTCACTCTACTACAACGACCAACGCAAGGGCGTTCGAGCAGTCGACTGGGGACAGCACAACTGCGTTGGTGAACCTCTTGCGTGGGCGTGGATGCGTTTGATCATTGCCAAGTAAAGACAAATCATGTGAGAAGCTATCGAGGTTCGACATCATCTGCTAATGTTCCGATACTCAGGTGAATCGTAGCATTCGATCTTTGCAAGTCTGATTCGCCCACCCACAAATTCAAGGAACACACGATGCAAATCTCCAGTTTCCCGTGCGAAGGGATCTATGGGAACCTTCTAGTCGTAACCTGGTCTGGTAGGCATGTCAGCAAACTTCCGGCCTTCATTCAACCGAATTGTCGCTCTCATTGGATTCTTCTATTGGCTTTCTCAACAGCATTCCCCCAATCAACTCGGGCGCCCCACATCACGATACCCACGACTCCGTCAGGTTTGACGACTCGGTATAGCTCTGAACAGCGCCTGCTGAATAAAAAGGTTCGAAGTCTTTGGGCCCCGTACTCATTGAAATCACGGTAACTCATGTTTTAGACCCCGAATGAAGCTGATAGCAAACAAGCTCGCTCCATACGAGAACGTATTATCGTCAAGATCCGCCAATGTAGCAACATCCACCTTCTGAGTTCGGACATTTGGAAGTTGGAGTTTGTCGACTTCCTCGAGCATGCCCTCTGCAATGTCGGTCGCCAACATAGGAGTCGAGCGATTTTTCTCGTGGGTCTGGATCGAAGATTACCAGTGCCGCATCCAAGATCGATCGCGCTGCTTGATACCGTTTAGTTCTGTATATTGTACATCTGGATTGGATCATTCTCAGTGACTTCCATTGTTGCTCGCCATCTTCACTTACTCGATCAGCCAGTGCAGAGGTTCCCTGGAGAGTTGTTCTGGCAATGGCATTTGTATACACTTTCGCTCCTATGGCCGACGAACTGGTCTCGATTACTGGCTGGTCCAGTTCCTTGTTAATCATTCTGGACGGGGATGATACAAGAGATGATATCGAATGCATGAGAGTGACCAACTCTGAAACCCAAGAGAGTTGCGGAGGATTGTAAGCGCCCGAACAATCGCACATGGCACAGTATGGAGGGGGGCCATGGCCCAAAACGGACACATTCAAGACCCTGCATCAGACCCACTGTGCAAGATAGCTAAACCGGAACTGTTGTCGAATTCAATCTCGATCAGGCCTCAGTGCGGGACTCCTTCAAGGCCTACTATTCGGATCTAGAGACATTCAGCTGAGTACATCGCAAGCGATGGAACACAAACCACCGAACAAAGATCGCCTTCTGGGATCAAAGCACTGAGTCTGATTTAGGTCACACATCTGAATCCGACATTGTCCTTGTCCGTCATTCCCACATACGCTTTAGTCTCTAATACATCGTCACCGATTGGCGCATGCCTTGAGTCTCGACAACGATTGCAGTACGCGTAACACGCAAGCAAGAGCAATAGAAGGATAGGCAGCACACAACATCTCACGACTAATGCTATCTTCACAGAATAATATTGAGGCGCATCCTTTGCACGGAAGGCCTGGGCTGTGATCAGGTCACCGATGTTGACTCCAGCACAGGGTCAGTACGATTCTGGAGAATATGACAGCCATCCTTACATCCGGCGTGCATGAAAGCTGCGACAAAAGTCCGTTTCGTGTGACCAGCTGTATTGGTCATGCTGAGGATGTATCAACGCTTGGCCTTGGACGATCCGCTCCCAGAAGAACTTACATCCACTGCCAGAAAGTCGGCAAAATACCAGTCACAATCTGAAATACCAATAATCCCGCAAGCGAGCCAGCTGATACCTGATGAGGATAAAACGGCGGGAGACAATTTCCGAGGATATCACCACAGGTGAATGCAAATGTGATTAGCCAGCGTCTTTCAAAATGCCGGATTAAGATCCTGGTGGCGAGAATCGATACGAGCTGCACAGCTCCAGCCGGCATATTGAGAAGAGCTGATTGCTTTGGAGAATAGCTGAACGATCTGATCAGCGTCGCGGTGTAGGAGGTGATATATCCCACACAAAGTCCTTCCAGGAGTGACACGACGAATCCGAAACATAGGGGTGCATGCGTCAGGCTCTCGATGAGTTGCTTGGGCTGGAAATGCTTGTTCTCGATCCCGGACTGGTTACCCTTGACATGTTCCAGGAGGTTGACCTTTTCTTCCTCGTCCAAGAACCAGGCGGATATTGGCGTGTCAGGAACTGCGAAGACCAGGGCAACCTCAAGCAAGGCGGTGAATAATACTGTTGTGATTTGGGGATGCTCCTTCTGTCAGGAGCATACTCATATGGGTGCCACTGCCGCTTTGCTACAATGCTGCAATGCTGACGCACACCTGCTCTTCTCTTTGCATGTGTACTTGTAGACAATCACATATAGAAGAACAACAGTCATCTTGCTATATGCGCACTCGGCTACGTTCACCACCTGAACAACAAATACAATGGCGAGGAACATCATCCTCCACGCCGCAGTGGCAGAGGTAGTTGATGGCTGACATGCTGGAATCCCCGAGATATGAGGCCACTCAGAATCTGCGCAATCCCGAACCCGGAGTACCTCAAATGAGCTAATAGTCAAGAGCAGTTGGGCAACTTTTGTTGCTCCTCAAGAAATGACCAGCGAAAACATAGCAAGGCAAGATCGGCTGTCCATATCCTTAGCTACATAACGAAGCAACATGTGGGCGTTGCGTGTCCGCTCGGGACGATCTAGTCCATGCCAGTGGCGTCCAGCCGTTGGCGTCATTAGTCTATCTTTGGCGTAAGTTACTGGTGGTTCCGCTTGAGTAACGACCCCAGAACATCTGCATTAGATAGTCGTGCAGCCCAGGAAATCGCGTTTCGACCTGAGTTGTCTTGTTGCGATACGTCGCATCGTCTATGACGGAGCAAGAATTTGATCAACATCCGCCTCGGGACGCACAGCTCTCTCTTACGCCGCAGAGTCCGGTCGTCTTCAATTGATGCAACACCTGCTCGGCGCCACAAGGATCGACACGAATCTATCAGATGAGGAAGGGAAAATACCATACGCATACGCGGCTGCTGCCGGACATAATGAGGTGCACGAGCTCATCTCTCGAAGGCCGCAAATTTTCAGCAAGAACAAGAGCTCATGTAATTTCCCAAGAGGCTGAATTGACCGTCACACCCGCTTCCGACCTCTGCTACGTCTTACCTTTTCCAAAACAAAAACTTCAAGCTGTGCTTCCCTACCACTCTCTCTGCTCTGTGCGTTGCCTCACGGCCTGCGTCAAGGGACCACTCGTTCTCTGGTATCATTGAAGGAAGGCATTTCGCTGATGAATGTGAGGGAAGTGTTGTCGCGTACGAATCTGGATTAAGGGATGGGATGAGCACAAATCGAGGGAGGACGTAAAGTGCAGAATAGAACGCTTGACAGGCGTTAGTACTTGCGCATTGATTGGTTAGGGGAGCCTCGGAACGTGAGGTGGCTATGCAAGGGTGCATGCAGCAGCATGCTGTGCCTCGAGGCCTCGTCGCCTTGTTCACGCAATTGAAGGTCACGAGACCGACCGAAATTTAGCCGAGCGCTGCGACTCCCCCGAATGCTGAAGCAAATGCCCTTTCTTCTCCATTGATCACATGCCAAATGAATGTCACTATAGCAGCTGAAAATGTTGTTCTCCTATCTAGACGCCTACTTTCTGCACGGGCGCGACTTTTGTTCGTTTCTCTGGTGACACCTGCCGAATGACCGACTGACGCGATACAGGAGTCGCCAGAGCTCCCATCGACCGTCTCTCGCGTCCGCACATCAACTATGCATCCGACCGACCCACCTACGATCCTTCTCCATCTCTTTACCTGTCTACAAGAAGGGTGGCAAAGAGAAACAAGCCCCCTCCAAAGCCAAAGACGACAGCAATAGCAACGCTGATGACCCCTTCGACTTCTCTACTCTCGAATCAGACCTCGCAAACGCTATCGAAAGACTCAAGAATGATCTCTCCAGACTCAGGGCAGGCGGCCGGTTCAACTCCGAAGTCGTAGAGAACCTACGTGTACAATTGGACAAGAGCAGTACTCAGACAGTCAAGGTTAGCGATGTGGCTCAAGTGATATCGAAGGGGAGGACAGTACAGGTTCTCGTGGGAGAGCAAGATGTCAGTCAATCGTAAAATACCAGCGTAGTGGACCAAGCTGACAAGTCCGTGCAGCATGTTAAACCAGTCTCCTCTTCCATACAAGGATCCTCTCTATCCCTCACACCACAACCCGATCCCAGCGGCGCCAATCCCCTTATGCTGGTGCTGAATATCCCTCCTCCTACAGCAGACTCCCGAAGAGCGGTGATCGCGGAGGCGAGTAAGGCGGGAGAGAAAGCCAGCATAGCTACAAGAGACGCGAGAGGGAAGCAACAAAAGAAATTGAGGGCGCTGCAGTTGAGTAAGACCGCGAGACCGGATGATTTGAAGAAAGCGGGCTCGCAGATGGAGAAGATTATGGAGAAGAGCAGTGGCGAGCTGAAGAAGATTGTGGACAATGCGAAGCAGGTGTTGGAAAGTGGGTAGTAGAGGCTTGAGGTGAATTTAAGAAGTCAATGAACACATAAGTCTAATGGTGTTATTAGACGGATGTAGAGGTAGAAGGATGCTTGATCACATCTTGGCGCTTGAAGGTCTTGCTGGAGCACGCCGCGGATCTAATTACTCCGGTTCGTTGCTGCAGCGCGGCAGTGGCAGCGGCGGTCTGGACTTCAAATACTCCCTCATTCTCACCCTGGCTTCCCTCGTCCAAATCCTATCCCTCTCTTGGGCAGCCTCCCACTTGTCATGATCAGGATTGACGACTTCCTAGCCTCCGTCTTTCGTCCTCAACTCCAAACATTTCGCTTCCTGGCCCAGAACTCCCCACGATCCCTCGCCGCTGGTAACTCCTCTATGTTCCATTTCGAACCACCAGAACTCCACTCTCGTCATTCCATCGATGCCCGTGAACGCTTCCAGCTGTGAAGAATATTAGAAGTTTTCATGCTACTACTCAGGCCAATAGAAGCAGCCATCTAGGTCTGTGTTCTCTTCCAGGAAGACTATAACAGTCAAGCTCTTGCCTGCCATCACCGATTAAAGACCATCCAGCAGAATTTTGATCTCTTTCCAATCGGACATAGTGTTGAAGAAACGGGCCTGGAGAAGGAATTCAACTCTGCTCAATGTTTGCAGATAATCTGGGAGAGCTGGGAGATTGACCAAAACGGAGCACTAGTCATGGAGGTACTTGTGTCTCTGCTCAAGGGTGCATTCTATCATGGCGTGCCAGTCCTCCAGCACCAAACTTGTATGCTCTTCCTTGACGCAGTCCGTATATTCCTTGCTGAAATCGTTGTTGATGAGAAGCAGGTGCAGGTATGGTCCGTCCTTGGTATGAACTCGAAGATACTCCTTATCCGGGTCATCTCTCGTCTTGGGTAGGTCGATGGCCTCAATGTAGGCTTTAGCGAGGTCGTATATCATGTCGCGCATCTCCCGAGGCAATTCGAAGAAACGGGAAGATGTCGTGGCCATTGCGCGCAATAGCGGCAGATGTCGTGATTGTGCTCGGCGACGATGGCGCTGCGAGGTCTGGCGGCCTCGCGGGTACCGGCGACGCTGCCATGCTGGGCGGTGTTGTGGCAAGGTGTTTGCGGGAATGTCGAAGGCGATGGCGATGTCGAGGAGATGAAGCTGAGACAACTAAAAGTGGGTCAACATGAACAAGGAAGTTACGCTGCGCTTACATGAGATAGCGCTTTCCCGCTGCGAACAAGAAATTGGAAGTGACACCAAGGGAAGGTGTATTGGAGGTGGAAGCTGCAGCTGGAGGCTGGAGGCATCACGTCGCCAGTCGATCCTGTGGACATACTGAAATTAAGTACAGGACGCTCGACAGCAGGTATCACTCCTTGATACTATGCCGCTCATTCCAAACCATTGTTCGGTCATCCTCACTCTTGCACTTTCTCCCAACAAGATACTTCGCTGCTGTAGTCTACTTCTCAGCCGATTGCAATTTTGTAGCCCTGGCAGCCTCAAACCGCTTCTGGATTGATCCCTCGCAACCTTAACAGCCGGAAACCGCTCCGTCATCTCCTACAGCTCCGGAGCGATATCGAGTTTCCCGAGCAGAACTTTCCTGCCTTTCACTCTGCCTTTCTCCAATTACCCGCAAAAATGAATGGCAGAATAAAAATTAAAATGATCAAAACAATCAACACCAGGGATTCGCATATGGTCACCCACTATACTACTAATCTGGCGGTAGAATGCTTATCTAGGGCAGAGCGGACGGGATGCCGAGCTTTCATTCTCCAATGGTCGATTGTGATGGACGTTGTAAAAAAACGTTTATAATAGTAGAAACCTGATGAGGGGAGGATCTTGGCGTGGAACAAGGTCAAAACTTCCTCGCAAGATCCTTCACGCCTACCTCCTGCTCAGACCATGGACGCCAGACTCGCTTCGCTCGTACAGAAGTAGTGGTACCGAAGAGTCTTCACGTTCGGCATGTAACGCTTCCTCCATTTGGGATCCGCAGTATGAGTGTCTGTCAGTCCATCTGCCTCGACCTCCTTTCCAGAACACGGTCCTCGGATACTTGACAATGCGGATACTTGACAATGCTTTCTGGAGCTTGCCACGCGTCCAAATGTCCACCGTTCTTGATGCTTTTGCTGGCACACGACGTTTCTGAGGTGACTTTATTCTGGAGTGTCTAGGCGACTCTCCCTCTTTTACTTCTCCTCAGACGTCGACTTTCGAGCCGAAACCAAGTAAATCCGAAATTTGACATTCTTCAGGTACTGCTTGATCCTTCGATCCTTCTCGGTAGGCTCGATTTCCGGGACACAATCGAAGGCTATGGCTATGAAATCATAGACGTATTCTTCTTTCTTGTGCATCTTCTCGTCAGTAGCTTCTCTGTTGATACATAATAAATTCTTATTTTGTTATTCGCCCTCATAGACTGCATCATGCTCCAGCGAGAGCACTCGTTGGCGAATTCTTCATCTGAAGTGGCTCGTCGAAGCTGTCGCTGCGGCTGGTTTCAGTATTGTTCGGAATGAGAGCCTAAAGTGGTCACTCACTTCAAGCCGCTTGCGGATGATGGGAGGCACCTAGGCAACAGTGCCGCCCCAGTTATGGCGCCGAGTTGAGGCATCAATGCCAACGGAGGAGCGTTTGAAAAGCGGCTGCACTATCTTCTCCGAGATTGCCGCTAATCAAGTGTACTGATGCGGAGGAGGCCAAATCCCATCCTCCACTTTACCAATCTGGCTCCGAAGATTTTCCAGAGTGGGAGGGCCGCGATAGGGAGTCTAAAGGGGACGAGGCTGGTCCCGCGCTTGCGTTCCGGGTTTCTTTTGCAGTAGTCTTGCATAGAGCGTTGGAGCGATCTGGCAGAGTGCTACCTTCAGACTGTGAGCTTCTGTCTCTTCTGTCGAGTCCTGTTTAGCTTCTGCGGCCCAGCAAAATGGTCGGTCTGTATTCAAAGAATCCAGTGCAGCTGTGTCGGCGTACAAGAAGACATATTCCTGGAGACCATGGATCCATCCTTGTCCGGAGCGGAGCTCGAGAGACTTCCGGCGAAGGTTCTGCAATGATGTATGATCTTTCTCAGCTCCGTCGGGAGTTTCAACATGGAGCATGGCAAGTTTAGCTTGAGCCGCTTCACGGGCTTGGCGCTCGCGGTTGGTGGTGGCCGCCGTGCGTGCTGTCCTGCTGTGAACGATTAAAGTAAGCCCAGGCAAGAGGAAAGGTATATGGTGCAGCTTACACAAGGTGTTGCTCGTCCAGCGGACGCTTCAGAGTCGCCCAGTGTCTGTTAGAAAACTGCATTCCATGTGCTTCGACACCTCCATGCATGACGATGTGGCATTCCTCGAAAGTCAACTAGTCTGGTATAGTCAAGGCTTTCCCTAGAATATCGTCGTACGACAGACCAGTTCGCTGTCGGCAAAGGGAATCCTCTTCCTCTTGCGGCGGCCGTCCTAGGATCTCACGCCGTTCAGCACCTGTAAGAGATATCGGATCCTGGGCTACTCGTTCATACAAGGTTAGAGAGGCATCTCTGGAGGCGGTGGCGCCCATGGGTCCTGAGCACGCATATTCCCTGCCTGCATTTCTAAAAGATAATCGAGCATCGGACCGACCGCACCTGGCAAGCATGCAGGAGGAAGCTTGTTGTAACTCATCTTTGGGAAGAACCAGTTGTTAAAAAATGTGTATGAAGTTGTGACAAAAAGCAAGGGTGTGCAGAGGCATGCGTGCAATCCAGGAAGAGAAATTGAGAGATGCGAAGGAGGCGCCCGTACTTTGAGGGGCAGCGGTCTTGGCTCACTGCTTCGTTTCTATCGCGGGGCGGAGTCCTACGAGTTCTACTATTGAGGAAAGTGACAGGCTGCTCTCGAAAGAAGCAGGAAAGACAGATGCTTGAATGAAATGAATTTGATGATGGACGAATAATACGTGGGGCGCAGGGTAAAGGAGAATAAGTGAGGTTGGAGTCGATTCATCCACCGGAGTTCGCTCCGGCCAGCTAGCTCCTCCTGCACTAGCGCAAGACGCAGGCATCCATCACTGCTCTGCCTTACCAGCACCGACTTAACATCCGCAAAGACTGTCAGCCCTTTGCTTTCTCGTGTATTACCTATGTTCTCGGTACTGCTCTAAAACTATTGTTTCTGCAACTCCTGTCCCATTGCTAATTGCACGGGATTGGGCTTGATCATCGCACCGAAAACAGCGACTACAGCAGCGATAGAGACCAGCGCAAACAGCAATATACTCAGTTTCCAACAATGCCCGAGCCAGTTTCGAATCTGGAGGTAAGGGAGCTGTTGAATAGGATGGAAAAGATGGCACAAACGACAGTACAGGTATAACGAGAAGAGCGTGGATTGACCGCACCGAAAACCCTCCCAACTTCGTTGACGACAGATGCAGATCCTATCCCAGCGGATGTCTTTCGCGTCACTAACGACGAGTACATCAGCGGCTACAGGCTCGTGGGTGCTCTCTTCAGCATTGCTTGTGTTTTCTTCATAGTGCTCTTGGACTTCAGCATATAGCAACAGTGAGTGCAGAGCTCGAATTACTAGTTTGACAGGACTAGATAGCTAACGGTCTGACTTCGGCTTCGATTTCAGGCTATCCCTTACATCACAAGTGAATTACATAGCTTGCAGGAGTACATAAATGCAAGCACGAGTCTATCCCCAATTCTTGGTTATGCAATTCCTGAGACGGATCAGCCCGAGGAATCCTGCCCATTCGCCTTTCATCTTTCGCATATCGCAAGTCGATGCATGACCAAAGATCTTGCTCACTGACCCGCTTATTTCTCATTGTTGGGTGGTACGAAAGCGCCTACGTGCTCTCAAGGTAGCTATCTCCGGACCTGGTACATTGAGCATAAACAGAAGCTCTACGCCCCTACCGTTTGCGTGAAATCGATGCTGACTCAATAACAATACCAAAGCGGCCCTGCAACCTCTCGCAGGAAACTTTACACCTACCTCAACGTGAAGCGGATGTTCTTGTTTCTTGTCTTCATCTTTGAAATTGGCTCTTTGCTCTGCGCTGTCTCTACCTCGTCGGCTTTCTTCATTCTCGGTCATATGGTTGCCGGTCTGGGAGGCTCGAGCTTGGAGAATGGTGCCCTAACACTAATTGCAGGAGCGGTACCTCTGCACAAACGACCGTGTAAGTTAAACCTGGCGTGCCCACGTAATGGTTGCAGATGGTCTGAGAACTGACTTTCTCTCCCTCTAACTTAGTCTACAATGCCATAGTGTTCGGGGTTGATTGTAGTCCTTCAAAATTCAGGACGACATAGGACTGACGACTGAAGTTTGTCAATTGAGGATTGTCCTCGAAACGCTCATCGGTGGCGCTCTAACTCAGTACGCCAGCTGGCGATGGTGTCAGTAACTTTCGCCGCTCCTTTGGCATTCTTAAGCTCATACGAACCACAGGCTTCTACATCAATCTACCCATCGACGAGATCTCTGGCCTTTTCCAATTCTGCATACGCATCCCGAAGGAGGTTCACACGCCACCCTTCTCGTGTGTGTTGTTACAGAGCATCTTACCGAAACTCGACCTTGTGGGCTTTGCCCTGTTCGTACCACCGATCCTTATGTCTCTCCATGCGTTGGAGTGGGAATGGACGAACGATGGCTGGGGTTCACTCACAGTCATCCGTCTATTTGCTGGCTCAGGCTTAGGCCTGGTCGTATTCCTTCTCTAAAATTTGTGTATGGGTGAGAGAGCACTGACACCTTTGCATGTGTTGAAGAGGCGGATCGTGCTGGCAGGTATCATCCACTATGCAACTTTTTTCGTCACCAACTTCGCCGGTGTCAATTACGTCCCTCGTATACTCCAGGTAGTCAAGGGTGTCGCTCCCTCATTGAGCGGCATTTGCACACTGCCATTGATCCTCACCCAGCTGATCTCGCTCATCATTTCCGCCGCCCTCGGGAAGTCGGGCCAAATCAATAGGATGTCAACTCCGAAGCTGACTTATGATGATTGCTAGTGAGAAAATCTGGCTACTATCTTCCGCTAGCCATTTTGGCAGGAGCAACTACCACCATCGCCTGCGGTTTGATATCGACCTGGCATCCGAACACTTCTGCGGCGGATGGAATGGTTACCAGATCATTTACGGACTACGGGGAATCGGTTTGCAAATGGTGAGTCCTCCTTTGGGACCCTTGACTCCTTGCTTCAGAGTCAGAGCTGTCGATATGAGGATGATTCAACAAGAGGACCCTGGCGGCTGAGTGTCTCTCTTACTCGACGAGCCACCCTGCCACTTAGAAGTATTCCAACCGTCCTAGAGGGCGCTCCAGCTTGGAGAGAGCCACATGGACGAGGGTTCTTTCGGTCTTCGGGATAGTCTTGCTGTTGAACATTTCTCATATTGACAGCTCTGTTCAGAGTGTGATAACATCTCGCCATGCGGTCTTTCGCCACCAGGACATCTAAGCGCTTCTAGGGAGTTGTTGCTATACAAGTCGCAGTCCCGCAAGCCCAGTGCCCAACGGTGATCACCTTTATGGTGTTCGTGGAGAACTTGCTATCGGCTGTTTTCACCGTGGTAGGCAATGCGTTGTCTACTCAGACTCTGAGACGGCAAGTCTCAGTCCGAGCTCCATCGGTGGACCCCGAGGCAGCACTGGCGGCCGGCGGAAAGCGTAGGAGCGCTTTACTGCCCCCGGGGAGCGTGGAACTGTATGGCCTTTTACTTGATACACCGACGCCGTCAACGTCGTACTTTACCTATGGGCGGTCATTGCTGCCATCCCTTTCGTTGCAGGATGGGAAATGGGCTTTATTGATGTACGAAAGAAGGGAGATGGGGAGAGTGAAAGGTAACAGCAGTCTATCTTGCCCGTGGCGTATGACTATCCATAGGTGTGATGAGAAACAAAGGTGAATGAGGCAAGAAGTGAAGTTGAAATACTGTAGCTAGTCCAGCAATCCCGAGAGCGGATCTCGCTCCATCCCGTTAGTTACTGCATTAGCGCCGATGAAATGAATCGAAAAGCGAGTGGTGATATCACCATCCACTCTTTCATCTTTTTGACGGCAATGAGCGCATCATTGAATCAGTGCGACATGGCTGGCGGAAGACTTCTTTTACAGGCCTTTCGTCGGAAGGAGTCGTCGTCTGCAAACTGTCCTTTAGATCGACCTGTCCGTACACAATGTCTTCGACCAAACCCCAAAGCTCAACGAAGCCGAGTCTTCAGAACAAGAATGGTATATCTCGCCCAAAATTGTATTAGGAGAGGCATTAACGGGGGTGTTCAACAGTCGCCGGCGGCCTTCTCTCCCTTTTCCAAAAGACTCCGGCCGTAGGCGCATATAAGGATGGCTACTGTCGCTCCGAGTCCTCGGACGGAAACCACTCCATCGCCGCCACCCTGACCTCCGTCTACCTCTCCTCCCAATACGGCAGCGACTCGAACGCCTCTAACCTCAAAGACGGCGATCGAACCTGCCTTTCCGCCCAATCTTTCGCCGAAACCATCAAAGCCGCAGACGCGGGGAAGCTAGAGAAGAGCGCGGTGCCGAAGGTCCATCTGCACGCCAGCCACGATAAAGCGTTGGAGGTGGTGAGCTATAAGGATTTGAAAAGGTTTGCGTCGGAACCAGAGGCGGCGAGGGAGGGCGGGAGGCAAGAGGCAGCGCATGATCCGAGTAGCAATAGGGGGTTGGGGAAGGAGAGTCAGAGTATTGGCGGGAATTCCCCTACCGTTGCGCCAGGAGCAGGGAAGAATCAATCGAAGGATGGGGAGGTGAAGGGTACGAATGGGTCAAGAGGTTGAGGCATGGTGATATGTACGAGGTGTGCATATCAAAAGCTTGGTTTGGGAAGACGGTCTGCTGCATCCTCTCCTACATAGGATTTTCTTTCCGTTTGTCGTACTGACAGACCAATACCGGACTACGACAAGCCCAACTCATTCCTGATTGCCGTCACATCACTCGCCGAACAATTTCCAAATCTCCCGTCGATCAGATTCGTACACTGTCCGTTCGCTTCGCTACCAGTGCAGTCTCCCGGCGGCTTCGAGCAGAAGAGGCCTACGATGGGCGTCAGATCATTGACCTGGCAGCAAGTGTAGACGCCTTCGCATCCGGTCGTTGGATCGATGGGAGCATCAGCTGTTGACTGTCAGTACTGGACACGAAGATTGAGGGAGCAGGGCGCACTGATAATGCAGTTGACGACCGCCGGAGTCAAATCATAGCACGCCAAATCTGCTGCTGCCACAATAGATGCAAGTCCGCCGGAGAACGTCGCCTGGCAACAATGGAGTCTGCCGCCGTCCATACACACTGGAGCTGTGGGGTCTGCTTGGCGAGGACGGAGGGCTGATGCTGCCGCGGTACCAATACCAAGCAGAAGCACGAAGCCGGAGGACAGCATCTTGAGAATACTCAGACGAGGGGCACGACTGGCATAGCACTCGTGATGAGAGCGGAGGATTTATCCTCGCTGCTTTGCCGCATCCCAACTTTCGGTTCCGAGCGACGCAGGGAACTCGACCCCGCTTCACTATAGTTACCGGTTCAGGTTATTGTTATGAAAATAGTCTTCTTCAGCATGGCGCCTCCGGACAACTTGGGTGCAACTCATGTTTCACTGGCTTCGGAAGTACCGTGGCACAAAGGGATCTTTAAGGCACGATCTGTTGCTGATCATAGGATTTTTTTGGTGGTATATGTGCTGAATGCCGGGCACTCAGCATTGCAGATAATGGAGTTCCTCTTTGCAATTTGAACAGATATAAAGAAGCGGAAAGAATATAGCGAAGAGCGACACGGGAATGGACTGTACTTCTAGCAGACTTTATTAGTGCGGAGACTGGTTCGACCGGCCTAAATCCGTCGACGTGCCTACCTGCAGGGGCTGAGTTGAGATTGTTTCATTGGTTTAAGATCATAGGAAGTACGGTAAGCTCTGAGGAGAACGCTGAACGAGGGCAAGTAGCTTAACTAACAGCGATGTGAGGCTGCGGCTGCCATCCTCACGTACTATCGACACGAGGCCTTACCGTTAAGGTTTCGTTGATCAGAGTGCAGATCTCTATTAGATAAAGTCCCCACCCACGCCGCCACGGCCGCCCTTCTCCTCACGTTCCTTTCCTCACTGGGCCCGAGCTCCTTCGATTGTTTTACGATGTTTCGCAGATTTAGCTGGTCCCTCGTTGTCCTTACTGCCCTTCTTCTCAGCCTAACTACTGCAACATGCTATTATGGCGACGGATCGACCCTCGCCACGAACGACACGGCCTGCGACTCTTCTGCCGCAACATCGGCATGCTGCAGCGCGAGTGGCTATTGTCTCGGTAAGTAAGGGCGAAGGCGAGGAACAATACAATGTCGGAGATAAATAGCTGATCCTCCACCCTTCGCTTCCAGACAATGGCCTCTGCATGAATAGCGGTATCTATGGACAAGGCAGCTGTACTGATCCCAATTGGGGAGCACCTTGCTACAAACCCTGTGGGGACGTTTCTGGCCCTTTAACGCTGTGTGGTTATACTAGCTCCGGGGCGTCGCTGTGGACCTGCTTGCCACGGAACTGTGAAGACGGCAATTTCACGATCTCCGGGGGCGCGCAGATCGTTTTGAGGGTGGATCAAGTGCAGGACCTGGGCCTGAGTACGGCTGTTACGTTGGGCGCAACGAACACAGTTCCAGCTGGGAATGAGGGTGGCTGTACGGCTACGGTCACCGCGGGCCTGAGGTTTTCCACGGTATGTCGCTTAAGTTCGGATATTGTGAGTGTGAGAAGGCGCTGACGGACAATTTTGGTGATTTCTTCTGCGACACCAACGGGGACCAAGAATGCTGCACCGTCGAATCAGAGCAGCTCTTCAGATACAGGGACTATCGCCGGCGCGACAGTAGGGGGTATAGTTGGAGCAGTGTTGCTCATCGCAGCGATCCTGTCTCTAGTCCGCCATCAGAAGAGGAGGAAGGCTGAGGTTATTGGGAAGGAGGCTGAACGGCCTTCACAGCCTCCACAGCAAGCAAATAAGGCTCAGGAGCTCGGTGCGGCGACGGGTGGGGACGAGCAAGAGCTGGAGGCCCGACATATTTCTGAGCTTGGCGACGAGCGACGAGCAGCGGAGTTGCATGCGGATCATAAAGCCGAGTTGAAAGCGGATCGCAGGGCTGAGTTGCCGGGCTGAAGAGCTTGGTTCATGGAGCGCTCGCTACGTTTTGCTTCCTCGCAGCCAAGGCCAGTTAATCGAACTGTGTCGCAGTCGGCGGACATATCAGTCTCCTATCATGTGCATCTGAAACCGGGTCAGCTTGTGATTATGCTGTGGAACGTAGATTCGAGCTTGTGGTGTCATGAGGACGATTCTCTTTATGCCCCTCTGTTTCCATATTAGGCTGCGTATTGCCAGGGTTTTTGATGTTGAAAGTTGATGGGGAGAGAAAGAAGTCAACGACCCTTCGACGCACTTTCTTTTCCATTTTTAGCGTCCTCAGGCTTAGTAAGGCATCAGTGGCGCTAAAGTAATGGAGTAACTGCGACCTCTCACTTCCCTGCTTCACCAACTCCGACTTCAATCCATCAAACGCCGCCGCATCACTTCTTTCACGACTTCGCGTGCGACCATGACCTTACGAGACATACACTTTTGCTGACCAGATTTTCCACCCTCCACACGGACAATATGGATTCCATACCCCTATCCAAACCCGGCCGCCTCTGGAAGAGCAAAGCCGATTTCTTTCGACCTTTCCGTACTGCCGCAGCAGAAGCTGGAGAGAACATCGTACCTCTTTACGATCCAGTCCTGCACAGAGAGGAGCCTCTGGAGCCGGATCTGAGAGAGCTGAATGCCGCTCTGGCCGCACTCGTCGATGTCTTTCCCGATGTGCAGCCGGAGGTGTTTCGCGAAATGCTGGCAAGTGTGAGCGAGGAGAGCAGATTGCAAGTCGTCACGGAACACCTTTTGCAGAAGAAGGCGAAATGGGCGAGAGGGAGGTATCGAGTCAATGCTCCGAAGCAGCGAAAGGAAGTTCTGAGCGAGGGCTTGGAGAGAGAGGACTTGTTCCGTGAGGAAGCCTACAAGAAGGCTGTCAAGCAGGTCTTCTATCAGGAGTTCCGAGCTTTGAGTCATTCAACGATTCGAGGCATTCTCGCCGAGAATAATTTCTCGTATTCGTTGGCGAGACCGATCCTACAACAAGTCGCGAGCCGAGGCTGGAGATTCTCATTGACGGGCTTTTGGTCGAAGCGGACTATGGCAGACAACCATCCTCTCATTGTCTGGAACGAAGACGGCAACGGAGACGACAGAGGGACTCCAGCCGTCAAGCGAACTGGAAGTCCAGAGTTAGACCACGAGCTCTTTGAGCTTTTCGTCGCGCCGGTTATCACCCAGCAACGACAAGATCGCCTCAAGACAGACTTCGCTGCAGCAAGCGTGATCAATGAGAAAGAAGCTGAAGAAGCCGAGGCGCTCTTCGACTGTGAATGTTGTTACAGATCTGTGCCCTTTGAGCAAATCGCCACTTGCGACGATGGTGGCCATTACCTATGTCTCGAATGTATTCGACGGACCGTCAATGAGGCTCTATACGGTCAAGGCTGGTCGCGGGCAGCTGACCTTCAGCGAGCTACAGTTCGCTGCTTCGCACCCTCCTCCCAGGACTGCGACGGATGTTTACAGAGCCAACTGGTACGGCGGTCGTTAACTCAG
The DNA here is from genome assembly GCA_002785995.1 of Mycosphaerelloides madeirae. Lineage (NCBI taxonomy): Eukaryota > Fungi > Ascomycota > Dothideomycetes > Mycosphaerellales > Mycosphaerellaceae > Mycosphaerelloides > Mycosphaerelloides madeirae. The sequence goes on from NHNV01000029.1 coordinate 109,761, forward strand.
GGTACAGATAGCGAGGATACGTGGCACGATTTTCAAAACAGAATAACGACAGAAACTTTACTCAAATGCGGCATGGCCCTACAAAGATGCCCGTTCTGCAGCTACGCCGAAGTCAACGATGCACCGCAACCTAAGATGAGGCACCCATTCGGAATATGGGCTCACATGACTACGACAGCTTCGCCAGCCATCCAGATCATCTTCTTCATCGTCATCGCAGTGACAGCCGCTTTTACAATCCCTATACTCTGCTTCGCCGCTTTGCTCTGGGTATTAGACCAATTCCTTCCACCGTCAAAGTCACCACTTCAACGCTCGGTCAAGCGAGTCGTCAGCAACCGCCGCGGCCTCCGCTTCAGATGCCTCAACCCGACGTGCAAGAAAGTTTCATGTATGCGCTGCAACACGCCCTGGCGCGATCCGCATTCATGCTTCGAGTCAGAAAAGACATCCCTCCGTACGGCCATCGAAGCCTCAGCCACCGCTGCAGTCAAACGTACATGTCCGAGATGCATGCTCAGTTTCGTCAAGTCAAGCGGCTGCAACAAGCTCGTCTGCAATTGTGGCTACACGATGTGCTATATTTGCCGGCAAGAAATTACCAGCAAAGAAGGATATGCGCATTTTTGTCAGCACTTTCGACCAAATGGTGGACGTTGCATGGAATGCGAGAGGTGCGATTTGTATGGTGATGAGGACGAAGAGGCAGCGATTCGGAGAGCGGCGGAAACAGCAGAGAAAGATTGGAGGGATAAAGAAGGAGGCAGGGGGGGCGATGAGGTCGCGAAGAGACGAATGATCGATGCTCTTGTTGGAGAGGGCAAGAGCGAATGGTATGATGATTGGCTGGATCCTATTGTTGATGCTGTGATGCGTTGAATCGAAACAGGGTATTTCACGACAGTGGCTATCCTTCGAACTGGCGGCGAACAGGTCAAGAAGCATTCATTTGGTACTACAGCAACGAGACTGTACTGTATGCGATGTCAACTTCGGCTCACTATCGACGATGAGAACATGTCGCGATGGAACCTACGAACCGGATTCCCCTTCTCAAATGCGGACCCTTTGCCCCGACTTTGTTGCCCAGTCCGCTCCTTGAACGATCCAAACCGCAAGCCAAGTAGACTGCGAACCCTCCAAACCAAACACCCTCAAAACCGAACGAACCGCTCAAGTCCCGAATATCCGTACTGGAGAAATACTCCTGGACCGGAACAACGGCGGATCTTCTACCTTCCAGCTACTCCATTGTGGATCAATCCCCCCGATTAGACCTCCAAGCAAGACCGCGGCAAAAGTAGAAATCATGAGAGTGACGAGGCGCCCAATGCTTTCCACATTGATGTTCGAGATAATGGTGGCTCGCAGTATTCGCCCCACAAATATTCGGTAGAGATAAATGACTTCAAGATGGCCGCTGGTTGAAAGCTATAAGAGGAGGGTGATCAGGGCACTGATGTAGCTGAAGCCGTAGGGTGGCATTGTAGACCAAATCGCGACTCGTGGGTCGAGCTTTCTCTGGGGCGGTTGAATTATAATAGTAGTATGTGATATCGAATAGACCTCGCCTCTCGACCGCAGCAGAGCTTACGCTGGTCTAGTGCGCGCTTCTGCAGCCTCCGCCGCTTTGCATTGAGACTAGAGCCGTAACTCCGCCCCTAAGACTTCGAGAATTCGACGGTCGACCGGAGCAGCGACGATGCACGATGGAAATTGAGAGTTCAAAGGTCACTTCGAAAAGGCTATGAATCACACCCGTTCTATATGATCCCGAAACGCTTTTACGCCGAAACGCCATCATCCCTACCAGACGCAGTCTGCACAGTAACCTCCACGGCCTTCTTATCAACAGGGGATTTGTCCAGACTACCCCTCCCATCATCAACGTTATTGACAGAGTGCCCCGCAACCACAACCTCCCCACTATCGATCCCAGCCGCGAAAGCCAGGCGCTTCGGTAACAGGTACCGAACGTCGATAAAACGGAGGGTGCAAGCCATCCCAATGCAGAGAACCCAGAGTGCGATGCAGGATTGCCAGCCATGGGTATCTGGAAGCCGATCGTCAGTTCTGGGCGGGATGGAATGGGGTTGGTTGATCTGGCTTACAGTAAGGCGCCTGAGAAGCAGGCCAGACGAGTACTTGGCTCCAAGCTCCGATGGCGTAGTAGAAGGCTATGGTAACGCCTACGATGAGGCTGCGGGCTTCAGGGTCTTGGGGGATACTATAAACGTTCGAGTCAATGCGGCCCGTGAGGTTTGAGGTGTTGGGAGAGGACTGACAGGTCAGACAACCAGGCCATGATCAGAGGCGCGGTGCCTAGACACATATAGCTGATGAAGTAACTTGCATATGCTGCCGAGAGCGGCACAACGCTTGGGTGACTGGTCCAGATGGACATGATGATGCATGGGATCAAGCCGATGATACCTTTGAGATGTTTTAGTCACTTTGTAATCAAGGCAACTCTGTCGCAGGACTTACCTTGCGCCACAATGAGCGTCCATCTCGTTTCCAATGCGTCAGAGAGGAGGGCCCATATCCACACTGTCAAACTTTTAGCTAGAAAATCGCGAATCGGAGAGAGGTACCAGACCACTCACCAAAAGCCACATTAACAGCCCCTCCCCCAATAGGAATAACATTGACCTGCTCCGTATTCCACCTCCTCGACCCATCCTCATTCTTCAAAGACTTCAGAAACAAACCGAAATAATTATACCCATACGTCGCCAGTACAATGCCCGCATACATGACCGCGATGAAATAAACGACCCAGCCTTGAAACGTCCTCTTGACCGCTATCAACGTCACAGGCTTCATTTCCGCTCTCTTGTGTTTTAGGAGTCTTCCAATCGCCAATTCCTGATCGTTTCGACTGAACCAGAAAGCTCTCGGGTTGCGCTTGTTTGGATAATCGGGCAGCATGAATATGCCGAAGAAGCCCCAGATGACGGTGATAATAGCGTTAATGACGAATAACCAGCGCCAGCCCGCGAGACCGGAGTGGCCGTCGAGAGTCTTCATAATAGCAGCTTGCATCGCACCCGAAAGCATATTTCCAACCGCTTGGCAGGAGTGGTAGAAACCCATGCGTTTGGCCAGCTCGGTGGGTGTGTACCAGAACATGAAGAGGGTCATCATGCCCGGCCAGGCGCTGCTTTCGAAGGCGCCGAGGAAGACGCGGATGATGTAGACTTGCTTTGCGGAGGTCGTCATGGCCATGAGGCCGGTCATGACGCCCCAGGCAACCTCGAGACCGGGAAGCCAGAAGGAAGGTCGTACGTAGGTCATTATGAATTGGCTGGGAATGAGGAAGATGCAGTAGGCCACGTTGAAGGATGTCGTGAAGTAGTTGAGTTCATTGCCGTGGAGGTTGAGATCTTCTTGCATGCCGGAAACGTAGGCATTCTAAGGTAGAAGGGCAGGAATCAGCGAGTGTTGGAGACAAATGGATGCCTTTCGGCCGTTCGTACGAACGTTGATATTCTGTTGATCCAGATACTTGATGACTTGCGAAAGACATCCAAAAGTCATCAGAAAAATATCAAGGCGTCGGACGAGTGCCTTCTCTTCCTTGGTCTGTTCGCCAGTCGCCGCTAGCATGGCCGGCGTCTTCGAGAAGAGCTTCATCGTGGTTATCGTCGGTGTGCCAGAGGAAACAGAGCTTTGAAGCAGCGGGCGACAGACATCTAAGTCTGCCTGCCATTGGAGATCGCACGGCATCCGCGTTGAGAATTTCTACTGTTCAAATGTGGTCACTATCGGTCACCTGCAGCAGTTGTTACTCTGGCAGGAGATCGGCGGCTTGGCTCGTGACTGGGGTAGCGATAGCGGCGATAGGCCCACGGGCAACTTTGTGCGGCGACACTCAGCTGTTATTTCTGCCCCGGTTTATGACTGATTTTTGGGTGTTTATTCTTGCATTACAGCGAAAGTGGAAAACGGAAAATAAGAAGAGAAGAGCACTTTACCGTGGATTTTGACTTTCGAAGAGAGGACTCAACGATGACCCCACACGCAACAGGCGACGCACCTGAAGTTGAGCTACCAGAGCGACCTAGCACAGCCGAAGAAGCAACACCCGGATACAGATCATTGCCTGTGCCAGATCCCTGTCTTTCATATTGGCATCGCACAACAAGGGCTTGGCCTTACCTTGATCACAATGAAGAAAGCCAAGTCCCATCGGCGGCGAAATACGTGGTGATAGGCTCCGGTCTGGCCGGATCTTTGACAGCGTGGTCGCTCGTGGAAAGCGGTGTCGATGGAAAGGACGTCCTCATTCTCGAAGCCAGAGAAGCGGTGTCAGGAGCATCAGGTCGCAATGCTGGACATGTCAGACCAGATGCCTTTCGCGGCTTCGCAGCGTACGCCCGCATCCATGGAGAGGAACAGGCCAAGAAGATTGTCAAGAATGAGAAGCTGGCATTCGAAAAGCTGGATGCGTTCGTCAAGAAGCATCAGGTACCGTGCGACTTTCACTCCACGACCACGTTCGATGTTTGCTTGACAGAGGAGTTTGCAACGTACGAAGCCGAGTCTCTTCAAGCGTATAAAGCGATTGGGGGCGACGTGTCTCATGTCAAATACCTCGAAGGAGACGAAGCAAAAGTCAAAACGAAGATCAACGATGCCGTCGCGGCGTACGAGTGGCCTGCAGGCTCAAGCCACCCAGCGAAGCTGGCACAATGGATGCTGGGCGAGCTGATCTCCAAAGGCGTGCAGTTGTGGACACATTGTCCAGCCACTGAGGTTCTTAAGCACAGTTCATCGGAGGACGGCGCCAGATGGGATGTGCACACACCCCGAGGAACAATCGCGGCAGAGAGCGTAGTCCACTGCACCAATGCGTACTCGGCGCAGTTGCTCCCAGAGCTATCGACATTCGTCACGCCAAACCGTGCTCAGGCACATTCTTTCGTGCCATCAAAGTCGCTCTCTGGTGGTAACGCGCTCTCGAGTACCATGTCGCTGCGATACAGCCTTCGGCATTTCTTCTCCTTCATCCAGAGGCAGGGTGATGGTACTGTGGTATTCGGAGTGAGTCGAGAGAACCCAGAATGGAGTGAGGCCACGAAAAACTCCATTTCAACGTTCGATGACACGTCGTATAATGAAGAAGCTGCGGCGACGGCTAAAAAGGCGTTCGAGGGATTGTTCCCACAGACTAAGGCCCAGAAATCGAGACACGGGGAAGGAGCAGATCATTACTGGTCGGGAATCATAGCCATGACTCCAGATTCTGTTCCTCTGATTGGAGAGGTTGAAGGAAAGGAAGGGCAATGGATCTGCGCGGGCTTCAATGGACACGGGATGGCGAGGATTTGGACGTGTGCTCCGGGACTGGTGAAGCTGATGATGGGCGAGACATGGGCAGCGACAGGGTCGCCGGAGGTGTTCCGGTACAGCAAGGCGAGGCTTGAGAGGGCGGCGAAGCAGCATGTGAAAGGGGTGTGGTGAAGGGAAGTAAATGTTGACGTGAAGGCATGTGCGTGGAAGGAACCTCCAATGGCGATCCCTGCATGATTGGAACAGGCCTGGCATGAAGTGAGCTCCTCCCAGCCATCCAGCTTTCGTCCTGACCTCTTCCCTCTCTCATCTCCATCTTTGCGCCGACCACTCCCTACCATCACCACTCCGCCATCATCCCACCTCACCGGCGGCCTTGCGATCGCAAACTCCTCATTCACTTCTCCGGTCACTTTCTGCTTCAACTGCGGTCTTACCCATCTCCCGGCCCGCCGCGCGTGACATTGGCCTTGCCGCACATTTCAATGCTCGACCTTCCGCTGCTTCTCTACAACACCAGACGAAATGGCTGACCCAGGGACCGAGGTCGTCATCCCCGAGGATGAGACTGCCGTTGACGAAGAAATGGGTGACGTTGAGAACGAGAATGGAGGCAACGAGACGGCCCCCAGCGACCTGGAAGACATTGAGCCCGATATTCCCGTGCGCCCAACCTTCTTGGAGTGAGTGGAAAGACGAGCAGACTTGCAGCATACAAGAACACACATTGACACTCTGTGCCGCTACTTGCGCTCTCCCATCGTTGAATTGAGCGTCGGATCAGGCGACGAAGCCTCCGTGCTTTACGCACATCAAGGCCTGCTCATGCTCTCCTCACACTTCGCAGAAGAATGCGCCAAATTCGGCAACAACGCTCGCCGCCACCAACTCGACTTCACCGGCGAGGACGTAGCCGCAACATCTTCCGTCCTCGAGTTCCTCTACAGGGGAGACTACTTCCCAACGCTGTCCGGCAGCACGAACCTGGAGTACGACTCGAGCGTTCCGCAGCCCGACAACGACGGCGTAGGCCTCCTGCGCCATGCCCGCGTCTACACCCTCGCGACACGCTGGAATCTGCCCCAGCTCGCCGGTCTTGCACATAAGAAGATCCATCTGACACAATCCACTGCCAAGGGCGAGATCGCGTACGCTCGCTTTGTGTACAAGGAGACGAGCCCCGACGACGACACGATCAGAAGGCCAGTCGCCAACTTCTGGGCGACGAGATCGCATGTGCTGCGTCGCGAGGCCGAGCAAGAGTTCAAGCGCATGTGCTTGGAGTTCCCACAATTCGGTTACGACGTGCTTAGCTTGGTCCTTGATCAGCAGGAGAAGCGAAGCCAGAGACAAGAGGCCACAAGCAGTGGTGGTCCGGGACGGAAGAGGCAGAAAGTATGATCAAAGCCATTCACATGCCATCCAGAAGATCTTGCCAACATACCTCTCAGACTGTCCATTAAGTCACACGTTCCGACACTGTGTGATTATCAGAAATACGCTACGTTTGAATCGCTGTGTTACATGTACGATCTGGCTCCAGCGGCGAATAAAAGGTGCGAAACTTGGAATGGCTGTTTACATGTACGATCTGGCTCGCTACTATTATGTATGTTGGAAGTCGACTTCACAGTGAGAAATCTCGAATGGCATGACTTCGTTTCATTCATATACTGGCTCTCAAAACTTTGGGGTATCTCATACTGTCTGCTCCGGTGTTTTCGCCATACCAGACCCCACTCCTCGCAACAGCACAATCGTATTACCCGTCTGCACGCTCTTCCCCAGCTTCTCGCCAAAGTCCAGTAACCTCCCACCCTCCACATGAAACACCCTCAGCTTATCCTCTTCACTCTCCGACCGATTATTCAGATTCTGCACCTGCAAGCTCTTCGCAGCCAAATCCAGCACCCTCCCTACACTGTACTCGGCGCTGTAGAAGAAATTCCCCTTAGGTATCTTCGCCGTCAAGGTATCTGAGCTGGCTTCCACATACAAATACACCCTCTTCTCCTGCGGCACTTTGTCGTCCCCTTTCGCCGATCTCTTCAACGCCGATGTCGCCGCTATCGACGCTGCGGCTGACTGCTTCGCTTTACTCTGCGGTAGTAAAGTCGTGGTGCTAGCTTTCTTCGACGCGCCCCACGCGCGCAATTTCTCGAGAGCGGCGAGCCCTCTTTCTTTCTGTGTGGGACCTGTGCTGGTTTGGCGGGCGCCGCGGGGCGTGAGGTTTGAGCAGTTGTGGGAGTTGGTGAAGCGGTGTTTGAGGCAGTAGGAGTAGTTGCATTTGTCGCATTGGATTCCTGGGGTCAGGGCAGTGTTGATGAGGGTTTTGCAGGTGGGTTCGGAGCATTGTTGTTCGTGGGTAAGGATGGAGGGTTTGGGTGTTGTGGTGTGGGTGGAGGAGGTGGAGGTTGGAGGGTTGCGTTGGCGGGCCCAGGCGCCGGCCTGGGGGCATTGGTGGGAGGTTTCGGTGCGGTGGTCAAGGCAGTATTTCCTGTGGGGGATGTTAGACTGAGTTGGGGAGTAGGTTTGGGAGGAGCGGAGAGGGACTCACAGACCCTTTGCAGCTTTCACATCTAAAAGGTAAGAAGTCAAGTTGGTGGCAGAAGGGCATCTGGCAATGGGCGCCGATGGCTTCGACGTCGCCGACGGACATTTTGCTGTAGCTGGAGTCGGGGTTGGGGCTGTTGGAGGAGGCCATCATGAGTGGGGGTTGTCTGTTGGTCCTTATGTACGGTCGATAAGTGCTTGCGTGGCAGTTCGCAGCCTGGTATAGGCAGAGGAGGAGGCGAAGAAGCTTCTACGAGGCTGACAGACAACAGCTGGCTGATCTTCGGATTCAGCTGCTGAGATAAGAAGACTCAGCTGCTGATTATGTCATCGCTACGCGAGTGATTGAATGGGCACGAGACCTTCCGGATTCTGTTCGTGATCCACTCCAAAGTTGGAGACAGTCGGCGCGAAGTGGAGTAGAGTGTCTGATAGCGCCTTTCACGTGTCAGCGTGCAGCTACATGTAGTGGTCGTGGTACACGTCGGGCCGCGCTTCGCGGTTATCAGTGGAAGGCGCGCGGGGCAACAGCCTAGGACGGAAGGCTGCAAGTGAGCAAGCAGGTGCGACCTCGACCTCGATCTCAGCCTCCACCTTCCTTCGTCCCTTCCTCGTCCAACCCTCCAGCTTCACCCATCTCCCATGCTGTAGGGACTGGGTTGGCTGCTGAGCTTCACTATTGAAGCGGTGCTCCATTGTTGTTGGCTGTCACTGCCGCATCCATCCTCGCTCCTCATGTGCCTCCGATAAGCCGTGCACGCACCCTTATTGCTGACACGGTCACCATGTTCCCGCCGCAGCTCCACCAGGGCCTCAGACCCCGCTCCTTGTCCATGCCCGCTGCCATGAGCATGAGCATGAGCATCGGGACATCGGCCAGCTCCATGCTCCGCTGCACGGCCACCACCCCAAGCCGTGGCATCTGGAGCTGGAGAAGGCAGGCAGATTACACTAGTCATATCGATCCGCAGTTCCAACGCTTCTGCCGATACCGAACGCTCAAGACAAGAGCGAAGCTGCTGGACAAGCTCCGACGCCGAGGTCGATGGGATTGGGATGCCAACCAACAGCCCTTCTTCAGTCCCAAGCACGTCCGTCTGGCAAGCCATATCGGCAGACCGAGATGGCGGCACAATGAAGATGGCAGTGAGAAGAAGAACAACAGGGAAGCTGCCGAGGACGAGGGCTACGAGCTCAGCCAGCGCGAGAAGGAATGGAAGGAGCAGATGGAGGCAATGCGGAGACGTATCGAACAGGATCCCTACGAAGCCGTCTTCGGCAAGAGGTTCGAGCCGTTCTGGACGCCCTTGGTGCCCACCTGGATGCGTGAAGAAATGGGCCTCGCCCGCTGGCCCAAGTCCAAGGAGATCGCCAAATCCAATAGACCTGCCACATCCGAACCTGCCGCAACTGTAGACGTGAATACCACCAAGCAATCCAAGAAAGACGCCGATGTCATTCCAAATGGTCAACTGACTGAATATGCCTACCCGGAGAACGGGAAGCCTGCCTCATCCTCCGTCGTAGACACAGATACACCGAATGGCCAACTGACAAGCTACTCATACTCCAGGAAGAAGCCCATTTCAGAGAACCCCGATAGTCCGAATGGTCAACTGACGAGCTACTCATACTCGTCTTCGACGTCGTGGGATTCCTGGACTAAGAAGGCACGAAGAGACGAATGGGACTCTATCTCAGGCCAGAGACGGCGCTATGTATACGATCCCATATCTAATCGTATGGTTCAGTTTGAAACGCCTGCTTCTGAGAGAGCCACGGAGCTGTCAATGCCTAGCAAGACGACCGGAAGTTCAACCCTCGCAGAATCGCAGCCCGCGAAGGCCGCCTGCACTGCTGTTGATGTTCCGGTCAAGACTGCTGTTGAACCACGCAAAGCGATCCCTGTTCCCACGAACACGAGTGAGACGATGTCAAATAATACCACTCCTTACTTCCCCTCCCTGCTCAAGTCCTCTCTGGTGACCAAGCATAGCGGCGTTGTGGCCGTCTCTGAGACGCCAGAGAAGGCCCTCGACACTCTCACTGCAAACGATATCCGCGCATCGATGGGTAAAACCCGCAATTATCGAGGCAGCCAGGAAAGGTTTGCAAAGAAGCATGCGTATCAGCTCCAGGGAATTGAAGACAAAACGGCATGGATTGGAGCTCAGCCCAAGGCTTTGGCTGCGTCGGAGACGCCGTTTGCTTTGCAGCCCTCGGTGGATCGTATGCAGTCAAGGGACCTTCCTTCCACAGTCGAGCCGGACGACTCCGCTGCTCATGAGTCTACGGGGGAAGCTGGTGATTTCAGCTCTACCAACCTACCCAAAGATTGGGAGAAGCAGGCGGATCTGCTTCAAGCTGAGCGTGTCAAGCGAACTCGCGGCAGCTCCTCGGTACCCAGACCCTCCGGCGAGGCCCGTCCGAAGATGCGGTGGATCGATATCATGACTACGAGGAAGGCTGAATACGATGCCCAGAAACTGGCAGAGAAAGCTGCCTTGGAAGCCGCAGATGCCGAGAAGGATGCTAAACTCAACAAGGCCAACTCATTGCTCGAGGCTGAGGTCAGAGATCAGAAGCTTCGCATGATGGCCTACCAGAACCGTTATGCTCACGGCGCTCTCGCCGACATCCAACACGCGATCCAACAGAAAACACCCCAGAAGTCGGAGCCAGACGCGGTGACACAGGATGTTCAAAAGGAAAGAGAACGGTACCAACAGAAGATCCGTGACTTGAGAACGGAACTCGATACGACTTTCAAGCAGAGCAGTGTGAATTCAGAAATGCATCTGGAGCGGATTCGCGACCTGGAGAGGGAAGTGGGCTTGGCTCGCAACTTTGGACATGATACTCTTCAGGTGGAGAAAGATCGCTACGTACAGAAGACTAAGAGTCTGAAGGAGGAGCTTGATAGGACTTTCAAGCAAAGCAGCGTCAATGCTGAGATGCAGGTTGAGCGGATCCGCGATCTGAAGCGGGAGCTCAAGGAGGCACGCAGTACTCTGCAGGCGCAAGATCGCAACGTGCAGAATACCAAGATTCTGGAGAGAGACCTCGGATGGACTCCCAGTAAACACAGTGTCAAAGTCGAGGAAAGGTTCGTGAAGGATTTCGAGAAGGATACCGAGCGAAGGCGTGCTATAGAGCGGGCGCTCAAACCGGTGCGCAAATGCCATAGTGCAAAGAGCGTCGAAGCCACCCGAGCTGAGGGAGACTTCTGCGCCAATGTGACCAAGTACGCCAAGGACAGCAGCAAGTGGTATAAGAAACCCTGCTATGTTTCTGGAGCGACCGAGCCAAGCCGAGCCGAAATTGAACAGGCAGAGCAGAAGGCTCAGGATGACGCATTGGTCCACGAGATCAAAGACATCTACGAGGCGGAGTATGGTCCGATTGACACGATGAAGTCAGAGCCACAAGTCGTCGAGGTCGAGACTGACGTGGACCTTGGAAAGGCATTGGCGGATTATGAGAAGGAGCAGGAGTATGAGTTCCAAAAGCCGCGATTGACGTTGGAAGCAGAGATTGCTGCGGAAGAGAAGGCGGCTCACGAGGCTCAGGCTCTGCTGGATCCATATCCCCAATCTTGTGTCACGACTACCCAGACCATGGATCAGGACGTACACGGAGAAAGGATCTCGGGCAAGGCTCCGACAATCATTTCATGCGACGCCGCGGCGGAGATCAGTGCCGTTCAGAGCGGTATTCAATGGGAGGAACCGCCAGTCTACAAGGTCCTGGCTTACGACTCCGGCAACGATATGCTCACCACGGCCGTGACTTGTTCAAACGTCACTGGCAACGAGACGCCTATTTCGATTCAGGACGCGTTATCAGAGCTTTACCAACCTGCCAGGTTCGTGTCTGAGTTCGCCAACCTTCAGCGTGAAAGCTTCCAGGTCATCTACGGAACCAAGGACCTGCTTGTCTTTAGGAAGGTCAAGACTGTGGTGCCTTCTCAGCCGCAAGAACCTGCGACGCTTCAAGATCACGGCTTGGTGAAGGAGTCTGTCGCTGACACCACGGAGTCCAAGTCTTTCCCTGCTGGCGTTAACCCGATCGATGGGATGGGCCACTCCGTCGAACCCAACACTGGCAGTTTTGCCTCCCCGACAGGCTTTGTAGGCGACAGATGGGACGCTCTCTCCCCAACTGACAAGCAAGCACAATCTCCCGACGCAACCTCAGAGCCCTGGGGCCTTGAACCCGACGCACCATCCTACACTGCAAAGAAGAATGACACCGACATCAAACACTACCCCCGCGTCAAGCGCGAAGAGCGCGTTTTCTCCGGCTCACGCCTCAAACCAAGCCGGAAAGAACGCAAGCGCGAATCAAGGCAGGCCAGGCTGAAGATCGAAAAGAGAAGGAAGAGGAACTTGAGGATAACCATTGCGATTACCTTTATGGCCATGATCACCAGCGGCGGTGCTTACTATCTTGGCAGTGTGGCGGAAGCGGCGGAGAAGAAGCGGCTGGAGCAGGAGGAGGAGGAGGAGGCGAAGCGGAAGCTGCTCACGGGCTGGAGAGGGAAGTGGTGATGATTTGAATGGCATTTATGAGTGGCGTTTTGGGTATTTTGCATTTGGGATGTGGGGATTAGTGAATGTTTTTCTTTTGCGAGGATGGCTGCCATTTTCTCACCGCTCAGACTATTACTTAGATTTTTTTCAAGTATTTTGTCGTATTGATGGCGAAGGTCTCCTCTCTGTGATAGCAGTCCTCCTCAGTTGGTCTTCTTGCCAGATCCGGGCCTCTTGCTCAGAATCGCATCGAGTCGCATATACATATCAACACCCATGAATACCGCTAAAACACATCGCTCGTTAGCCCGACCCAGGAATCAACGATAAGAAGAAAGAAATACTCACAAACCCCCAAGTAAGGCACATACAACTTCCCCAGCTCCCCCTTGACAGCCATCGAAACCCCCTCCCAGCTCAAATACTCCACCACACACGTCGCCGTCGTGATCGCCGTCTGCACTGCATAAAGCAAAAGCTGCACGGGCACTTTCGGATCATCACGCCAAAGCGCAGAAACAGCCCAGAAGGAGAGCGGGACGTGGTAGAGGGCTTCGAGGTAGATGTAGAAGGTGAACCAGGCTGGGGGATGCGTGAAGAAGCGGTCTTGAAAGGTTGTTATGTAGAATTGGCGGAGGTGGAGGAGCAGGGTGGGGGTTAGGTGGACCGGGTAGAGGGGGACGAGGTCGACGCCTAAGGGGGGGTTGTTAGTGGTGGTGGGTTGGGTGGAGGGGGGGG
>NHNV01000029.1:122957-330361 GCA_002785995.1 Mycosphaerelloides madeirae
GAACAGAAGAGGACGGGGATGTGGATTAGGAAGAAAATGAGGTAGAGGAGGTCGCGTTTTCGGGAGAGTATGGAGGTCATCTTTTGTTTTTGTTATTCGTGGTTATTCGAGTGGGTGTGAAGTTGATGGAATTCGCGAGGTTGACGAAGGGAAGATGGGGATGAAGTGGACGCGAAGCGAAAGCGCGTGGAGATGAGGTCAAGGTTGTTCGTCTTGGCACGGACCATTGACATTGAGTTTCCAGGCATATTAATTTCACAACCATGCTGCACACTCTGAGCATGTGATTGAAATGCTGTCGTAGATGTCCTCGTCACTCTGGAACCCTCTCCCCAACGCTCTTCCAAAACTCACACCTCGCTCCTCTTCCCCCCTCCCACGCATACGCATCGACCACGCGAAAATCGTTCTGCAGACCAGGCTCTTCATACTGCGTCGCATTCTGCACCGGATACGCAACGACGTGCGCACTATACTCAACACCCCCAGTCTCGTTCAAATTGAGCATCTTCCATCCCCCATCAGCACTGAACAATGGCCAATCCGAAGCATCATTCGCTTGCATCGAACCATTGCCGTTCGCCAGGGCATCTGGAATACTAGGATTGCGTTTGGTGATCATGTTGCCCCACATGGTCGTAAAGGCAGTCACAAATTCCGGGCTGATGTTGATGCTCCTCGCACGGAGGCCCTCAGCGCTCAGATCCGCGCCGTGTTGAGCTGCGGGGATGGAGTACTGGTATTTATAAGCTAGTTTGCCGTTTTGGGGATTGTAAGCTTGAGCAAGCCAGTATGAGGGACAAACGAAGGTGGTTTCGGAGTATAGATTGATGGCTCGCTGGAACGGTCCCGTGGCAACCGGGCCAACGTTCCCAGCGGTTGCCCCGTTGCAGTCTCCGCAGGTGGCGTATGGTGTTGATGATTCGTTGGAGGCAGGGTAGTATTTGTGAAGGACCTCGTTCACGTCGGATATAGACAGGAGTGGATACTCGAGCCTCACCCAAGCCTCGAAGTCTGCTGTCGTGGTGATGTTGGGAATCACGAAAGAAGCGCCTTCCATAGCGTTGTTTCCAGACAAGACTCTCCGACCATTCACTTTACCTGCCAGCAATTGCTGGCTCGGGCGATGGCGAATGAAGTGACTGTCTGTCACAGGAAGGAACGCCCAGGTACCCCAAGTTCCAGACGTTGTGACTACGGCATTCGCTAGCTGTAGTATTTCGGATGGAGAGCTCCGAAGACAGTCCAAAATGGTTATGCTGGTGTTTCCATAAGCACGTCCTGAAAAGCAGCCCGAAGCAGCCGCAAAAGCGTAATAGGCTTGCGAAGGTTGCCAGTCGTTGTAGCTGTATTGCATTGGAAGATAAGGTGAGGCGACAATCACGTTTTCGAAGAGGCTGGTCCCGAGCGTTCCGCCGTACGCCATGGCTTGTAGCATCACACTACCACCACCAGCGGATTCACCTGCAATGGAAACATGTCGAGGGTCCCCACCAAATTTTGAGATGTGCTTCTGGACCCATTGCAGAGCGAAATGCTGATCGAGCAGTCCGGCATTGGCATCTCCGAATCGATGAACTTCATCGCCCGCAAGGAATCCAAAAGCGCCGAGGCGATATTGAATGACCACGCTGACGAAGCTGTTATTGTTGACGGACGTGATAATCCCAACGTCCTGATTGCCCTGACCACCGCCGTAGCCACCACCTGCCAGAACTCGTCAGATGCGGGTTCAGAAATAGCTGTGGGTTGGAATACCGTGGATCCATACAAAGACAGGCAAGCTGCTACCGTTGCTCGGTGAGTACACGCTCAAGAACAAGCAGTCTTCGGATCCAGTGTAGTTGAAGTTTGCAGCTAGCGGTGCCTGAGGTGCCTGGGGACAACGCTGCGGTAAGGCATTTGCTATTATCGTCGAGTTGCGGTTTGTCACAGGCGGCTGCGGTCTTCGAAACCTGTTCTCTCCAGAAGTCGATGCTGCATACCGAATTCCTTCCCAGACATTGAGGCCGAAAGACGCGTTCCTGTATCCTTGGTAGATCTCGTATCCCAGGTCAACTGTGAGGTTAACTGTAGATGTAGGTGCACAAAATGCTAAAGTCAGGAACAAGAAAAGTGGAAGCAGACCGGCCATCTTCAGGTATCGTAGCGACGAGGATCGGTATGTTTCCACCGGCCCTACCTCTACGTGTCCTATAAGTACCCGGGGGCGCATCGAGAGATGTCATAATTCGGGGTAGACATGGCCGAGAGGTACATGGTGATTGATTTTTCCGGATTCGAGGCATCGAGAGCTTTTGTACCTGCATCAATTGCTGGTTTCCGGCGCCCGATGAGGGGAAGACGGGAGCGACGGCGATTTCATACGAACTTGGGGAATCAAGCATTCCGAATGTGTTAGAGACAAAACAGTGTTGATTTCACGAACGTTGAGCATGGTTTGTTGATGGTGGAGGTGGTGGATGATGGAGAAGAAAAGGGAAGAGCGAGGGAGCCAGCGGAAGACTAGTCAGATGGAAGAATGTTTAGCCGATGTGATCTGTGCTGAGATGGGCACCTTTTCCGCCTTTCTTCCTTCTCATCGCTCTTCCCATCCTCCCGACTTAACGAAATCCATGGCGCTTCGCTGTCTTGGGTCAAGCACAATTGTCGCCGTGAGCATGGAGTGCACCACCCAATGCCACACCCTCGAGTGAGGCGCAGTGGTTGCTGACAGAGTCCTGTGGCTTGCCGCCAGTCGAAGGATTCGGGCGACAGGTAACAGGTGACAGGTCTCACGTCTGCTGAGGGGGAAAACATAAAGAGGCCTTGCTCGCAACGCTCATGGAAAAGGACAATGCAGTTTCAAGAATTCTTGACTCCAGTATCTACACGATGCCTTCCTCAGATAAATCACCGATACCTCACATCGAAAACTCCTGGTCGTGTGCGGAATGCTCTCGGTCTT
Source organism: Mycosphaerelloides madeirae (assembly GCA_002785995.1). Taxonomy (NCBI): domain Eukaryota; kingdom Fungi; phylum Ascomycota; class Dothideomycetes; order Mycosphaerellales; family Mycosphaerellaceae; genus Mycosphaerelloides; species Mycosphaerelloides madeirae. The sequence continues at coordinate 125,905 of NHNV01000029.1, forward strand.
TCCATCAGTCGAAGCTGTTGGAGAAGCATGCCCGTGACGCTCAGCACAAGGCCTACCAATGCTTTTGCGGACGAGCCTTCGCCAGACGTACAGCAGCCGTCCGACACAGCAAATGTCACGCTGCCCGGAAGAGCCATCAATGTTCCGTCTGCCAGAAAAGCTTCTTCCGAAGAGACCATCGTGTCGAACATGAAGAGCGATGTGCTCTCCAGGCGAGTAGGAACGACAAACTGGCGGTGGAAGAACAGGCGGACGACTCTTCCACCACTGTGAGTGAAGCCTCGCCGCTTGTGCAACTGTCGAACATCACTGTATACCAGGCCAAGGACGAGCTCGCGGAGATAACGGACAAACCAGGTAGTTCACCTCGCGGTCCTCAGACAGGCCATGCGTCTCAGCCAAAATGGGAGCGGCCTTCTGATCCAGTCGACGATGGCTTGATCGGCGCCTTGAGAGACAATAACTTGCCTCGCGTACGTGATGCCTTGGAAGCGGGCGCAAAAGTGAACCTTCGTATGGCCGGATCAGGACCACGACCGCTCCATATCGCTGCATCCTACAGTTCCTTAGACATCATCAGCACTCTCGTCAAAGCCGGCGCAGAGATCAATGCCACAGACAATGCCCGCCGCTCAGCTCTGCACATCGCAACGCTCAAAGGCAGGACAGATATCGTCGGCCACTTGATCGAACTCGGAGCCAATATCTCTGCAACTGACGGGTATGGACGAACTCCGCTTCATCTGGCTGGTTTTCGAGGGCATCTTGGCGTGGCTCGTGTTCTCATGTTAGCAGGTGCGAACCCTGATGCGGAAGATGACTACGCAAGAACGCCATATCAACTCGCCGCAATCTATCGACATAAAACGGTTGCAGTATGCCTACTTGCAGAAGGTGTCACTGCTCTCAGGCAGATCATGACGGACGAGGATGCCAACCTAGACGAGTGATTTCGCCGTCTGTTCCAACATTATACTTGACGGAAACAGAAAAATCTGTGAATTCTTCTCATCTTCAAAACAAAGACCTTTCCTGAGGCCTGAGTCAATACGAATGCTTTGGAGTCAAGGCTGAGAGTGCTTGGATTTAGGCAACCCATCTGTGCAGACGCTAATGCAGGAAAGCCTATTCAGCTCTCAGTCCTCAGCTCGTTGAGCTCTCACCGTCGCTTGCAAGCTACATGTACGCAACAGAGTTCCACCCCAAAGAACGCACATGAAAGTTCTGGCCATGTTGAAAGTTTTCAGCACCGCTCCAGTGGCTAAACCACCAGACGGAAAACATGGCTGCCACTATGCTTGCGTGGAAGCTTCAAGATTCGATAAGGTGGGTCGACCTGATCAGGAGCAACTCAAACATTTTGGATAACAAGTTTTAGGATTCAGCTGCTACTGATCAAAATTTCAAATGCGCAAAACTCGAATCAAGCGATGTTGCGGACTGGCTATGGCGCAAAGGCGCCTATGCGACTACTTCGCACACTTCCGCAACCCTGAAGGTAGCCTCAGGTGGTATCAGACTACTCCTGGCCGAGTCTGAGAGCAGTTTCCAGAGAAACATACCGAATGATCTTCTGAAGATCCAACCACTTGAGGCTTTGGATCTCCCTATCTATACCTTCTCTTCTTTCCGACTGGATTCAGGAGTATTCTCTTTGCAATTGGCACCACCAGGAAGCACGATGGATACATGCAAAAAGCTTGGTGGGTCACTGTTCGCGCCTAACGGGTAATTGAAAGATGCTGACGACAACAGGTCTTGTTTTCCGAACTCCGCAGAAGTCTGGATGCTCTACTGGTGGACTCGCCTTGTCCTACGACTTCGAAACGGCAACGACCTCCGCGATCATCCTTGCAAATACCTTCGAGCTGGATAAATTTTCTACCCAACAGCCATTTTTGTCAAGATTTCTACAACAAATACGAGATTGTCACGCCGACTGGGACAAACCACTCACGCTACCTTTCATCTTCCTTGCGCATCATGCCATCACGGTTCAGGGATACATCATGAACTTTCTATTCCAAGAGCTCATCTTCGTCGAGCACTCTGTCGGTATAACGCAATCTGGCCGGTCAGGAGTGGTGAAATTCGATTTTCCGAGGCGAGAATCTGAACGAGACCACAAGCTGTACGAAGGAAATCATTTGATGCGAGCTCATGCAAAAGGGCTTATCGTCATGTTGAACAATCTCTCTCTGACGGCCATCTTCACGAAACGCTCTCCGGACTGGGATACGCAGGCTACAAACTTCTTGTTGGACCTTCTCACGGGACACATGAGGCTACGGGAGTGTCGAGGGACTTGTGTTGAGAGTTTGAAGGAAGCGTTGAAACATGTGTTGATGTATAGCGAAGTCAATGAGGAGCTTATGGTGACTTCGCAGGCGAGGTTACAGCTTCAACTCAGTATCGTAGGTCGACATCAAAGTGTATCCTTCGCAGAAAGGTTTACGAATTGATTTGTGCCACAGCTATACACAGCCATAGCCCAAGACGACGGCCAAACCAGCGCTCGACTCGCCGCATCCGCAGGAAAAGATAGCACATCGATGAAGATCATCGCCGTCATCACGGCAATATATCTTCCAGGCACTTTCATTGCGGTACGCTTCAAACACCATATATCTCTCTCTACACTGACTGACGAGGAGAAGACTTTGTTCAGTATGGGAATGTTCGACTGGCAAAGCGGCTCGACTGGGGAAGTGGCCGACGCTTTCTGGATCTACTGGGTGACCACTCTTCCGTTGACGGTCATTACGCTCTCGGGGTGGGCGTGGTGGTGGAAGTTGGAGAAAGCGCGGTTTGAACGAGATGTGCAGATTGAGGCGCTGAGACGAGTGGTGTATATCCTCGATGTATTACTGCGTGAGGTGTCTCTTTTGCGTGTTAATGGTAAACAGGCACGAATGAATATGCCTTCGATATCCAATATGGGGATGACGATTGCATGGTCTTAGACACGATGAGGGAATGGAAGAAGATATGTCGTTTGAATCCTTTACATTAAGGGCTGAAACTTTTGAAGGGACTGTGACCATTATCCGCGAATACCCTCGTTTCATAACTCGTGCTCCTTGAGTATTGTTTGCGCCGTCGATATGGTGATGCTGATGATGCTGTCGATGATGATGTTGATGATGATGGTGTTGTTGTTGTTATGATAATCGGAGACCGTCCGCTGACTTGACACGATGGTGTTGGGGTTGATGAAATGGTTTGACAGAATTTGTCCTGGAGCCTCACTTCGATCATTTACTCCATCGACGTGTTGGGTCCACAACGCGAGGGTGCAAGGCTGTCGAGGCTCCAGACCCAATGGATCTGTGCAGCGTCTTGTGGCAGGAAGGCATCGTGTGGCGTGCAAGCGAGTGAGCTCCGACCTCGTGCCTTTTCAGTAATAAGGTCATAGAACGAACACTTCACTCTTCGATCATGACCTCCTCGATCTGCGGCGCTGCGTTTGAGTGTCTTTTGCGACAACCATTATCAAGTCTGTCCCGCCTCCTGGCTGTGCGGCGGCAGACCTTGCACTTGAAAACAGTGTTGCCGTGCTGCCTGGCCTTGTGTCTGTCCATGTCTTTCTTCCGCTGTGTTCCTGTGCCGCAGATTTCGCAGACGAATGTGGCGGTCGAATGGGAGCTGTTGCTGGAATGGCCAGGAGACAAAGGCCCGGCCTTCGGGTACGAGGTCTGGGCCTGGTGATGGCCTTGGGCAAGGTCAAGTCCTTGTTGACGGCAGAGCCGGTAGGTGGTTGGTGATACAGGCTGTCCATAGTTCTGGAGGTGTTGATTGCACGCGGGCATAGGAGCGTCGAAAAAGTTCGTCATCCGTTGCTCTGAAACGTGATAGTATGGTGCGAACTCCGGTTCGTTCAGCAGCCAGGATCCTGTGTGTGCATGATCAGCAGCAGCTAGCGGAGTAACGTCTATGCGTGCTCACCCGTGGCTGATGTGTCGGAGATTTGTGCAGGGAGCGAGTCGAAGTCGAAGCAGTCGGGGTCAAACTCCGCATGCTCATAGGGTACTTGCTCGATGAAAGAGTCATACTGAGCGCCGACTCCGGTGTACTCGCTTTCTCGTACAGGCGTGACAGTGCCTATCCAATCTTTGGCAGGATGAATCGGGCTGCGGCGGCTGTTCTGAGAGAGTCTCGAAGTTGGGTTCTGCTGTTGGCTGGAACGGTGAGGCATTGCCATCAATGACCACGAAATCGCAGTAGTAGGGAATTGAACGAAGTGTCCTGTAAGGGCAGAAATCCCTCACGCGGGAGCCGTCTGATATACATAGAGGGCGGTGATTCTACAAGGCCTCAAATCTCCATGAAGGGCCGCCAGTGAGGTGGAAGGCGGCCTCCTGCTACTCTGGGGCTTCACCCATCAAGTCGCTCGCCCTTGTGATTGAAAGTGCGGCGGACGTGATACCAGCCAGTGATTTCAGCATATCGGGTTCCAGTGCAAGATTATTGCATTAGTCGGAAAGGGCGACGACTGTCGTCCAAGTCGAATTTGCTTGTATGAAGGGCCTCCAACAGAAACCCGTGTTGGTCGCCCTCGCCTTTCCCTTTTCGGGCAGTAGGCGGCCCGCACGAAGATGTGACGGCACAGCGAAGACCCGGCCAGATTGAGAGACACCTGAGGCATGATGGAGTATAGGAAATGGCCAGTTTCGGTGGTCATGGTTGATGTTTGGGTCCCGTGCTGACAGAGAAGTTGATGTCGCCCTGGCTGAGGCGGGAGTGATAAAGGAGGAAGAAGTCATGCTTTTGAGAGCATGATGCGGGGTAGTTTCGCAAGACAGAAGATCCGGGCTCGGGTGAGAGAATGCAGCATTGTGCAGACTGCGAGAATTTTGAGCAGAGGTTCGACATCGTGCGGCTCTGCCAACGATTGTGACCTGCTGGGGAGTTCGCAACTCTTATAAGACATCAACGAGCTAGCAACACTAGTACGAGAAGCGCTGATTCGACAGAATGCTCACCGGTTTGTGTAGTCTTGCGTATTACTGCGCGCGTTCTCGCCGGTTCCTGGCAGGCAATTAACCTAAAGCTCAGCCGCGCTGGAATTCGACCTGACCTTCACCGGTTTCTGGGTGCAGACGCTTCTGATTGGTGGCCCTTTTGTAGTGCAGCCCAGCCTGACGGCACCTCTGGATTGATAGCAGCAGCTAGAGCTAAAATAATCTGATGGATGAGTTCTGATGCATGTGATTGCTAAGTCAATTTCGCCCTGCGACGAGATTTCGGGCATTTTGCGCCAGAAGAGCGCACAGACCCCTCGAGACCATGGCGGTACGTCAAAGGAAGCCATCACACAGGCTCGTTCGTTCACCGGAATCGTTGAGGCGGGACATCATCAACACACTCATGTTCAGTTCGGAGAGATGTCTATTGGCAGCCCTTCAGAATCAGAGGCCGGTCTTCAGCCGTTGTCAAGTCATCGTTATGAGCCTGCCACCACGGCGATACTGCCATGAATTTTGCTCGACAAGATTGGCCAGTAGAATATTCAAAATAGGGCAGGTCAGGCAACGGTGACTGATTTTCGCCTGCGGTGCGATATTTTGTGCTTGGGGAGTATCTAGTGGCTTTGAGGTTTGTACTTTTACGCCGCCAGTATCAAGGACAGGAATGTCTCTCCTGGTCGGCATGACCGTAAAGTTTGATTGAGGCAGCTGACTTGGTTCACTATGCCGAGAGGCAACCCGAAGATCGCGAATGCTGACTTGCAGGTATTTTCGTGCTTGCGTATCAAGATCCGGACTCTTCTCCGCCATGGCCCTTTACCTCTTCGTAACAGCTGGGAGGAAGGACTCGTCAAGACCGGGCTTGAGATGCCCATATAACTGCAGCATCCGATGAAGGTCCTCGATCAAGTCGAGATTCCGATTCTTCCAGGGCGGAATGTTCGCCTCTCATGAGATCCGGAGCCCAGGGCGCAATCCAGCGGTGGGAAAGTGACATGCACTGCTGAACGTCAATCACGTCTAGCCTCCGGGTATGATCTCCCTACACAGCGGAAAGCGAGTAGCCGCGAGCTGGCTATCTTTCAATCCCAATAGTATGCCATGACGATCATAGAGGATGCATGAGCGAACTTGGCATACCGCGCAATGGCATTGACCAGGTGGCACGAAGTACAGGCAATGTTCGACGTGACTTGTGATATGTGAACTGAATGTTCTAGTAGCACTGCTTCATCACGCACTTGCAGGCAAGTCCAGAATTCAATCGTCGTCATCGTCGCCGTTGCCGTCGTCGCCATCATCCTCATGGTCTTCATCGTCGCTATCAGCAGGCAAAGCTTGCTGTAACTTTCGAAGCACCTTCGGCTGGTGTCCTTCGATGGAATCGTACTGTCCAAGTTCAAAGCCAGGTGCCGAAGGCCTGAGAGATCCCGTTTTCTTCTCCACAACCCGATCTGCCACGACCTGTTCTGGTCTGAACGAAGTTGGCTTTTCGCCTCGCTCTATTGCAAGTTCCTCGTCATTTACAACCTTCTGCCGCCAGTCGTTAATCCGCGCAGTTCTGTCAGCTCGTCGCGTCACAGGGTCGTCCTCGGGCAGCCGGTCGTCCTCGTGAAGCTGGAGAGTAGGCTGTTGCTGGGGCATGCGCTCCCACGCGGGGACCTCGCTGAGCTGCGTCTTGACATATAGAGCTTTCCTGGCACAGTCATTACTACACCAGTCTCCCATGCCCTTCTTCAGCTTCCACTCCGCACTCCTTCCCAACGTCTTGGCGCGTGGAGCGTTCCGACACAGGACATAGCCGCACTTGCCATCTATGCGACGCTCCTCCACAAGAGCGTCAAAGTCCGAGGGCTGGAACTTCGCGAGTTTGGTCAAGAACTTGCGAGATTCTTGGCCGATGAAGGCCCCTGCAGTGGGAAAGTCGATGAGTTCGATGATTGAGTCGGATATGGCAGCCTCGACGTCTTTTCGATGTTGAATCAGATAGGCGTGTTTGAGGGCGATTTTCAAGTTTTTCCGGTCTTTTTCCGTCTTGGCTTTCTGCTGGTCAGTCACCGCTGGCGTCTTCCGCGTTCCTTGGTTGAGAATGGAATTGGCGGGGACGGTCGTCGACATGGTAAGTGATGATGTTTGAAGAGAGAATGCAAGAATGAAGAAGAGAAGGAGGATGGATGGTATAGAACAAATGCTTTTAAGGTTTAGCGTCTGGACTGGCGTCATTGCGGAGATGTCGGTGGTAGCAGCTCAAAACACATGTCGTCGTCGTCCCTTCCTCAAACTGGACCGTACATGTATCGTTTCCACCTGTCCGCGCAGAGCTAATTCCAGAATCAGCGTCAACGACGTACACATACACGACGGCAAGCTCGATCTGAAACGGCAGCTGCCCAGGCTGCCACGCGGACGGCTACGTCAATCCTGTCGGCCTCAGGTACTCCTACACCACCTCTGAGCGTCGTGTAACTGCTTGCGCGTGCTGCGACGAATCGACAACCGAAATCCCCAGAGCATCAGACGCACCATGGCGTCGTTATTCAAAGTCAAGGCGCTCTACGACTTCGAGGCCAAGGAGGGCGACGATCTGGGCTTCCCCGCCGGGCAAATCATCGACGTCACGGAGGAAGTGGACGACAACTGGTTGGAAGGGAAATACACGGATGCCTTGGGAGGTATGCAAGCTGGTATCTTCCCGCGCGAGTTCGTGGAGAAGTACGAGCCAGAAGTGCCTGCTCGCCCTTCACGACCCGCCCGCCCAAAGCAGGAGGCAGCAGCCCCCGCAGCTGTTTCAGAGCCCCAGAGGGAGGAAGACGACGAAGACGAAGAGCAAGCGCCGCCTATCCCAGCCATGACCAAGTCTCAGGCCCCGCCTGTTGATGTTCCCGCGCGGGCGGAGGAGGTTAGGTCTCCTCCTCCGCCTGCTCCATTAGCAGCTGAGCCGCCGCTAGCACCGAAGCCAGCACCGGCCGAACCAGCTGCTCCGGCTAGCAGTAAGAAGCCACCACCCGTGGCCGCAAAGTCCAATGCGTTCCGAGACCGAATTGCGGCTTTCAACCAGCCAGCAGCTGCCCCCATCGTCCCCGTAGTGCCAGGCGGATCCAAGGCTCCTGGCTTCATCAGAAAGCCATTCGTTGCACCGCCTCCATCGTCGAACTCCTACGTTCCTCCCCCGAAGGTTGAGCCTGTACATAAGCCATATATAAGAGAGGAGGACCCAGAGATCAGGCGAAGACAAGAGGAAGACCACGCCGCAGCAGAGGCTGCTGGTCTGACAGGCGAAGCTTCGGCAGGGCAGCAGCACGAAGATGAGGATGCACCGAAACCGACAAGTTTGAAGGAGCGTATTGCTCGTCTGCAGCAGCAACAGCTCGAGCAGGCACAGCGAAGAGCAGATGGTGGTCAAAAGAAAGACAGGAAGGCACCTGTGAAGAAAGGTTTGGAAGCTTCGGAGCAAGGAGCGGAACCTGAAGACGAGGGTGAAGAGATGGTGCGCGAAAGGAGTACTGGAGCGGAGAGACAGTCATTGGATGTCAGCCGTGATCGTCCGCGTGTCCCGTCTGCTCAACGGCGTCCAACGGAGCCTCTTGCGCGTGTCACAACAGCACCAGAGCACGATATTGTCAGTGATGGCAACGAAGCAGACCAATCTGCAGCCGGAGAGACTACCGAAGATGATGCGGGTACCATTGGACCAGAGGACAGCGATGAGCGGCCACCCCTACCTTTACCACGTGCCGCAGGTGCTCCAAAGCACGAGCCTGACGTTGGAGACGAGGAAGACGCAATCGAGGAACCAGAGGACGACGAGGAAGATAGCATGGATGAGGAAACCAGACGTCGGATGGAGTTGCGAGAGCGTATGGCCAAAATGAGTGGCGGTATGGGTATGCCTGGAATGTTTGGCCCTGCTGGTGGCATGCCAATGCCCGGTGCTGCTCCCAAGAAACGAGCCACGAAGGACAGGAAGCCAAGTGAAGATGAAGCTCCGATATCTCCACCACCGCAAAGAATTCCGATGATACCAGTGCCAGGAATGAACAGAGTCCAGAGTCCTGATTCGGACGTCACCCAAATGGCCGAGAGAGACGATTTGACAACTGGAATTCGCGACCAAGAGGACGAGCAACCTTTGCCACCGCCACGTAGATCAATGACTCAAGAGCGCGGTGCCCCTCCGCCAGTGCCAAAAGGTGAGATTCATCGCAAGCCTGTTTCTAGGAAACTGGGAAGGAAAGCAGCTCTCGACGACATGCTCGGCCAGTCGACTGAAGCTCATCCTCGACGAACGTCTACGTCTTCAGCAGATATCGTCGAAGTGATGCTCATAGACTGGACACTGAGCTGTAGGTTGCGAGCTACTCACCAGCGCCCACTGATGCAGATTCAGTTCGTTCCTCCCTTGTCGACATTTGCTGACATATCTTCGATAGACTCAAGACCTCAAGAACGCGGAGCACCACCGCCTGTCCCTAGCAGCGGACTGCCTACACCACGACTTTCTGCGCCGGATTCGCGTCCTGCACCCCCGCCGCCCTCAGCTGCACCCCTTTCGCCCGGTCCTGGCTCCGAATCTGATGATGAGGCATCTATGCACCGCCCAGATACCTCCAGTGCCGACACTCCAGGTCCTCTGCCCATCCGAACTGGCACTGGAGGCGCTCCTCCAGTCCCGACTGACAAACGCGCATCCTATTTCGGCAACGACTCTTCCACAATATCGGATAAGAGAGCCAGTCGACCGCCACCTCCAATTCCTGGTAGTCCTTTAATGTCCTCGCGCCCACCTCCCCCACCTCCGCCAAGCCAGCCGCCAAGTAGGACAGCAACTTTTCTAGCGGAGGAAGAAGCTCGCAGAGAAAGTGACTATGAAGGGGATTATGACACAGACATTGCATCCAGTGCGAAACACAAAGATGCACTGAAGGCACACGTCCGGGAGCCAAGTTTGGATGATAGCAACACAGCGGACGAGATGCCAATTAGCTCGCCACCACTTCCCCCTCCTCATACCTCTGCACCAAGAGCAGTGCCTCCACCGCCGCCATCACAATCTCAAGCGAAGACGCGGCCATCGATGGATGCGCCAAGAGCGCCTCCCCCGGTCCCGCCGGCTAACGCTCCCCGACCAGAAGATGATGCGGACTATGATCCTTACCGTTACGAACCTCATCAGTCACAGCAGCGCGGTCCACCGCCTCCAGTTCCAAGCATCGTCTCCGCTGTTGCTCCTCAAGTCTCGCTTAGAGAACCTGAACCCGCAGGAGAGAGCTCGGCGGATGATCAGTACGCCAGCCCGCCGAACAGACCATCAATGGATCATCCACAGCCTCCTCCCCGAGAGCGTGCTGTTCCAGCTCCACCGCAAAATGCCCCTCTACCAAGCCGAGCTCCTCCGAGGCAGTCTCTCGACGTGCAAAGGTCTGCAGTCTCTGGTCGCCGTTCTATGGATCAGCCGCGACCTTCCGGGGAACATGGACAGATAGCCAACGACATAGATCTCAACGAAGACACAGCGTGGTGGACAGTTGATCAACCTCTACCGCCCATTCTGCAAGCACGCAACGGAATTGACATACTTTCGGAATGCGAGGAGTCAACGACTTCAAAGAGGGGTGGGCGGACTACCGTGTCGAAGGATATATATGTTCTCTTCATCGACTACAGCCAGACTGTCATCACGGCGCAATATGACTCGAAAGAGCCGTTGGATGTACAGCTTGAACAGAGGCATCTGCCTCCACCGCCCAAACTGCGACAAGACCAACTTGAGGCATATTGGCAGCGCTTTGGACGTAACATTTCCGAGAAGGCCAATGCTATCGGTAGTACAAAGAAGGACACCATCGTCGGTGACGGCTCGTCAGCGATTTTTGTGGCGGAACTTGTCAAATCACAAGTCGGTGCTCTACAGCCAATTGGCACACGCGCGTACGGCTCGCTGGTCTACGCCAATCTCGCGAATGCTTCGAGTATGCAATTCGACGAAATTCGACCTGGCGATATCGTTACTTTGCGAAACGCACGGTTCGAAGGTGCGCACGGTGCCATGAAGCACAAGTACAAGCAAGAGTACGGCTCATCTCACGTCGCCGTTGTCGAGGAATGGGATGGCACGAAGCGGGCTATCAGAGCTTGGGAGCAAGGCAGAGAGAAGAAAGACAAGGGCGTTCGGAGCGAGAAGTTTAGGCTGGGCGATTTGAGGAGTGGCGAAGTCAAAGTCTGGCGTGTCGTTGGCAGGGACTGGGTTGACTGGGAGAGCTAGTCTTGAGAGGCGGCGCTGTTGTGTAGATGAGTTACAGTATAACATGGTAAAGAGATGTAATCAGTGTGAGTTGTGAATTCGGTCATTTGATGTTTGGTGAATGAGTTTCCTGACAGAGATCCACTTTCAACAGTTCCCTTTATGCTCACTTCGCTTCACATTCGGCACCTCCACCTTAGCGCACACTTGTTCCCGAGACCTCTACCTCGATGCACTTAACCTCGACGTGAGTCGACACCACTTCGAAATCGGCATTCCTCTTCCAAGACGATCCGCGCCAATTTCCTGAAACCATTCGAGCTTCTGATTCTATGTGCCCTGGTCCTTCACAACTGGTTTGTCTCCCTCGTGATACGAACAAAGCGCGCGCCTATCAACAAACACCACTCATAATACCGACAAAGAAGTCGTCTCATCCTCGAACTCAGCCTCGAGCCACCACAACATCTTCCATTTCTTCGAGTTGCCGCGCGAGCTGCGCAATGAAATCTACGGCAATCTTCTTGAGCACACCGGCCATACCGCAAACCATCTTATCCTCAAATTCACGAACGTGGCTAATGGTCGCTACCTCGTCCTCAGCCGCCAGTTCTACGGTGAGTACCTCGAAACCGTCGGGAAGTGCAAGGAGAAGCCTGTGTTGGAGCTACAGCAGATTGTCGAGTTCTTCGATATGAATGACGAAGAGGAGCGGAGACGGATGGAGGCCGCTGTGCAAGAAATGTTACACCAAGTGGGACACACCGATTCGCCTCCTAAAAGCTGCCAAAAACATCGAGACGCTTGAGATCTTCCTCTTCGAAGACAAAGGCCGTGAGAATGGGTATAGGGATCATCGTTGCCTTGAGGTGGCTGGTATTGAAATGCTGAAACTACGCCATCGCCACATTGTGATGGTGGTTGGACATCTGATATCGCGCCCTCGGCCTGAACGTTCTTCGTTCATTGATTCGCCCATCTGTTGCATTTGGGCGAACTATCTACGCACACCGAACACTCGGGGGCTCAGTCAGAAAATGCAATTCTTTGAGGCCCAGAAGAGCGAGGATGTCTTTGAGTGTGGAGAAAAGAAGATGTTGATCGTCAAGAGGAATCCTGTGATCGAGAAATTCAAGAGCCCGACAAAGGGTCTTGAGCATGATGCCGGGGGCGAGGAAAACTCCCCTCAATGAGGGAAATTATTTATTTCATGGGGTTGGGTGGAGCTGCCTTCTGATATGGCAAGGAATCAGATCGGAAGTCATTCGCCAAAGGTCGAAAGCGAATGCCGGACTCTGGGCTTAGATATAATGGGAATGTGGACAGGCGCACATTGATCGCGCAAGGCAGAAGAAGCTACATCAGCGCGAGGCACTTCAACTTTTCAAGGTCATAGCATCAAGAGTTATCACAGTAAACGGTCCTTGATCGACTTCCTTCCTTTCCTCTCCGACATCAAGACTGTGTACGTAGCAAACACAACCGTGGCATGATGTCACAGCAACGGACATGATTTGAATAATCCATCATCATATTCTGTATGCTGTCAGCTGTATCGGTATATTCTTCGACTTTTCCGTTGGCTCCTGCACTCCCGGGATTTTGCATGTGACAGGGCGCTAACGGCTGCGCACGTGGCTTGAAGAAAGCTGACGTCAAGCTTCGAGTCGCAACTGCCTTTCTTCTTGTTACCTACACACAACACTTCCCGCAACACCGCTGCAACTATGGCGGACCGCGCCGACAGGTCGCTAACGCCTGCACAAATGGACTCGTACGGCGGCCAGAAGGAGAAACACCATATCTTCGACTTCTCCGGCCACGCAAGAGACGCTGGGAGACTATGACTTAATGACCGAAGAACCATTCAAATGTCGCGCTACGGTAATGGCACACGTGAAGGACCTCACGATCAGCCGGCTTTCCAACCGCGAGCTCCTCGAGGTAGTGTGCAAGAGAAGCGGAGTGGTCATTTGTGATGCCGATCAAATCGGACCCCTGACCTGCAAGGTATTTCAACTAGGATCCCGAAACAAGCACTGAGTGCTCAATATTTGAGCATCAACTTCGTCACTGCCATGGATTTCTATGGTGATATAGACTTCAGTGCCTTCTTTAGGCGGATTCGGTTGATCGCTGAGGGTATGCCGACACTGAAGGCGCTTCGAACCAAGGCCGTTGTTGAAACTGCGGAGGAGATCAAGAATTTCGAGGAAGATTTAGAAATTGGCAAGCTCATCAAGACTCATGACATGCCCTTTGATATTGGGATCTTTCAGAAGAGAAGTCGGTAGGTAATTTCAAGTCCGAAAAGCAGAACAACCTGGTGCTTCAGTGGATCTTGGCGAAAGGCTCCTTCGAACGAGTTGACGGCATTACGTCACAGGGCTCTTGAACTGACATCGGTTTTAATTATCCTTCTTGAGCCTGGGTCACATAATGATCGATCCAGAATATCCTCATCAAGCGGAGAAAACAACTCGTCCCTGCGACTCGTAAAAGCGAGCATTGTACCAACGGCGTTAAACCTCGAAACCAACATTGGCACGAAATACTCTCCATACTCTCTGAGACTCTGCTCATCATGTCAAGCAACTTCTTTGGGCGTGTCTCCTGATGACAACGCAAATGACAGCGTTTGTGTCAGCAGGATGCTGGACGCAGGGCGAGTTAGCTTGATCTCGAAGCACTGTAGCTCGTAGAGCGATCATGGAATGAGCTAGTCAGTCTTGAATTTCAGCACAACAGCATCGGTGTTTCTGCTCCTTCCAATCTTACCAACATTTGCATGTGACAGCACGCTAGCGCGGTGACGCCAAGCAAAAGCTAACATCGACTTTCGACCCACGACTTTGTTCTTTCCTCTGACATACATCCAAGCTGTTAAAGATTCAGCGCCAGGATCTCATCACTGCGACGACCACCAACGTCGACGGTTCGCCGGTGCGAGACCAGCCGCCGAAGGCCTCCGACTTCTTCAGCCACGCGCGCGAGCTTCGAGACGCCATCTACGAGGAACTCGTAGAGGACTGCTCTTTCACCACAAAATAAAGAGTCCGACACCATGCGACGGGTCGTGGCAAACATGCTCCGGCTCAAGACCCTTTCGATAGAGGCCGTGTTCTTCACGATACCCGAGATCAAAGGGCTCGCACAAGGCTGGAACTTCAGTCAATTGTAGGTAAGGAACATGCCTACGGAGCTCGATGTCTATCGCAATACCGAAGGCGTTGACGGCTTCGATTTTGAGAATTTACGGACCTTGTGTGGCGGTGGTTTTCCTTCGCAGCGTCGCTTTGAGCGGGTCGGCGATGGTGCTGGTAGTGGTAAATCCAAGCGCCCTAAATGGCGGCCCATCAGATCAAGGTGGGGATGCATATCCTCCAGGGAGTATGAGCATTGGCTAACTACTCGAAATTAGTCTTTCCAGTGGCAGAAGGCAAGTACGTTCAGCTCGATTAGCACGAGATTGAAAGAGAGGGCCACTGGAGGAAGCTTTGAGACGCTGATGGAGACCGCTGAAAACGCGGGAGGATACGTTCTGAGATATCCAGCGAGACCGATATTGCTTCAATACATCCGTCCGTATACCATTCTCCTCAATCAACCCCTCCCTTAGCTCCCACCCTGCGTTGTCAACCATACCTACAAAACGCATAAGCCTCAACTCTCCAACGTCCCTCACCACCACGACCACCTACATTACCCTCCTCCTCTCCCTCCTCCTCCTCCTCCTCCCTCCTAAACCCCTCCCGCTCCGGATCCCAACTCAACAACCTCTTCACTCTAAACTCGCTAAAGCCCCAACGACCATCAGCACACAATCCCCCTAAAAGTAAAGATAGAGGTAAAGCACTTACCTCCGCGACGCACCCCTCTTCCTCCAAACCCCCAAATCCCTCAACCCCGGTAAACTCGTCCAATAATCGCTCCAGAGCAACGCGCCCTCTACGTCGCTCAGTCGCACCCTTACTCCTAGATAGAATTGTAGCTCGAGGACTTGCGCGCCACCCATCTGGCACAGCAATCTATTAACCCAAATCTGATGCTCCTCGCCGAAATAAAGCGGACAGCCAATAGCAAGCTTGATCCTCGGGATAATAGTCGCAGGCGTAGGAAGTCGATCTGCCCTGGAAAAGCTGCTTGTCGGTAGGGAGCCGATATTGCTGATGAGGAGGGAGGACTTTTCTTGGGAGGCAGAGGTGTATTCGTGCCGGAATTGATGGGAGATGAGCAGGGCGTTCGTTGCTGGGACGCCGGAGGCTTCGAAGCGTTGACCGCGGGTGGTGTAGTCTTTTGATGTTAGGCAGTGGATGTAGATGAGATCCCGCAATTCTCTGGCCAATTCGAAGAAGGGAAATATGTTCTTGTGTGAGAGCCTCGGAGTATCCAGTGCTGGTCCGCGAGGAAGGTCGTTGTTTGCCATCGTTCGTCCTCGTATCTCAACCTGTATCAGCAAGCACTCGGTCAACGAAGGCGGCCCCTATCTTGTATGAGCATGCAAAGAAGGCGAACGACTTGGATTGAAAGCACATGTAGGTTGAGAACGTCGAGATTATGCATCTATCCTGCGGGGAGACGGACCTCTGCAAGCAAAGTGGGGAATCAGCAATAAGCTTCGACCTTTCGACATCTCAACCAAACCAATGCCAATGCCAGAAAATAAAACACCACTGCGATCTCGGATGCTATTCATTTCGTATTGCTTCTCATAATCGTCATCTCTCTTGATGACTTCAATATAGCTGTGATCACATCTCATCAGCAACTTCAAATCACTCTAAATCAACCTCATCCATATTCCGGATCCACAACGTAAACCATCTTACGGTATTAAAATGGTTGATAGCGCTGACCCGCTCATTCACGGTATGGATATTGCCGAGGCCGTGATCGTAGATATCTTTGATCCCGCCTGGCGCAAAGCGGAAGATGTTCTTCGTCAGATCCCAGTAGAATCTAGTGTCTGTGTTGCCAGTCATGAGACCAGGCGCGACGATGGTGTCCTCGCCATACAAAGCACGGATGGTACCGGATAGGACCGAGTAGGGCGTGACGCTGTCGAGGTCTGTCGGGGTTACAGGTGCTGGTCGGAGAGCGGTTGAACGGTAAGAGAGCGAAATGCTGTTGTAGCCGGCGTCGGTACCATCGAATGCGTGAAGTGTGAGGTTGTACTTCTTCGCGATCGGCTTTGCGATTTCAGCGACGTGCTTGTATACCAGCTCAGGCTGATCGCCGATGTTGATGCGATGGTTTACCAAGGCTACCGCGCTCTCTGGAAGAGCGTTGAGCTTCGTGCCACCATGAATCAAGTCCACAGCTTGGCTGGTCTGCATCAAGTACTGCGTTGACTTGCCTGCTTTAGCGGCCTCCTTAGCAAGGCGGTCGTTGTGCTTGCAGGGTGCTGAGGTCGAGCGATCGCTGAGCAACTTCTTGAGCGATTTGGGGAAATCGGGTGCGTACTCGGCGCCGCACTGAAGGAGCTCAAGGAATGGGTTCTTGTCCGAGAGGTAGGTAGGATATTGCTGTGCTTCAATAGCAGTGATGATTTCACTGAGAATGCCAATGCCGGTGTGGTCAGGAGGGATGCTAGAATGACCTCCCGGAATACGAACAGAGATGTCGACATCGGTGGCACCCTTCTCGGCGACACCTGGCAAGGCGAAGCTTCGGCCATATGCCTCTATAGATCCAGAACCTTCGTCAACGAGAGCTGCAACGCCATCCTTGCCATAACGTTCGAGCAAGTATGGTGCGAGATGGCCAGCACCTTGGCTCCCACTACACTCCTCGTCAAAGCCGTAGGACAACACGATTGTGCGTTTTGGTTCGAAGCCAGCCTCGAGCAGGGATTCAATGGCTTCCATCGTGCCGATAAGCTGGTTCTTGCAGTCTGCGGCTCCTCTGCCCCAGATGCTCACTCCATCGAAATGGCCGCTCCACGGCGGGAAATTCCACGAATCGATGGTTCCAGGATCAACGGGTACGGTATCCTGATGAGCCATGATGACGCTGGGCTTCTTCGTCTCGTCCGAGCCCTGCCAGGTGTACACCAATCCATGCGTATTGACCTTCTCAACTTTCAACTTTTTATGGATCTTTGGGAATGTCTTGGCCAGGTACTCGTGAAAGCCGTAGAACACATCCCATCTCTTGTCCTCGCCAATCGCTCCAAGGTCATCAAAGGACTCTGTCTTGACCTGCACGGCCCCAGACAATCGAAGGATAGAAGCGTTCTGAAACTCGGGCGTGAAGAGGTAGTCAAAGGCAGCCTTCAGCTTGTCGGTTTCGTAGGTTGGGTAGAGGGCAGGAGCTTGCCGGCATGTTGGCTTGGCACGATGGGTGTCCTGTCCAGGAGCAGAGTGACCCAGGCCAGGGACCAGGTGAGAGAACCAACTGAAGCAGAGGGTCGCAGTGAGGAAAGCGAAGAGAACGGCTCGCAAGACTCGGCCATGCTGCGTTGGCGGTGTAGGAGGGTAGTGTATGGGGAGGGACTTCTCCATGCTGGGCAGTGTGGATATGGTGTTGGTCGATGAGAAGAAGAAGAAGAGAAACATTCACTCACGTCAATTGTACGTCCCGCTGCGGCTAAGGCGTCATTGTTCGCACCTGCCCATTGAGGTGGATGCCCTGATGATAGGCCGTGTTGCGCAGCGGGCAAGCAAGCAGGCAAGCTGAAGCCGAGACACAGCTCTCCACGGCCCGAACGTACCCTTGTATCTTACATACACATCAACAAACACTACACCACACCAGCACACCATCATTATGTCCATCTCCGCCCCCACCCCCATAACCCTCTACGACATCGCCTCCGCCCCGCCCTCCCGTACCTTCGCCGCGAACCCCTGGAAAACCCGCTTCGCCCTCAACCGCAAAAACCTGCCCTACACCACCCAATGGATCCAAATGCCCTCCATCACCGCCGTGCGCGAGAAACTAGGCGTCCCCGCCAACCGCTCTCTCCCCGACGGCACGCCCTACCACACCCTCCCCGTAATAAACGACACAACCAAACCTAACGGCCTCCTCGGCGACTCCTTCGAAATAGCCCTCTATCTCGACAAAACCTACCCCGAAGCTCCCACTCTCTTCCGCCCTCACACGACGGGATTGACAGCTGCTTTCAATGCGCACGTAGATGGGCTCTTCACCAAGTTTGCGATTTTGTGCAGTGAGATGCCCTTTGATCCCAGCGTGCAGGCGCAGGTCGGGGAGATATTCGCCAAGAGGGCGGGGTCTATGTACGTTAAATTGCAGCAGAGCGAGCAGGAACGCGAGAAGCAGATTGAATCGTTTGAGGCGGCTCTAGGGGAGCTTGCCAAAACGTATAGGCATACGGGAGGTACGACGGATTACTTCTGGCGTGCTGGTGGGACTGATCAGGCGCAGAGTCAGCGGCCTCCTGATGATCGTGAAGCGACTGCAGTCTTCTTGGATGGGAATGAGCCAGCGTATGCGGATTTTATTGTGGGTGCTTGGTTGAAGATGTTTGAGGCCAGTATGCCGGAGAAGGACTGGGCTCGTGTTCGGACGTGGCAGGGTGGAGTTTGGGGGCGGTTGGTCGATGCTCTGAAGCCCTGGAGTGAGATCAAATAGGCAACTCCCAAGGGAACACAGGACCAACAAAAAACCACCTTACGACGTCACGATATGAAGGCCCGACAGCGGATGAGTTGAAAACGAGATAGAATGGAAGTCAAAAGTTTGTGGCAAGATATGCATTCATTTCGGCGCTAATTGCTAGACTTTTGTGCTCTGTG
Organism: Mycosphaerelloides madeirae; assembly: GCA_002785995.1. Lineage (NCBI taxonomy): Eukaryota > Fungi > Ascomycota > Dothideomycetes > Mycosphaerellales > Mycosphaerellaceae > Mycosphaerelloides > Mycosphaerelloides madeirae. The sequence goes on from NHNV01000029.1 coordinate 144,876, forward strand.
TTGCGTCAGTCATGAATCTTCAGCTGCATCACCATTCGCTTGTTCGACCTGCAACTCATTAGTTCATAGTCCCTCTCATCGGAAATTTTGAGTGACATACCGAAGACGCTTCCCTGCTGAGTCGATCCTTTTTCAGATCAGCCCGAGACATGAGATCGTCGGACCTAAGTCTGCTGCGCCGCTTCGGCGGTGGCGAGCGCGAAAGTGAGCTTTCATCACGTCTACGGCGACGTGGTGGCGATCTTGAAACGGAAGACGAAGGTCGGCGGTTACGTTTCCTGGAAGGCGGGGAGCGGGAGTCGTACGAGTAGGAGGGTGATCGACGTCTTCTCCTAGGAGATTGTGAGCGAGATCTTCGACGATCAGAAGTGCGGGACTTTTGGATGTCTTTGCGGTCTTCGACGGTATCATTGATCTCGGTCGTGTTTTTGCGTGGCGACGGAGACCCTGAAGAGCGCACTGAAGATGAGTTGCGTCTGCGCCTTCGTGGTGGAGATCGGGATCGTGATGGTGAGCGGCCTTCAAAGCAGTCAGATCAATGAGTGTCATAAGACGAGATGGCTCGCGCAGCTTGCTAGTGGGCGGAAGCCTGTTTAGGAGTGTGGCGTACCATATGAAGGCGAGCGTCTGCGTGGTGGGGGGTCGTCTCTGCGGCCACGGCCACGAGGCACGTAGCTGTCCGTTGCGCGAGGTGCGTCACGCCGTCTTGGAGGCGATCTCGACCTGGAACGGCGGTCGAAAGATCTGTCTCCGCCACGTCGTCCTCCTCTGCCAGCCCTGCCTCGGTGGGAGCGCTCTCGATCACGTATACGGTCCAGCTCTCGCTCTCTTTCCCGTTCTTCAGCCTGTTGTTTCATGGCCTCTTCGCGAGCGCGATCTTCAGCGAGCTATCATCCTGTCAGCTAATGGCTCTCCCGTATGTGCGTATGTTGGGACCTACCCTCTCTTGTATAAGCTCGTACTTTTTCGCCTCGAGAAGCTCTTTCGGTATGCCATTGGGATCCGCCTGCGCACTCAAGCATAGCTTCCACAATCCCAAGCAGAACGCCGGGGCATCTTTGTCGAGGAAACCGGAAACGTCATACTGGAGCTGTTTGATGTTGGGCTGTCCATAGAATCAGCAAGCTGCTTTCACAACATACCCAATTCTCTTCTGGAAGCGTACACTCTTTCCAGCCTCGAGCAGCTCAAAAATCATCTCGGTGACCACGTCATCGTCATTTTTGAGGATCCTGAGGATCTCGTCCGACACCCACTTCTTGATGACAGGGAGGTTGACCTTGCTCATGTCAACCTTTTGGTCGAATTCTTTGGGAAACTTGGTCGTACGCATTGCTCGCGCATCGGCGCCGGTCTTGAGCGCTGCCGACATGCTGTCGGTTCAGACGCGTGCGCACTGGGAAGAACGAGGGCAGAGGCTGGAACTATGCAAAGACAAAGGATGAAGAAGGAAGAACATTGAAGCTTGAGTCGCGGCTGTGACGATGTCGCGTGCCGATCTTCGGGCTCGGCACGAGCCGAACGCCGCTAAAGTCAATTTGCCCTCCAATTACCTACAGTCGTCTCGCTCCTCCTTCGTCCAACACGACCCTGCGACCATCACGACCTTGCGACCGTCATCACCATGAAGGTCGCCGACTTCATCTCGGACTTGACATCCCTTCAAGTTTGTGTACGTAACAGTATCTCATGATAACCCACCAATTACTGAAAACGGCCCAGGACCCTAACGCAGCTCTTGCCTTGGTATCAGCCAAACCAGAATCATCGACACCAAATGGCACAGCGAAGGGAGAATATGAAGACAACGTGGACCTTATGCGCGCGAAAGACCTCGTGGAACTCCACCTAGACGTCAAATTACCTCATCAGGATGGCACAGATAAGAAGCTTAATGAGGCAAGGGAAGCCGTCGCCAAGGTGCTGAGGGCGCTGTAGTTACATCAACTAAGTCATCTTTTTCACGACAACGAGGACGAGATCGCCTCCATAGCCCGGGACTGCTTGGCCATTGCACCCATCAGCAAGGATATGTCCCGTCCTGCCATCGCGAACCTTGATTGTGTCAGTATCTCGGTCCCGAATTCGAAGCTGGCAATTGCTCACCGAATACTAGAATGTTTCTTCGCGAATGCTTCCAAAAGATCTGGTCTGGGCTCCAGACCTCCGAGTCCCACGAACACCTTCCTCTCGCTTGTGGATGCTTTCTCGGCGGCCGCGGCTATGCGTGCAACCGTGTCTTGGAAGAGGTCGGTATCATACTCGCCGGGAATGCGCAACCTATCTCAAATGTCAGTCCGGCACTGCATATACAGGGTTCTTAAGGAGTCGAGGTAAAACGTACTCCATAGACAAATCAGCGCAACCGATGAACAGCGCATCGATCCCAGGCACTGCAGCTATTTGCTCCACGTTCTCAACACCTTCAACGGTCTCGATCATCGGCATGATGAGTACGATATCATTGACGACTGTCGAGATGGTAGAGTAGGATAGTCTGGTTTCGTACTGGGTCATAGCGGTGACCATTGTGACGGATCGATGACCCTAAGATTGATGATGAGCCATGTTCCATACAGGATCATGAGACATTTGAAAGACCTACGACCGGTGGGAATTTCGATGCATTCACGCACATCTTGGCTTGTTCAACCGTATTGACATGCGGCACAATGATCGTTTGCGCTCCAGAATCCAGGCATCGAGAGATCCATTCTTGGGAGCAGGTAGGCACTACCACTGTCGGCGAAATTCTGGACCATTTCAGCACGGCCCGGAAACAGCGAACGACAATCATACCCAACGTTCAAGCAAGCAACGGCTGTATCCTTCATCGTCTCTATGCTCATCGCCATATGCTCCAGATTCATCAACACAGCGGAGTACCCTGCACGCTTGGCGATCAATGGCATTTCCGTGGAGAAGGCTATCCTGAGGCCGAACGAATATGCTAGCTTGTTTGCGAGCATTGTCTGCTTGACTAAATTTGGACGACATACTTCTTTCGCCAGTGCAGCTTGGTCGATTGGAGTTGTTGCCATGTTTGCCTGAGTTCCAGATGTCGAAAGGGTCAATTTTCGTGTCGTGACAGCTATTGGGAGTCTTCAAAACGTTCAAAGTACTGGTGGCCTCGCAGTTCGATATGTTCTCGATCGGATACTCGGCGAACTGTTACTCGTGCTTTGCCCGATCCAATGTCCAAGATAGGCACCCATTGCGGCCAAGGAAGCCTTACAGATACTCGGCCAACGGCCAAGAGCAAGCATTATGCTGCCGCAATGCGACTCAATTCGTATCAAGGTCATTTGCATTAAAGACAGCAACGTAGCCCAGGATAACGGAGGCGAAAGACGTCTTGGCTCAGGATAAGATGTCTGCAGCTCAGCACTTACGCTCGCAGATGCTCACGCTCTTCACAATCTACAGCTAATTGCTGCTTTGACAATGGACGCCGAGAAGAAGACAGCAACCGTGTCTTCGGGCGCAGTGCCCGACTTTGCCGTTGGACAAACAGAACCACAGCATACGTCCTTCTGGACGAAGTTTGTGAGCCATATCTGGGACTCGGATCAACATTTGAAGAGTCCTCAGGAGCGGGCTCTTGTGCGAAAGCTTGATTTTGGAATCTTGATATGTGCTACGCTTGGATGGGTGAGTGGTACCAATCTGAGTGATGGGGCGGCTAGAGTGTTTTGCTGATAGTGACACTAGTGGATCAAATGTTTGTTTGTCGAAGTCAATGTTAAAGACTTTGCTGATATTGTTTCGATAGATATTGATCAGAGCAACCTTACCAATGCTTGTGAGTCCTATGTCGACGGGTTTCTCGTGGTTTGAATTTACGTACTGATAATTACAGATGTGAGCGGCATGAAGGAAGACCTCAAGATCGAAGGGAACGAGTATACTTATATGCTGAGTACGTTTAATATCCTTCAACTCCAACGTAAAAGCTGACAATTAGCAGTGTGCTACACCATATCATTCGCAATCATGCAAATTCCATCGAATATTATTGCACTCAAGGTCCGTCCGCGAATTTGTATTGTGGTCTGCGAGATAGGCTGGACGATTTTCACGTACGTTTGTCGCAGGAACTCCACCGAAAGCATTTTTACTAATCGAAGGATTGATAGTTTCGCACAAGCTGGTGCAACGACTCCCAAGCAGATGTATGCTTTTCGCTTCATGATTGGGTTCTTTGAGTCGGCATTTTCACCGGTGAGTACTCTGAAAACACATTAGTACTGGCCTCGATCGTTAACGAAGCCCGTCGTAGATCATCATCTTTCTCCTTGGATCTTGGTATACGAAAACCGAGCTGGCTAAGCGAGTGGCTATTTGGCACATCACTGGATTCTTCGGCCAAGCTACGAGTGGTCAGCTTCCTCTGATTCCCCTTGAGGGGCATAACGACTAACATGCTCGTATATTTCAGGCTTCCTACAGGCCGGTGTCTATGCTTCGCTAGATGGACACCTTGAACTGGCTGGGTGGAGATGGCTTTATATCAGTAAGCGCGCTTTACCACAATCACGACAGTGTACTTTGTACTAAAGCACCACAGTCTGCGGCTGTATGTCACTACCTGTCGCTTTGTCAGTCTGGTTTCTACTGCCCGACTACCCACACAATTCTCAAGCCTGGTACATCACCGAAGACGACCGGCGGTTGGCCATGCAACGTGCGGCAAGGCAGAACAAGGCCGAGATCACAGGTGTGATCGATCTGAAGCTTGTCAAACGCATGTTGGGAAACTGGCGTTGGTGGATGCTGTGTCTCATGTATATCTTCGTAAGTCGAGAGTTTGCCAACTTGAGTTGTTTGAATGCTTATCGAATGGTTTCAAGTACGGCAACTCCTGCCAGGCCAACAATTACTTCTCGATCTACCTAAGTAAGCAGTTCTCCCAAGACACTACCTCCGACCGAATACTAACACACAACAGAAAGCGCCGGCTACAGCGTCTCCCAGCGAAACGTCATCCCAGCTTGTGCAAACTTGGTAACAATGGTGAGCGATTTCGCCTGGGGCTTCGGATCCGACATGACTGGAAACCGAGTATACTGGATTGTCGGACCGCTTCTTCTCACGACCTTGCCTGGAGCTTCTATATTGACCGCCTGGCCCGGTGAAGATTCAGCCCGAGTCGCAGCTTTCTTTCTTGTGGCTTGTGGCTATGTTACGGCTGTGACTTGGACTTGGGCGAATGAGATCAATTCGGGGAATGCGGAGGAGAGGGCTCTTACCATTTCTAGTATGAATGGCTTGTTTTATGCTACTAGTAAGTGGACGAGTGTTGTTGAAGTTGTGAGATCCCGGAGTGCTGATGCTTGCTTGCAGATTCTTTCTTGCCCATCTTGATCTTCCCGCAAACTACGGGACCACGATTTCCGATGGGTTTCCCTTCGATTGTGGCCTTCACGATTGCCGCGGTTCTACTTACATGTAAGCGTTCAACCGAACAATGTCGCTCGCTCGAATGTGTCGTCCATAAAAGCTGATGTATTCGAGCAGTGATTGCCGACTTTCTCCACGAACGACAGTTGAGACAGGAAGCTGCGATCTCTGAAATAGACGGAACCATGGCCCAGATCCCCGAGATATAGACATGGAAAAGGGCAGCGTTGCCCGGCAGAGAGGGGGATGATATTCATCGTGCAGCAGAGTTATATTCATCGTGCCACTCTGCAAACCTAGAACCACAAGTCTTCTAGAGGTCTATATAGAGGTTGCTTACTGCCTCGACACTGGACTGCCTACTCCCTTGACACTGGACTGCCTAGCAGGTAAACCGGCAAATCGTAGTCTCAAATCTCGAGAGTGATCCCTTGGAGACGAGTCTAATATCGCTAGTTGTGCTACAGACCGAACAGAGAAACTCGAGATGCCACTTCGAATCGGACTCAGCCTACTAGACTGGCGAAATCTAGCAGGTGCACGATGATTATGATTCTGCTGCACGATGATTATCAAGCCCCGGCAGAGATAGACTTCGTAGTTGGTTTGATGATTGCCATGAGCGAGAGTGAGATGCTTGTGACTTGGATCACAGTCATAGACGATTGCTCCCAGGTCGTTTCTCATAAAGTAGCATCAAATAAAGCATTGGTTCGAAATGGATTGCTGTCGTCAGCTCATCCCTTTATGCCTCAGGTGTCCACGCTAACGATTGACTGGACTTCTGGCGACATTTCTCTTGCTCTTACCTTCATCATCTCGAATCATTGCCATCACCAAGCCATCTGAGTTTTGCCTATGGTGATCTCGCTTAGGTTACTCTCATTTTACCCTTATCATCGCTTCACCGGCGGACATTGAAGAGCAGGAAATACATCCGGCGTGGCGTGGAAAGCTTTGCTCAGAATGCGCCCAGGTTTTTGATATCCTCGTCGAAGTACGCAAGGCAGCATTTCTTGAATCGAAGTTGCAATTGTGCCCTAGCGTCCTGGAAGTATTTGACTGTAGCCTTTGCAAATCTGTGCGTACAGCAAAAAGGCACCTCAAGCCCAACGAGCAGCGAAACCTCAATACGGTGGAATGTTCGACTCACTTGCATCATATACTCCGACTGCTTGTCTTTCTGATTTTCAAAAGAAGATCCAAGGCCTGAATCTGCAGAGCCTATTCACTACGTCAACTAGTAGACGACGATGGACGTACATTTAGTGACTGGTACGTCTCACCCGGAGCTTCTTGATATACCGTTACTCAATGACCCTAGATCACGGAGCCTTCAGAAATGCCCAGAGACCCAGTGGTAATACTGGGTTCGAAGATACGATGGTCAAAATCACGAGGTGGTTGCAAATTCGCAGTGAACGTGACTTGTGCACTAATTGGCAGCGCATAGCTAACACAAGTGGTAACTTGCCAAGCGGCCTGCTCGAGATCGTCGCCATTGCAGATAAATATCGTGTTCGTCTCGTCCAGACAGACGATATGAAAAGGGCAGGTATCAGCTATGCTACCCTAAGTCACTGCTGCGGTGGTTTCTTCCCCACGCGCCTAGTGACGAACATCGAATCCTTCCTAGCTGGAATCGACTGGAACAGGCTGCCGAAGACAGTTCAAGAGGCTATTCGTAAAAGGTTCCGATTGGGTGCCAAATACATCTGGATTGATGTAGGCAAACTTGGAGGCCGTGAGCCGCCGCTTCAGTTGACGGCACCGGCTGGTCTTTCCTCGCTCGAAATAGGCACTCTGCATTATCCAGGACAGCACCGAAGAATGGACAGCGCAAGCTGCAGAAATGACCAATATTTATGCGAACTCGGCGCTCGGTCTTTCGGCAGACGCTTCTGAGAACGGGCATAGCGGATTCTTCCGGGAGCGAAATCTAGAATACACTCCGCTTTCCTTTTTACCCGAGACCATGACACCACTCGCTACCTTTGCCATCTCAATACCTGGTATGGAGACGTGACTTATGCGCCTCTAGGGCGAAGAGCCTGGGCTATTCAAGAGCGTTTCCTAGCTCCTCGTGTCACCCACGTTGGCGCAAATGAAGTGCACTTCGAATGCTTGCAACTGGCCACTAGCGAGTTCTGCCCCGATAACTTCTTTAATATGAGCCTAAGCATGTTGATCGGCTCTCAGCTCTTTGAGAGATTTTCTAGCAATCTCGACCGTACATTGCTTGGGCAGGAAGCTCTGCGACCCCAAATGTATTCGCTTTGGGACGGACTAGTTTACCGGTACTCAGGCTACAATCTGACCGTCGCACCTGATAGATCTGTTGCCATAGCAGGGCTGGCGTAGGTTTTCGTTGGGTTTCTGGGACTTCAGTGAAGCGATTATCTCCATGGAATGTGGCGACCCAAGTTATGTCACGAACTGATGTGGTATGTTCAGCAGTACAAGCCTGATGACCACCAGGGCGATTATCAACGGACGCCCGGAGCGAACGCTCCTTCGTCGTCGTGGAGGTCCATCCCATTTTAGGTCTATGACTCAGCTTGGGATGTCAACGCGGACATCGTAGATGTTCTGTTCGAATCTGACCTTGACGAGGCTCGACTGCACTGGACCCTTTTGAAAATTCGCGGACACCTGTGGGAAGCAACCTTCACGAGGAGTGGCAAGCTTATGTGGCCCGCCGGTGTTGAGGGACATTGTCAGCGGGATTTCGCTGTCAAGGTTGGCGAGACGCAGTTTCAAGAGGAAGCATTCTGCTCCCTGAAATGGGATAAAAGACAGGCTGAAATCCTCGAGGTAATACAGAGTAAACCACTTTTTTGTGGTTGGAACGCAAATATCACTTCAACGAGCACGTATCAGACCGAGTAAATGGAGACCACCGTCTGAAATCCTAACCGCCATCTACGGCGATTCGATATGGCTGCTCGATCCTAGCGCCGACCGAGAGGAAACCCTTCTTCCAACGGGTAGGCTACCTGGATTTTGGCGGTTTCGGAGTGAGCGCCTAGAAAAGGATCGAGTGCAACCTGCCCTTGAGAAACAATTCCAGACGGGTGATGTGCCGAAACACTGCTACGAGGAAGTTGATGACGACCATCGATATACCTTCTGGCTGGTTTGATCCAAAAAAAACCACGGCTATGTTTTCGAAGCGAACTCAACAAGAACATGCAACAGAGCTGTCAGTATGAAAATTATTTGACGAGAGCATCCTGGCGTTTGAGTGTCTCTCTTACTCGACTAGCCAATCCTGCTACTTGATAGTATTCCAAAAATCCTAGAGGGCGCTCCGATCTCGAGAGAGCTACATCGGCGAGGGATCTTCCAGCCTCCCGGGTGGTCTTCTTGTTGAATCTTTCTTATAGCGACAGCTCTGAGAACGAATTTGGAGAGGGATAACTCATGTGGACTCGGAACACAAGGGCAATCTGTTTGTCTGTGTAGATCTTCAGCAATGTACAAATGAATTGCGTCCTCCGAAGATCCAGCACTCATCTGACCCACCTTCACACCACATCCCCCAACCACTAACAGATCCCCGTCCCAATCGAATGCCCACGCAACAAAGCATATCCAGCAACACCAATCTGCTGCTCATCTGCCGCAGTATCATTATAAACCTGAGCGCAGTCCCCATTCGCAATCTGACAGTCAAAGCCACCGTCGTTGCGTACGACAAACGTCGCTTCGTCGCATCCCTGTGTGGTTGAGCAGGCGTCGATGCAAGACGCTTGGTCGTTCCCCGAGGCGGGAGAGGAGACGTTGAAGCAGTTCTCGTTGGATGCACCGCAGTAGACATATTGGTGGCAGTGGATGTCATAGACTAGGCCGTTGGGGGCGGTATGCACGGGGCCTGTGTTAGGGGAACAGTCGAGGGTTGATGTTGGGGAGGCTGAAGGGAGGGGTTAGTTTCGGGATGTACGATGGTTGTAGTGGGAGGTACCTGGAGATTTTGTTGACGTGGTCTTGGAGGATGTCTTGGTTGTGGTTGTGGTCGTATGTTTGGTTGCAGTAGTGGGCTTAGTCTTGGTCGTGGGCTTGGCTGTGGTCGTGGTTGTTTGCTTGGAGGAAGAAGGTGTCTCGGTCGCAAGCGAATCGCGGGCAAGAAGCCAATCGAACGGGCTTGAACTTGCACTTTTAATGCAGAGAATGCTCAAAAGCAAAACAGAAAATAGCTTGAAGCCCATCATCTTGTAATTCTGTGAAGTCGACTGATGGACGGGAAAATCGAGAGACAGCAACCGTGAACTTGTCAATCTCGGTCGACGAGAAACGGCTATCCTTCTCTTATAGACTTCTGCGAGCACACTCCGGATCTGGACAGTGCTTGGCCTTCAATGATCTCGTACCTACCTGCAGCCAAAACGGAAGCAGCCATTGACCGGAGCATATCCCCGCTTCTCTCACTGCAGAACCGGCAAGGCTTTCCCACGTGGCGGGCCAGTCGATTCATGAAGATGAATTCGAAGGACGGCGGCCAGAATTCTTACTGTTTCACAAAATCGTAGTCTCAAGTTCGGATATATATCGAGAAGAAAACTGTTCGACAAATTGTGAGGTTGCTTGCCTCTTCATTTTGTTTGATGAAGCAAAGTACGAAGTGCCTCGGAGGGAAGAACGCCTTCCTCATGCAGGGCGGCTTGCCTAGTCGTGAGGCCGTACCAGCCATACAAAGATAGTGTGGCAATGGAAAATTCCCATTGGAGCTTGATGAAGCGAGCTGTGATGACTGTGAAGATTTCGAGAAGCGGACAAGGTTGGCGAAGAGAGGTGTTGTCGTTCTATATAGCCCCATAAATTATACCGATCGGGAAGGAGCGACATACTCACCTCTAGGGGAATCTTTCACAGTCCCCTCTGCGCCCTCATCCTCTGTACTTCCTCATCCAACCCAATCTTCCCAACGAGAATATCATTATGGGCATCGAGCACCACTCTCGGTCCTACATATCCATCAACTCGTTTCCACAGATAACCCAAACCGATTAACGTCGTGAAGCCACAAAAGATGACGCTCGTCCAGTTCATGGAGCTGGCATCCGGCACGGGATAAACGTACGGAAACATGTACAGAATGCTGAAGATGATAATGTAAGCACACCCCGTCCCGATAATAAGGTATCCCCAGATTCCGGGGAGCCAGAAGGGTCCGGCCTCGACGTGCTTCCGGCCAGTAAGGAGGTGAGGAAGGAGCGCGGTCAAATAAGATGCTGTCGATAGGACAACCTATGTGCAGCGTGATTAGTATCTCGTAGAGGCCATTCGAGGAGATTGTTGCTTACGAATGAGGACACGAAGGCCGTGAAAGCTGTTTCGGAACCAATGTATATGAGCCCGAGTACGGTGGCGATGGAGGTACAAATGACATGCGCGTTTACGCATGTCCGCCAAGTAGGCGATACTTTCTTGACGAAGGACGGGAAGGGAGTTGCGTCGTCGCGGCCGAGAGTCCACAGCATGCGTCCCGCTACGATCCAAGCGCCGGGGACGGTGAGGATGACATCGACGAAAAAGATGAAAAGAAGCGCGAATGTTGCGGCGTCGGAGCGTGTTGCTTGTTGGTACATTGATGCGAGCGGGAGCGAAGTTATGTCGGAGTTGAAGACATCATCTAGACTAGTGACGCCGTACAGCTGTCGGAGATGTTAACTCTCACCAGTGCACGATACATGAATTCGAAGGTACTCACTACGGCGACATAGTAGACGAACGTCGTCAGAAAGCCAATGCTGAGCTGCGATGCGATACCGAGAGGAATGTTGACCCTCGGTTTAGGGATCTCCTCACTACAGTGGCAGACCGCATCCGGAGTACCAATGGCGAAGGCTCCATTCAGCATGCCCATCAGGAAAACAAGCCCGTTGCTGGACCAACCAGTCAAGTTTTGCCATTCAGTCCAGACGAAGGCGTTGCTTGCATATCCATATCCGGAGTATGAGGGCATTATGGCGCACACGAGAACGGTTACCAGCATGAATACCATGCACAGGATTCCAGAGACGGTGGTAAACCTGGCAATGTATTTCTGACCAAAGCAGACAATCGCTGTGTCGAACCAGATGATTCCGAGGTACGCTAGGAATGTCTGCCATCGCTGGGGCACGAAACCTGGGTGGTAAATAGTGTACATAGCCATAATAGCATCGGCGGCGAAGAGACAGAGAGACGCCCCTCCAAAGATCCAAGCGATGCAGTTCCACCATCCCGCAAACCAGGAAGCAACTCTGCCATATTTTGGGCCAGCAGTCACAGATGCCCAATGGTAGACATTTCCTGATGAGGGGATAGCTGAGGATAGCTCGGCCAGGCCAGCACAGATGCAGGCGTAAAAGCATGAAGCTGCGATCAACCCATATATGACGCCAGGTCCTCCCCCATTGTATAAGCTGATTGATGAAGAGGTGGCGTTAGTGAGATGTTCCTTCATCTCTGTCAAAAAAGCGGGAGGATGGACTCACGCAACAACCAGAGCACCTCCTCCTGCAGCCCAAGCGTTGTCCGTGATCAAGGCCAGCGAACAAATGCTCCAGAAGCCAAAATTTCGATCCAGTTCTTGCACGTGTCCGGAAACGTTGACGAGCTCCGTGGCGTCCAGGGAATCAGAGTCCGGAGTGTGAGGTTGCTTTTCCTGCTTTCCCATATCGGTCTCCATGTCGTCCACGCTGCTGACAGATGGCTGAGGAGAAGAAGATGCAATATGAGATGGAGATTGAGATGGTGATGAAGGAGGATTGATACCTGTACCACATGTGCCAGTGATGAGGTGAGTAATGAAGCCCTACCTGCCTGAATCAGCATGAGGAGCTGGCGCCACGCTGCAGGTTGCATGTCTTGAACCAGTGAGAGCGGTTTGAGAGGCCCGCCGCGGTAAAGCAGTGAGAGATATGACGGGAAGTTGTACGATACGGCTGATGAAATAGGCGAGATCGACTTCGCATGTCGTTCCTTCGCGCCTTGGCAAGGCAGGCTTAGCGTGCGAGGCGTGGGGAAGGAGCATTCAAGCATCCTGCAATTTTTGGCTCGTGACAATCATGTTCTCACTGGCTCTATCTTCCACTTCACTTACAACTTCCTTTCCGACACGTGAGTATCTTGGTTTTACCACCTTCAAACGCGTAGCGTGATGGCTGGTTCGGAACACAGTGCCAAGCGCCGCAAGATAGACGACGGCGACGCCGACCAGCTCCAAATCCAACCTCGAAGACACGACAAATCTTCGAAACCACACGCGCACGACAATGGCAGGGCCTCCAGTCCTCACACCGTCTTCGAAGGCCCCGAAGCCGGCGTAGACACCAATGACTCGGCCGCCTTAGATCGCGACTGGTACAACTATGGCGAAGATGGAGCTGTGCTCGGAGACGAGACCCATAATCCATTTGGAGACAACTATGCCGACCAGGAGCGCGAAAGAGAGCTATTTGAGAAGAAGATGGCGCTGCGTAATAAGGTCAATCCCAAGTTTCTCCAGCGGCAGAAGGACAACGATGCCTGGGAAACGAACCGCATGCTTGCGAGCAGTGTCGCCCAGACGAGGGAAACGCTGATGGGAGATTTCGAAAACGATAATGAAGAGACTCGGGTACACTTGCTAGTCCACGACCTCAAGCCGCCGTTCTTGGATGGGAAAACTGTCTTCACGAAACAGCTGGAACCGATATCTGCTGTGAGGGATCCCCAGAGTGACATGGCGACTTTTGCGCGGAAGGGAAGCAAAGTCGTGAAAGAGCGGCGTCAGCAGAAAGAGAGACAGAAGCAGGCGCAAGAGGCAACAGGTATTGCTGGCACGGCCTTGGGAAATGTCATGGGTGTCAAGGAAGAAGACACCGATTCCGCGGCGCCCGTGAATGGAGAAGCAGAGGCACAGAAGAATCAGAGTTCAAAATTTGCAGAGCATATGAAAAAGCAAGACACTGGCCAGTCGGACTTCTCACGATCAAAATCGTTGCGAGAGCAGAAGGAGTACTTGCCAGCGTTTGCCGTGCGAGAGGAGCTTCTACGTGTCATCCGGGACAACCAGGTGATCATCGTTGTTGGCCAAACGGGTTCTGGAAAGACAACGCAACTTACCCAGTTCTTACACGAGGACGGATATGCCAAGAACGGAATGATTGGATGTACGCAACCCAGGCGTGTAGCTGCCATGTCAGTTGCGAAGCGTGTCAGTGAGGAAATGGAGGTGAAGCTGGGCGGTCTTGTGGGATATGCTATTCGGTTCGAGGACTGCACCAGCAAGGAGACCTCGATCAAATATATGACCGACGGTGTCTTGCTGAGAGAATCTCTTACCAACCCGGACTTGGATCAATATAGCTGCATCATTATGGACGAGGCCCACGAAAGAGCCCTCAATACGGACGTTCTCATGGGTCTGATCAAGAAGGTCTTGACAAGACGCCGAGATTTGAAGCTTATCGTGACTTCGGCCACCATGAATGCGGAACGTTTTGCGCGATTCTACGGTGGGGCACCGGAGTTCTTCATACCGGGACGAACATTTCCGGTGGATATCCAGTACTCGCGATCACCTTGCGAAGACTATGTCGACAGTGCAGTGCGTCAAGTTCTAGCCATACATGTCAGTCAGCCTCAAGGTGACATCCTCGTCTTCATGACCGGTCAGGAGGACATTGAAGCTACATGCGAGCTTGTCGCCGAACGACTTGCGCAGCTCAATGATCCCCCGAAGCTGAGCATTCTCCCTATTTACTCTCAGATGCCGGCAGATTTACAAGCGAAGATCTTCGACCGAGCGGCTCCGGGTGTACGAAAAGTCATCGTCGCCACGAACATCGCCGAAACCTCGCTGACGGTCGATGGTATCATGTACGTCGTCGACTGCGGTTTCAGTAAGCTCAAAGTCTACAATCCTCGAATGGGTATGGACACATTGCAAATTACACCTGTAAGTCAAGCCAACGCGTCTCAGCGAGCCGGACGAGCCGGACGTACTGGACCTGGCAAGGCATTTCATCTCTACACGGAACGGGCATTTAGAGAAGAGTTCTATATTGCGACCATTCCGGAAATCCAGAGAACCAATTTGGCGAACACCGTACTTTTGTTGAAGAGTCTTGGAGTGAAGGACTTGCTCGATTTCGACTTTATGGACCCACCGCCACAGGATACTATTACCACTTCTTTGTTCGATCTATGGGCTTTGGGAGCGCTAACAAATTTGGGCGAGCTGACCGACTTGGGGAGACTGATGACAAGCTTTCCGATGGACCCATCGTTAGCAAAGCTAGTCATCACGTCGTCAACTACATACAACTGCAGCGAGGAGATGATGACTATCGTTTCGATGCTGTCGGTCCCGTCTGTCTTCTATCGGCCCAAAGAACGCTTGGAAGAAGCCGATGCGGCACGAGAGAAATTCTTCGTTCACGATTCGGACCATCTCACGCTGCTCACGGTATACCAACAATGGGCGGCTAATGGATGCAGAGACGGCTGGTGCGTCAAGCACTTTCTCCATCCCAAGGCGCTTCGCCGAGCACAGGAAATTCGACAGCAAATCACAGACATCATGTCTTCAAACAAGATGGAAATAGTCTCGTGCGGCTACGATCTTGACATCGTCCGCCAATGCATTTGCTCCGGATACTACAACCAAGCTGCGAAACGGAGAGGTCTCGGCGAGTATGTCAATCTGCGAACAAGTGTGACGATGGCCCTGCATCCTACGTCGGCGTTGTACAATTCCGGAGACCCGCCAGACTACGTCGTCTACCATGAACTCATCTTGACAAGCAAAGAGTACATGTCTGTTGCTACTGCAGTCGATGCGCATTGGCTCGCAGACCTGGGCGGCGTTTTTTATTCCGTCAAGGAGAAAGGGTATAGCGCCATTCAAGGGAGGAAGGAAATCGAGTACTCCAAGAAAGCTGAGCTCGAGCTCGAGATCGCAAAAGATCGAGCGAAGCAGATGGCCGACCAGGAAACGTTATTGTCCGTAGGGCCGAAGACCAGCAGTGTGGTTAAGAGCGTGGTCAAGAAACCTGGTGCCGTCAATAGAGGCAGCGCGGTTGTGAGGCCGAAGATAGGTGGGCGGAAGAGAGGCGTCTTAAAGCCATGAAAGAATTCAAGAATTATTCACCTCTACTACCTCTTCTGCGAACGCCACGGAACATTGCCCAGCTAAAAGCCGAGCGCAGAAATCGATGTTCAATGCCTTATCTATCGAGGTCAGAAAGGATGCATTTTTGATCTTTGTGGTAGGGTATAGCCCCACTTGATGAAACTCCATTGGTCTCTCAGAGAGTCCTGCGGTCCCCACTGGGCTGTGTCGGCTTCAGCCCCGTCCACTTTCAAACACGACGTGCGAGAGTATAGGTATCCTACCGTTCTCACCTACAACTGGTCAGGAAGCAAAACACGTTCCCTTCAAGAAATGTGAGGAATTGGAAACCTCATCATTGCGTTTCAATCGCAATGGTTTTCTCCCTCTCCCACTTCCTCGCCATCCTCACCCTATACCTCCCTACCATCTACGCCTACCCCACCCAACAAATCTTCACCCCATGCGCGAATGTCGATACCTTCACGACCAAATAGTTCCTCTCCAACACCAAGCCCAAATTCCGCAAAGAGATCCACAGCCGGGCACTCTTCTACACCCGCACTACAACCGCTCAAGCGCGTGAACTCGCTTGTAATCATCCCACTGAATACGTGACAATTTGGGATATATGTAAGACCATACACCCCGCTCCCCTCCCGCCCCCCTCACCCCACCCATCCATTCTCGGCTTGGTGTTGACTTCAGCGCAAAGGGCCGACATACCTCTACGACGCAACCGACATCCCCTCGAATAAAATGTCCTGCATCCACAAGGATGAGAAGTTGGCGAGAGTCTTCTATGGGAATATGTCGCAAGCTTTTGCGCGCATGGCGAGGAAGTCCGCGACGATAATGCACTCTATTGCAGACTATGAGGATCCGCCGAGGGACGGGATCTGGGGACGCATTGAATTGCCGGAATTGGGTCGTGCGACGGACGTAGTGAAGATGAGGAAATTTGATGAGAAGAGGGAGAGGAGGGGAAAGTTTGAGGTGCCGAGGGAGGAGGACGTGGGGAGTTGGGTGGTGGAGGCGAGGATGAGGGAGGTTAGGGGGTTGTTGGGGAGGATGCAGGTGTGGATTGGAGGGCAGGAGGGTGGGCAGGGGCAGACTTGTGAGAGGTGGGAGAAGGAGAGGGAGGAGTGGTTGGATGGGTTGTTTTCAACGTTTTGATGACGATTGCTAGGGAGGGAGGAGGGTAGGGAGGCATGGTTATCAAGTCTGGGAGCAAGGGATGATGAGGAAGACGATCTTCTCTCCCAAGGAGGTGTATTTGTATTATGGGATCCAGCCCGGCCTTCATCAACGTCAACACGACATCCCCCTCATATTCCCCACATCCTCCCGTAACCACTTCAATCTCCTCCTCAACTCCGCCAGGCTATAATAAAACGACATCTCCGCGAGGTCCGGGCCTTTCCTTCTCCCACTTTGCCCATCCATCATCTCGCCACACTCTTCTATCAGAGGGTTCTCCAGGTCGTCAGGCACTCCAAACTCGGAACATACGTTGCGATATTGTAGACGCTGGCGCACGACGGCGTCGAATTTCCTTTCCATGCGCTCGGCGAAATCGGTTAGGTTCGTCAGCTCGTCGTGCACGGAGTCGACTTGGCTGCTGGTGATGCTGGCGTCGGAGAGGACGGAGGCTGCGGTGGGGGAGCGGTGCATGAGAGGGGCAGCTTGAGGCGGGTGCTCGGTGGGAATGGAGGTGTTGGCGAAAGAAGGCGTGGGCATTTCGGGAGCGTCCATGTTGTGAGGGGATATAAGGGAGGCGTACGGATCGACCATGGTGGGGAAGTAGGTCATAGGTTGTTGGTGGTGGAGGAGGGTGTTGTTCATGTCGGAGAGATTGTCGTCGAGCGTCATTTGTCTGGAGAGGGTGCTGTTGAGGTCTCCTGTGTTGGGTGCTGGGAAGCCCCAGGTGTATAAGCCCTCGAGGTCGTTGCCGTCAGGCGAGAAGGTTGCCATGTCGGCGTCCATTGGGGGAGGTGAGCAGGAAGCTGATCGATCGTTACTTGATGACATGGAGTCGACTTTCTTGCTGCCATGTCGTCGACCCGCTCGTCTTGATAAGCTGTAAACGCAAGGCAGGCCTTTTGATACACATCTTGTGCACTGTCTGTCTCCTGTTGTTGACATGTCAGCGCAATGGCTCGAGGTGGTCACAGCTCGGCTTGTACTCACTTGAGCAGCGAACTTTCGCATTTGAACATCTGTCGCAAGTCTCCTTCAGCCTGGGATGGCGAACTGCTGTACTGGAAGGCATCTTGTTCAAGCTGTGCAAGTAGATATTGTTCAGACCAAAAACCTTCCGTGCTCCAGGCGTGCCGGCGACTTCTTGAGGTGCAATCTCTAAGACTCTTGGTGTGGTGCCACTCAGCGTCCAGGAACAAAGCGAGCGCGGTGGTCAGCCTTAAGATAACGACAAAGAACGAGAAAGAGGAGTAGTTCGTCTCAGGCTGCTCCGAACCATCTACACCGCGTACTTGTCATGAAAGTACGGACGTAATCGACTGATTTGAGCCCTACCGGCGACTTTCTGAAGGACCTGAAAGGCAGACATAAGCTGGCGGGTCGGTCGGAATCGCTACCAAACGAGCCATCGCTCGCAATGGCATCGTGCAGCAGGCTCCGGCAGCGAGAGCCGTAAGCCGTCAGCAGGAAGGCCAACAACGTCGAGAGTTCCGATTCGGGTGCCGAAATAGCTGGCGACGATAACGTGGTGGTGGAGGTGGTGGGGAAGGAGCACGATGAGGTTGCAGGATGCGCAGGATTCTGCTCACCAAAGCAACGCTGCACGTGTGGCAGAAGGCCCGCCGTTTTCGCGTGCGTTGTCTGTGCTCGCCCACGCGCTGCTGGCGGTGAAATGCTGACAAGAGGGCGCATGTCGTGGTGGCTTTTGTGCGCGCATCTTACGTGACCTTGTCGCCAGTGTACGAATGTACGAGGAGATCCTCTTGCGTCATTCCAAGAGGCCTGTTGCTCCATCGTTCTGTTGATTGATGAGATGCTGTTCCATCCTGGCAGCATATTGCAGGCATTGTTGGAAGGCATCGGAAAGAAGGAAAAGAAGACGGCGGAGTTCTGAAGAGTTGTATTGCGTGAAGAACGAAAAGTCCGAAGAATGCTGCCTCGGGAAGAACGGCAGTGAAATTCGGGCTCAGTCTCAACGGCTTTCGGCATCGGACATTCGCCATTCCATCTCAGTCAATCGCTTCGCTTATTGAACATTTCGACAGCGATTGTGAACCGGGTCGATGAAGGCTATCTTGGGTGTCAATTTCGAAGACAATGCCAAAAAACCATTCTTTGAAAGTAACCAATTCGTTGCTGCCAACCGACTTGAGACAGAGAAATCCCGATCCGAAAAGAAATCCCGAGAATACTCAATTCAGAACCGATATCCCTTGCCTGAAGGATGAGAAATCCCGAAGAAGAGAATCGGTACAGCTGTAGGCGGCATAGAAGCATCCTGTATAGCTTCGACGGCCTTTCCACAGGCACCGAGCATTGCCGAATGGCTGAGAATAGACGGGTTCTTGAACATCTGCCAATTCGTTCGCATATATCTCAGTCTGAGTAACGTCTGGACTCCGCGCTTGCAATCCGCTGTCGTGAAATCAGATCGCACTCTCCGGGATATCATCGTTTCAATTAGAGGTCCTTCTCAATAACCACGCCAAGTTCCAACGCAAAAAGCACGAATAAAACCTGCCAGGCAGAAAAGTCAGCTCAACAACCTCACACCTTTGAGTTCCTCTTCGTACTCACCAAAATCATAAATCCCATAATCGTAAAAATCTCCCATCCCCCCGCATGCACTTTCCCTCTCGCCATGGCGGACTGCTGTCGAAAGAACCTGATACTACCCAGGAGAACGTTGCCGAGCGCGATGAATTGCAATGTCACAGCGAGAGGCTTGCTGAGGACATAGTATCCAAAGACAGGGTTGGGGTCCTCGGAATGCTGGAGTTGCCAGAGCTGTTCGATGGTGACGCCCATGATGGAGACGGCTACGGAGGTGCGGACATAACCTAGGAAGGTCCTTTCGTTGGCTGGGTCGGAGATTAGCCAAGATGCCACGAGATGTGGTGGTTCTTGAGAGCGAGGTTCCAATGCCATAAACCCTTGCCACCCTCCTCGGCATAAAGTTCACAGGGACCGATATCAGAAACACAAGACTTCCAACTCTATACGCTCACACCAAGAAAAGCGACATTAACTTACCCAGGTGATCTCTGCAATCGACATGCGGCACAGAAATGCGAATGTTGTGCCTCCAGAATCGCTTGGCTGGGTCGTACCAGTACCTTGGCGGACGTTTTTTGGACAAAATGCGGGTCAGAGGTCGTTGCAATTCTGTAGCTTCGCGTTCATTCTCGTCGGGGTCGGGAGTGGCTTCGTGGATGTGTGCTGGCTCTGGGGAGGGAATGCGATCTCCGGAAGGTTCGTCCGAGGGTCGTCGGTCCATGTGTGCGGGCAATCTACCTGCTACTTGGATGTCTCATGAATGAGCAAGGGGCTAGGAGATGGCGGGTGCAATGAAATTGGGAATTGACTGTAGGAGAAGACTTGCGAAGCAGCCCGAACATGAAGTGAAGTTTGCTGGATTTTCCGTCCTGCGGCGCGGCATGTGACTGACGCAAGGTGCCAAGATGGCACGAGGTAGTGCTGCTCAAGCGGACAAAAGAGAAACTGCTTCGTACTTGCCAATTCTCTGCGCATGGCCAGGCTTGCTGGGAAGCGCAGTTTCAGAGTGAAGTCGCACCAAGTGCTACAGATGCAGCAGGGACGTTATAGAAGAAAAAGAAGACGGCAGGCGCATCGGAGAAATCACGCAATGGCTCGATTACATAAGGTCCGGATATGTGGCGCCGCTCTGACAGCTCGCCTGTGCTTTCAGACTCTTCGGCAATCATATCAGAATCGAACGAATTGCCTCCATATCTGTACCTGCACCGTGTACCTGATAACTACACCACCGGGCGGGAGGAAGTTGCTACTGCTTCGCGTTGTGCTGCAGCGAAATCGGCACACATCCGTCTCTGGTGGCAGTATTTGAGTTTGCTTATTCGCTGCGAAACTTCGCCCGCTCATATTGCCTCCATGGTACTCCCGGCTGTGTGATATAAGAAGCAATCACCTTATTACCACCACACGTCCCTCTTCTCTAATTCCTCCCTCTTTTTTCTGTCGCCACATCTTGCTACTCGAGCGTACACACGAAACCCTCCGCCCCGCCACTCCACCCCGCCGCCGGCGACACCCACCCGCGATGGCGCTCTCCAAATCCTCGCGCATCATCATTTTGCTGGCCATCGACAGCGTTTTCTTCCTCATCGAGCTCATCACGGGCTATGCCGTCCACTCCCTCGCCCTCGTCGCCGACTCCTTCCACATGCTCAACGATGTCCTGTCACTCGTCGTCGGTCTGTGGGCCGTCAGAGCCGCCAACAAAACCCAAACCGCCGAGAGCATGAAATTGTACACGTACGGATACCAGCGTGCTGAGACGCTCGGAGCCTTGGTCAATGGAGTCTTCCTGGTTGCACTCTGCGTCACTATCTTCCTGGATGCCATTGAGCGCTTCATCAACATTACTCCGGTCGACAACCCACAGATAGTCCTTGTCGTGGGTTGCGCTGGTCTCCTTTCGAACCTCATCGGTCTGGTCTTGTTCCATGATCACAGCCATGGAGGAGGAGGGCATGGACACAGCCATGGAGGCCACAGCCACGGCAACGAAGTCAGCGACGCGGAGGAGGGTCATGCTGGTCACGAGCACTATAGAGACGAGCCTGAAGAGCATGCACATGACCACTCTGAAAATGCCGATGAAACTGCTACTGAGTCGACAGCGGTAGCTGAGGAGACTGTCGGCTCTTCGCGCAACCGTAGACACAGCCGTGCGGCTTCGAGAGGCCTGGTCGAGGACTTCTCAGGCCCACGGGGCTTCCGAGATTCCATTATTACAGCCGCAAATCGCGTAGACGAGGATGTTGAGGAGGACGAAGAAGAAGGAGACGAAACAATTCCTACAAATGCATTTGAGCCTTTACTTGCCAACGGTGCAAAGAGCACATACGGTGCGACTGCAGCCCAGCGCAAGTCATTCGACCACAAGGACCACAAGCATAGACAACCACGAGAAGCCGGCAAAAGCGGCGGTCATTCTCACGGCGATCTCAACATGAAAGGCATCTTCTTGCATGTCATGGGCGACGCTCTCGGCAACTTGGGTGTTATTGCGACTGCGCTCATCATCTGGCTCACAAACTTCGAGGGACGCTACTATTTCGACCCGGCCATCTCGCTTGTCATCACCGTCATCATTCTCTGTTCGGCAATTCCTCTCTGCAGAGCTGCATCACGAATCCTCCTACAGGCCGTTCCCCATGGAATCGAAGTTGAGGACATCAAAGAGGATATCGAGAGCCTGGAGGGCGTAGAGAGCTGTCACCACCTACACGTCTGGCAGCTCAGCGACACAAAACTGATTGCGAGCTTGCACGTTCGCGTAACCTTCAACTTTAAGGGACAGGGTTCGCAGCGATATATGGAGCTCGCCGCGGCAGTCCGAAAGTGCCTGCACGAGTATGGCATCCACAATGCTACGATCCAGCCCGAATTCCACCCCGACCAGTCTGATGTCTCCGAGAACGGCGGATCTGTAGATCAACACTGCAGCCCCAGGAATGGCTCGGTCGTTGGCGACAAGAGCTGCCTGCTAGACTGCGATGACGACTGCGGAGGTGGCAAGAGTTGCTGCCCGCCGACTAAGAAACAGGACGATCATTTGCACGACGGTCATGATCACTCTCATTGATGGATGATGGTGTGATGGGAGACGCAAAGATTTGAGCTATCACACCTAATGGAATGTGGTGATGCAGTCGGAATTATTACTCAATGCACCTACGAAGACTCGACAGCATGGATGGGAGGTTGCTTGCTTTTTATGCATGGTGTCTGGCGCACAAAAAGGAAGGCAGGCGAGCATATTGTTCGTTCGTACTAGACTCTGTTACGGCCTGTTATCCTTATTCTCCATTATATGTTCTATTCGCCAGCAGTGCTTATCACCTCAACCCTTTCACCACATCCACCTTTCATCCCACAACCCATCAGACCTTAACAACCACTTTCGTCGCCGAAACACCTTTCCGCACCATATCCAATCCCTGCTGCACAAACTCCAACCCCTCGCCCACAACAAACGAATCGGGTTTGGGCTTCAACGTCCCTTCCTCAAGACCTCTCGATAACCACGCATGTACGACATCGTAAACAGGACTCTGTCTCAAAGCTGGAATACTCAACCTCTGCACTTCCACTCCTTCCGCAAAAGCCCTCTCCGGTGGCGTCAACACCGTCAGAACTTTCTTCCTCCCTTCGACATTGGCGAGTACTCGAGCGCAGGAGGGAATTGTTTTCTCGGGGTCGGAGATACAGTCCAGAGCTCCGATGCATTTCTTTCCCGCGAAAGCCGTGAGGATTTGGGTTTCGATGGAGGGATCGGTGTAGTCGAAGACTTGTGAGGCGCCTATTTCCCGACACAAGGCGTGATTGCGCGCACTGGCCGTTGTGAAGACGGTGTAGCCGGCTGCGCGCGCGAGTTGGATGGCAGTGCTGCCGACGCTTGACGAGCCGCCCCATATCAGGAGGATTTCTTCTGATTGGTCTGGCGAGGAGGAGGTGAAGTTGGAAATCGAGAGGCCGAGTTGATTCTCTGTGAAAAGTCCCGCCATCGCCGTATCGCACGCTAGCGGCAGGACTACTCCCTCTGAGAATTCTATATGGTCCGGGAGGTGAAGCAGACTGGGCACGTCTACTAGCACGTATGACTGGAAAGCGCTCTTGGCGTTTTCGCCTGTGGCGACGCCTATGTTGTTTGCTAGAACGCGATCACCCGTGGCATAATCTTGCACGGCTGGGCCGGCGGAGATGATGGTGCCCGCAAGGTCGGACCCTAGGATGAGGGGGTAGGAGAGCGGTTTGCCGCCGACGGGAGGATTGTGGTCTTGGATTTTGTAGTCGAGAGGGTTGACTAGGGTAGGCTTAGTGGAAATGCCGAAAGATTGGAGGAGGTCTTTGCGTACTCGCTACATAGGCGGTTTGGACAACGACTTGGTTTGGACCTGGAGTAGGATAGGGAGCGGGTTGGATAACGAGAGGGGCGGTGAGAGGGGAGGTGATGTAGGCTGCTTTGTTGGTGGGCATCTTGATCTTTTTCTGCTGCTTGGGTTTCTGTGAGGGTGGTGATATCGAGTGATGTCGATGTCTTCGCTGTCCAGGCAAACCTCTTCTCTTATACCACCAAAAGATACATGACGTGAATTCAACAGCAGTCGGAGATATCCTTTCTCCACCCCTTTTTCCCCCGAGAAACCTCATTGTACAACCTGAAGTCGAAGGATTCACTTCGAATGCGGTCCACGGCGCTCTAGATGAAGTTAGCAACCGGATCGGCCGATCAATTCGTCCGACGTTCGCTTGTTCCGGAACGCATCTTGTACATCGATCAGTAATCGAGAAATGGGTATCATTCGCTTTACACATGGATTGCTCCATTCTCTCTCTCTCTCTCGCGTGTGCGCGCTCCTAGCCGTTAACTCCGGATTGAAAGGAGTACTAATCCCGCTATTCCTTTTCTTTTTCCTTTTGGGCTGATTGTCCCCGCCTCTCGTCGTGTAAAAATGTATGTACAAAAAACTTCGGCCACGTTCCTTCGCTCGCGCAAAATACTCAATAATTGTTGACTGTTGTTGTAGTGTCATATGCGATGATGTATGTCGTAATGAGGTTTGTGTAAATCCTCCGTGCTCTCTCCCGCCTCACTGGGCGGGTTGAGGGCCAGGCCACCGCGGTATACATCTCTCGGATCGAAACTCACGGACTTGACGCTGCCTCCTCGTGAGGGCGGGCGAAGTCCTGAAAAGCTTGATTGAGGCGGATGGTACTGCCGTGCGTTCTGTGAGAAGTAGTCGCGGATGTAAGCTGCACTGGGACTTGTCGTGTCACCAAATCCTGGTGAGGGTGTCACGCGGCCGACGTATTCGGGCGGCATTCGACTTCGTGGTGGGGACATGCTATCGAAGTTCGCTTCGGTAGAGGGCGTTTCTCGACCGTCGTGGAGGGGACTGCGGTATGTGTCTTCGGGGGAACTGACGGTTGAAGGGCTGAAGGCTTTCTTGTCAATATCCAACATTGTGACGACCTGCGGAGGTTTCGTCTGCATCTCAAAGGTCGTTGCTTGGGGTCCATTGTGGTGCTGGAGTAATCCGGCTTTGGAGTTGCTGCGCATGACGGTTGGTCGGGCATCGAGGCTCACGAACTCTTGTCGCGCTTTGGATTTTCCAGCAAGGAGGTTTATCCAAGCTGGGAATACCGACAGTCGAGTCAGCAGGAGGAAGACCTGCAGGCCGGCGAGACCAAGTAAAACCAGCACCGCAACGACCGTAGCTTCGTTGACCAGCCACCCTTGTACTAGTGGCAGACACAAGTCCTTGTTCGTAGGATGGGCAGCCAGGCATTCAAGCCATGGCAAAACTTTCGTCAAGTCTCGGGTGATGCCCTGCTGGATGCTGTCCAACTGAACAAAGACAACGGAAAAGAATACCACATCCACCAAGATGATGGTGACGATGCACAGGCCTCTCCATTGCAGCCAGAGTACCTTCTTCAGCCTCTGGTACACAGCCCGTGCCGTCTGGGTTCGTACGCTTCCACTATACGAGGGCAGTCCACTCCCGGAAGCGCTCGTCGAGCCCGATTGATCCGTCCAGAGGTTCTTGAGGTATACGCGAATACAATATCCGAATGTCATCAGCTGCAGGATGCCAGCAGCACCCGCGAAAGCCAGGAGCGGGCCCCAGAAATCTCCCATCGAGTCCTTGTGGTTGACATGGCATGCCGAACCGAAGCGAAAGCTGACTCCGGTGAACGTCATCGCGAAGACGAACAAAATTGCTGGAATGCCCCATCCGACGAGTTGCGAGATGTAGAAGAACTTCTTCCCTGGCACAATATCCCAGCAGATTTGAAGGTTCATCGACAAAGCGCGCATAAATACCCAAAGAACCACCGTGAGACCGCCCGCGATGATGAATGCTCCGCTCCAGGCACACGTCATGGACGAGTACATGTCGTTAGGTGTGATCTCGTTGTAGCATTGCTCCGGTTGGACGCCAAGTGGTATCGTGAAGCCAAGAGCGACGAGTCCAACTGCTAGAATAAGCCCGACACTTAGATAATGACTTCTCGTCTGTTGTGTCGGCAGCACGCTGTAAGATACTAGCATGAACACGACCAAAGCCAGGCCCATCACATTAAGCCAAGCAGATACGTTCAAGTATGTTTTGAATGATGCCGAGTATGTCCATTCCGTGGCCGGACAAGGAAGGCAACATGTTGGGGTGCCTGGTAAGGATGTGATGGGCGCGCAAAATCGTCCGGTGACAACTATGCACTGTCAGTTTGAGAATCGAAGGTATTGAACGACGTCAACTCACATCCGCCTTCACTGGGAAACCTCGAAGCATCAAGAAACGGCGTGATGCAGCTGCCAACCAAATCTGACACAGTTGAATTCGCCATTGCAAGCTGAGCAGGATGTGTTCCTGTGTCTTCAGTCTGACCTCAGCACGGACCGACCCTCCTCTTGATAATCCTGCTTGGGTAAGAAAGGTAGATATATTACTGCTCAGATTGCTGCGAGCTCATAGAAATCAATGTCATGTGCCGCCGCCCTCGGAGTCCAGTCCTGGTGTGTATTTCAACGGTCCATCCTTTGTGGGCGAGACTTCTGTTCGGCAGCAGATCGTAAGAGAACCGACAAAGCTGGGTCGTAAGACAGACGGCTGGAGACTGGGCGGTCGGTCGGACAAGCGAGAGAGGCCGTACATGCAAAACTCACAGAATTGATGAAAGAAGTCAAGCAGAAGGTAAGAGCGAAAGGTGGAGAGCCAAGGCCGGAGGTGCAGCTGGTGAAGGAGCGTGGAGAGTTGGTGATGAGGAAATGAGAGAGCGAGTGATGGGCAGGAGCAGCATTGAGCAGACGTGCGTAGTCGATCCGTCTGGGGCGCCTCACGCACGCACGCGACAGGGCTTGGATGCCGCTGACCTACCATAAGGCACTCAGGCTCTCGGGCGGGTTAGGGGATGAGACGAGTCGGGAGGCCCAGCCTGGCGGAGACTGGAGGCGACCGCGGCGGCTCCAGTCGCGGGCAATGCAGCGGCAGCGCGAGCAGCAGCAGACGCGCCTGCAGACAGGGGGCGGAGGGTTGCAGTGGGAGGTTGGCGGGCGGTGGGCGTGATGTGAAGTCCTTCATGCAGCACGGAAACTGACAAGCGTTGTCTCCCTCGTTGTCGCTGGCCCGTCAACGACCTTCCCGCGCTGCCGAGGCTAGTGGGCCCTCGTCCTGCATCACCCTCATCCTCGCTGTACCTGCAGCTATTGGAGCACTGGTGCATCCCGGGTGCGACCTTCGATGCATCCTTCGACACGGCGTAGCATCGTTCGCGCGAGCATTTTTCCATCTGGCATTGACATTGACTATCACGCGGGGCCTCAAAGAAGAAAAGCTGACACATGCAGGAACCCGAAAGACCTGTCATCCCGCCCGTCGCCGTCTCCGTTAAATCGAAGCTGAACGCCTTCTCCTACACTTCAGTTAGCGATCAGGTATGAAGAAGCCTCCCCGTATCCACCGTCCCACAAGCGAAGCAAAAGAAGCACGAAGGAACGAACCCCTTCCACCAGCTCACACAACATCCATGCTGTACCCTCTGTGCCTCTCAACCTCCACCATAGGGCGTCTCCGCCGCGAACAAGCACCGAATTGCGTTCGTAGCCAGCCATTCGACCCATCACATTTCCGCCGCCGCCGCCGCCGTTGTTGTTTGTCGCTGCTTCATCTCAGCAAAGAGGGGCGGAAGAAGCAGAGTGGCGTCAAGAAAAGAGACCCCTGCCACGCTAGCAAATCTCCACGCGACGAATGCCGTTCTTGCATTACCACATCAGCTTCTGATTGGCGAAAACATCCCAGTCGCACTTTTCCCAATCCGTCTCTCCCACCGACCCCTTTGGTTCTTCTGGAGCTGTGTTTGGCAGCGTACAATATCCCGTCTGCTTACATGCTTGATTCTGGACCAAGCGAGAACAAGCTCTCTGTTGGTAGCCAATCTTAGAGTTCAGGGCACGCGCCTTGAAGACTGAGTAGTCATATTTTACCCGCTCGAGAATGTTAGATCAGCAACCACCTGCTTTTCCTACGCGCCTCAATCGCGTGCCCAAACCCTTCAGAATCGGCTCCTCCATCGAAAGTTGCAGAATGTCTCGGTAATTGGCTACCAGTCACCGCCGATCTCCGCCTGTCAAGGTGCCAACGTCCCAGCCACCATCCAACGTCTATTCAGTCTTCGCCCATTGACGCACTTCCATCACACGCTACGCATTTCTCAATCTGTACGTAAGGAACGCCCATCATCAATCAATGCACATTCCGAATTCAAACACCTACGCGGGACAACGACAGGGATTCTTTCTTTCTCTTTTCACGCATGCTGCCGAAGCTGCAGAATCCACTCGCCTGTTTCTCTTGGCCGCGTTCCAGCAGATCGTCCTTTCCCCGTTATCGGTACAAGAGACATGGCTCAATTCGAATCAGGAAGGCAGCGAGATTGGATCGATCCTTTTTTCGTTTGTGTCTGCATCCGACAGCCGGGTAGTCTTCCCGCAGGCAATTAATTGCCACGATGGACATGCATCGGTAGTTTCACGTGTTGCAGACGGCAGCCTCCTCGCTTGCTCTCGTTTCCTGCCAACCGGAGCTACATGATTTGGGATGAAAATGCTGCTTTCGCGTACGCTCAAGTATGCTGGGGGTATCTTTCGCTATCAAACAAAAATCATAGTGGCCACGATGCTCATTCATCTGACAGATCCCAAAAGTACTTAGCTGGCACCAAGGTTATTCAGTGCGAGTTTGAGCTCCTGTACAGCAGTCTTAACATCTTCGAAATTGAGCGCCGATATCGCCCATTTCGCGTGCTTCTGTGCTGCCATGATCGAGTCATCGTCGGTGCGATAGCCACCAGGCGGCGGGGCATACATAGTCTGTGCTGGCATTAAAGGCGCATGCACAGGCTGCGGCGCGACAATTGGTGGGCTCGCTACTGGCGGAGCAGTCGGTTGCGGTGCTCTCATCTGATGTGGCGTAGGAGCGCTTGGTCGTCCCGAGGATCCAGATGGACCGGGTACACCCGGCTGCTGCGACTGAGGCTGACTGTAGAAGTTGGCAGGATCTGTCGGGGTAAATTCAGATGTAGCAGAAATCGTTGGATCCGAGGGCGCCCCTGGGATGGCAGGAAAGTATCCTTCCCCAACTGATCCTGCTCTGGATTTCGTGTGTTCCGGGAGTTCAATGGGCGACACATCGTGATCGATATGCTGAGAAACACCCGGCGCATGGTCGGTCTGAATCGTTGATGGCGACATTGATGGCAGTCCGTTGTCCGGCACGTTCTCAACAGTCGGAGGTCTGTAAACACCCGCGTCGCTCTCCATATTCTTCAACTCCGCCTCAATGCCATCGTCGATTTCCATATCTTGCGCCGGCGGCTGCTCTATAACCGGATTGGTAGCGTTCGGGTCCTCCCCCGCTTTGATTGCCTTCACGATCCTCAGCGCGTGAAACTTGGCGAACTTCATCTTTGTTTGTATCTCTTGCTCCAGCACTCCCCATATGCTTAGCAAGTCCATGAAGGTTGCTGAAGCCTGGAAGGTATCCGCCGTCTGCTTCGTCACTTTGTTCGTTCTTTGCGCCTCATCTGCCCTGTTGAATGTTTCCAATGCAAAGTTCTCAATATATGCTTTTGCCGTCACATCGTCGACAACCGCGTCGTTGGCAGCGTTGTCTGACTTGTAAGCTTCGAGCTTGTCCATTAGCTGGAGGGCGTACTGGGTGCATTCTTCGTCGGTCGTGTGTAGCTGCCGGGTGAGGACCTGTTGTAATATGTAGTATTCACCTTGGCCGCTGTCAGTATGTTATGGGAGTGCTGGCGGCTGGATAACATACACCAGTATGTGACGATTGGCCTGAACTTTTCGAGTTGGGCAGCCCTGGTCGCAAACCGCTGGACATCGGGCGCCGCGGCCCTCAGCTTCGGCGGAATCGCTAACACCATCTCGAGCCACAAAGCCTGGGGTTACGCTGGTCTGGCCTGAAGTGTTGTCCGTCTTGATTGCGATAGTAGTGAGACGTACAAGATGTAAGTGAATGGAAGCTGCCTTGAAGTGGGGCGAAAAACGAGAGTTTCGGAACGCGGCTCCATTCCGCCCGCCGCTATCTAAATTGGGAGCTTTCCCCGCAATCAGCAGGGACGCCAGTGCTGGAAGAAGCACGCGAAGAGGACAACTTGCCATGTGAGAAACGTGAACATGGTTCTTAAAGAACCATGCGTCCTCTCCCGACCTCCACAACACCAGATCTATAACCGGTAATTCGCTCAATAATCATGGTCAAATCAGAAACCCTCGCGGCGGCAGCCTCGCTGCTGTTGCTTCCAGCTCTCGGCCATGGAATGTACACCAAGAGTTCGCCAGTCCTGCAGCTCGACGCACGATCCTACGATAATCTCATTGCGAAATCCAACTACACCAGTATCGTCGAGTTCTACGCGCCCTGGTGTGGCCATTGCAAGAATTTGAAGCCGGCCTACGAGAAAGCGGCCAAGTCGCTCACTGGCTTGGCCAAGGTAGCTGCTGTGGACTGCGATGAAGAGGCGAACAAGCCATTCTGCGGATCAATGGGAGTGCAAGGATTTCCGACGTTGAAGATTGTTAGGCCTGGGAAAAAGCCTGGCAGGCCGACGGTAGAAGACTACCAAGGAGCACGAACTGCAAAGGGAATCGTGGACGCAGTCATCGAGAAGATTCCCAACCATGTCAAGCGGCTGAAAGACTCAGACTACGCTGCCTGGGTGGAGGAGAGTGGGCCAAAGGCGATCTTGTTCACGGATAAGGGAACGGTCAGCGCTCTGCTCAAGTCCGTCGCGATTGAGTTCTTGGGCGGCGTTCACGTGGCACAAATCAGGAACAAAGAGTCGGAAGCTATTAAGGTATTCGGTGTTGAGAGGTTTCCAACACTCGTGCTCTTACCTGGAGGCGGCGCAGAGCCCATCACATATGACGGTGAATTGAAGAAGGATGCCATAGTCAAGTTCCTCTCCCAGGTGGCCCCACCTAATCCAGACCCAGCACCCAAGGCTGACAAAAAGAGCACGAAGTCTGATAAGAGCAAGTCTTCGAGCGCCTCCTCCAAACTGTCCAAGACTTCAGCATTCCAGGCTTCCAAGGAGACCGAGGCGGAAGCTGCTTCACAGACTGACGAGACGATCATCGCCGACCCCACCGACTCGCCAAAACCTCAAGTCGACACTCAAAAGCCGGTGAAGATCCAGGAAGCAGCATCAGCCAAGCCCATCACTTCGCTAATAGAAGGACTCTCATTGCAGCAGAAATGCTTGAACGACAAGGCTGGAACTTGTATCCTTGCTCTTCTTCCTGAAGAAGCAGACCCTTCAATCAAGACTATCAACGCGATACGGGCACTCAGCGAGCTTCACAAGAAGCATGAAGTGGCAAAGCGCAATCTTTTTCCCTTCTATCAAGTGCCGCACGGAAACTCACAAGGCAGTGCACTGCGTACTAAGCTTGAGCTTTCACCGACCGAGGCCGAGATCATCGCGATCAACGGCAAGCGAGGCTGGTGGCGGCACTACACCGCAGGCGAGCTCACGCTCGCAAAGATCGAGGACTGGGTCGACGCTATTCGTATGGGCGATGGCAAGAAGCTCGACGTTCCGAGCGGTCTCATCGCACCCGCGGCAGATCTTCCTGCGGAGCCTGTTCGGCTGGATGACACTCCAGACATGGACGCTTTCAAGGAGTCTCTGAAGGCATGTACATCTTACAATACTGCGATTGAATACACGCTGACGTCTTCACAGGGTCAAATGCCTGAAGGCATGGAGTACATGCTTGAGGAAATCACTGACGAAGAATATGAACGGTTGATGAATCAAGGTGGATCTGATGCAGGGCCGGTTGAGCACGATGAGCTCTAAATACGAAGAAGCAATTCAGCGACGACGTTTCAAAGGAATGTCTAAATTGTCTTTACTATTACAAGTTCAACGATCACGAGTCGTTCGTTGATTCAAAGTTGAGCTGACGATTCCACGCAGGTTTCGATCCCAACAGCTTCAGGCAGCGCCCACGCACCGACCAAGAAACAGCAGGAAGACCTGATCTGGCTATTTCAGAAAGGGAACAGGAGCCCAGGATCTCACAACGGTGGCATCCTAGCCAGGCTGGCTGGGACAGAAACTGATCCTTCTTCCGGTTCAAAGTTCTGGCGAAAATTCGGGACAGATCGTTGTCTTCCAACATAAAGGCGAAAGGTGTAAGAACTGATATCATATATCACCACCGTCTGTTTTGAACTGGCCGGGAGTCGAATTTACAAGGCAGAAGACGGCATGACGAGAGAGTTCAGGTGTTCATTCACTCAAAATTTTGTCGATAGCCCACAGACCCAGCTCTCGACTCCTCTGGCTTCAAGCACTTCGGACAGGACCTATGCGAAGAGCAAAAATAATCGATCACATGTGCGCGACGTTAACAGGACTCGAACCTGTGCTTCCGAAGGAACAAGATTGAATAGTATTCTAGTTTCGTGCGGTAACCCTGGATTGGTGTGTCAGTTACCGGTTTCAATATCGAAGGAAGTCTGAGAATGCTTACACTCCGCCATAACGTCATCTGATTGGCTTATTCATGGAGGACATGTTTCGAAGCACAATATCAGAAGCTCCATCCTCTGGCCTCAGTGTCGGGAAGTGTCAACTGGACGGGTCGTCGTTGATTCATATGCGGAAAGAAGGGGCGAAGGTCTGTAGGAGCCTGAGGCAGGGATATGTCGAGCCGGACAGTGTTTCGCTAGCTTCGACACGCCGAAACTTCGCTTGGTCCTGGATCCACCACGTACTCAACAAAACAAAACAATCAACACCGGGGATTCTCATATGATCACCCACTATACTACTGATCCGGCGGTATCGTGCTTGAGTACGGCTGAGCGGACGGGATGTCTTATCAGTTCTCGATCCTGTGATCGATTGTATCCGATTCGGCCTGCAAGTAAATCTATTGCAAACCACTCGAGTGCCATCGATTTATCCAAGGAAGGAGGTCACCACCGATATTCGAAGGATCTCGTTTATTCCGCCCCCGTATCCTCATCAATAACATGAAATTACCTTCATATGCTGATCTGTGAGGTAGGGGCGTATACAGGCAGCTTTCGAGAACCGAGAATCACCAAGCCGTGCTCGTATGTGCTCACAATGTTTTACACGTGTTCACAAGGTCGACCTCGAGCAACGTGTGTACCATCATCGTACCTCCGGTCTACGGTCCACTACTATCGCCAAGCGGTCCAGATGCAGTATCACGCGTCCGAACCGCCTTGCGAGAATGCGAGGATTCCCTAACCTTAAGACTTTTGGAAGCAGGTCACTCATTTCATCAACCCACATTCGACCATGTCTCACGGCCAAAATCTGGCCCATCTACTCACCGCCGCTCAGCTTGTGCGGCCGCCTTCACATGCTATCCGCCAAGAGCCGATGTGCATAGCTCCGGTTCAAACAGGTAAGGTCTACATACATCCACTGCAACCCGAGACATTTCTTCGAAGGGGATGCTACTAATTCGCTTAAGATCAGGTCAAATCCGCTCGAAACCAGGCCGTAGCTCTTGACCAGGACTTATCCGGTTGGAACACATATCCTGATAAGCACCAGCAGGCCGCTACCTTGGGCGCGGCAGAGGTCTAGCTATTGGTTGCACCCGTACACAAACTGGTTGTATAATATGTCTAGTCGACAACATGTCTGGTCATATAACATGTCTGGTCGACAACATGTCTGGTCGTATAGCCTGATCCAACACCTTCCTTCCGCGCAGGTGTGTCGAGTGGAAGAGATCGCTTTGGCCCTTGAACTTCCGACCTCCTTGCGGCACATAAGTATCCCCTGATAAGACCATGGTTGGAACAAATATCGTCCGAAGATCGCGACCAGACTACGGTTAGCTCAAAGAGCCTAAGACATTCGAGTTGTGAATAGGCTAACCAAGTCCACTTTACCCTTCAATAACATCACATGCGGGATATAAATTGATGGAGTTACGGGAAATTCAGGCGGAAAAGCCTCTTCGAGCGCATGCTAGGCATTGCTGCGATCACATGGTCTCTTCAAGCAGCTGAGTGGGGTCTCAACAGCCCATGCGATCTGTAGCATTTTAATGCAAGCTAACATTCAGTGCTCACTGTCCACGGTTTGAGACAGCGATCTGTCCGATGTTCAGCAAAGTGGATTATGATATACACGATGCGATCGGGAGAGTATTCTGCCAAAGTCCGAGGAGCATCAATGACAAGCTTAAAGACCAACCCGCCAGTCCTAAACTTCGCAGAGATCCAGCAGCCAGCATCTCAATCCATCTTTCAAATGTCTTAAACCCGTCACATGTTCATCCAAATGTCCCTACCAAGGCCGGACTCGGGTCTCGGCCTTGACGGAGACGAAGCTGACTTGATCAGCATCGTCCAAAATGTGGCGGCGACGACCAAGTCGATCATTCAGACACTCGAGAAGCAAGGCCTCCTTGACCTAAGTCTATCTGCAGATGGCGCAAGTGCCGATTGTATATCTGCCAACGATGTCGAGCTTCAGAAGTTGAGGAACTTGCTCGTCAGACAGCCGCAGTTGCTTACCCATACCGTTACTGGTCCTCGCAAATACTTACAGGAGAAAGTTGGATTCAGCGTCAGTGCTCTTCTACGTTGCAGGTACTTACCTTCGCTGATCAAGTCTCTTCTAGACGACCGACTCCATGGTCTGGGATGTGATTTACAACTATAGAATTCCGCAACACGTCCCTCTAGAAGGCACGATATCGATTCCGACCTCTCCCAAGCATGCGGTCTGACACAAGACAAGCTCACGCGTATCATGCGCTATGGCATGCTTGACCACATCTCCGCTGAACCCTCACCGAACCAGGTCAGCTGTGACGAGCTTCTAGCGACCGACCAGCTGAATCCAGACTCGGACTTCCTTGGTACTCATCTGGGCTTCTGACCGGGATATGTTCGTCAACTTGATGCTCTCAAGATCGATGGTGGTATCAGCACTGATCCACACGACTGCGGCTTTACCCTGGCGCAAGAAAAGACGCTTTACCTCGAATGGCTTGCAAAAGACCCGGCACTCGTGAAGTGCTTTGGAGGAAACCAGGAGCTGATAGCCAGTCCTGAAGCTCATGGCTCTGTTGGAAATCTACTTACCGGCTACGACTGGAGAGGCATGGGCAAAGCCAAAGTTGTCGATGTAGGGGGAAGTCATGGTCACAAATCCATCGACCTCGCGGAACACGCACCAGACCTCAAGGTCGTGGTCCAGGACTTGCCGGAAGTGATCGAGGCCGCTCGAAAGCGACGAGAACTTTCGAAGTTCGCCGGACGGGTTGACTTCCAAGCACACAGCTTCTTTGAGCCACAGCCCATCTGTTGAAGGAATGCCCATGGTCGAATTGATGACTAAGAAGGGCGGCAATGCACCCGCGCATAGATTTACTTCTCCTCGCTGCATGTAACTTAGTCTCCTTTAATGCACTTCATTCTACCAAATAACACCATCAAGGATGCAGACGCCTATCTCTTTCGGTTGATCTTTCACGATTATCCAAAGGAGAAGGCCGTCGAGATGTTGGCAATCTGATTCCAGCATGAAAAGGAAGCGAAGCTCGTCATCAACGAGTTTGTGTTGTTGCCACCAGGTCAATAAGATCCTTACATGTCGAAGATCGTAAGAGCTGTTGATATGCTGATGATGGCAACTTTCAATGCTGGGGAATTGTCCTTGGATGAATGGATCGAGTTGGCGGAGCTGGCTGCGCCGGGTGCGCCGGGACAGTTGGAATTGGAACAAGCTGGGGACTTTGTTGTTGCATTCCGAAAGCTGTAGGAATTGTCATCGCTTGGCTGTGCCTATCAACAGGCTATTACAGCTCAAAACTACTCCCATCACTCGCGGGTTTCGCAATCTATGACTTGTCTCTTGACCTCCGGTAAGTGCGGGCATTCGCGACATATCACGGAGCTGACAATTTCTCATGCATTCGGAGGAAGTCGCCTCTGCACCTAATCGTCACCCCAGCCTCTTCGAGCAATCCCGGATGCTACGGTCAACCGCAAGACGACTTGGTGCGTTGATGACTTTCTCTTTGAACATTTTATGTGGTGTGTTCAAGGTTGAATCCGATGAAGCTCTCGCGTGCTGTTCCTTCTGCATGGCGCCATCCCAGAGCCCTGTCCCCGGATAAAACACTCAAGCAAGACAAGAGCCGCCTCAACAAGCAAGCAATCAGACGTCGACACAGTCATAAAACAGTGGGCCTCCGTTCCTTCAAAGCCTGGGAAGAGCCTCTCGTGGTCCCGCGTGTCCTGGCCGTCGACATGGCCGCCGCGTTGAGAGTGGATTTTCTGCGCTTAAAGAACGACCCGCAAAGGTTACATATGCGACGGCCTGCTCCTCATCTGCTGACGGACCTCTGGGAACTATATATTTACGACCAAGGTGCCTGATCGCGATACTGTGTTCCTCCTCCGGCTTCCAGCGATCCAATCCCTCGACAAGACATAGCTACCATGACGGTCCAACTGCTCTCCCAAGCCGACGGCTATGGAATTATCTGCGGACTATCCGTTCTCTTTTGCTTAATAATTCTTGCCGCCGTCCGGTTGCAAAAACGATATCTGTCCGAAGACTCAGAGCAGTCGGAGATGGTAAGCACCTCAACGCAAACTCAAACACAGGTTTTCTGATTCGCTGATACCGCATGAAGTTCATGGTTGCCAATCGATCAGTCGGTGTAGGTTTGACATGTTCCGCCGTCTTCTCCAGCTGGATGTGGATCAACGAGAGTGTCTTTTCCGCAGCATACACATACAAATGGGGCGTTGCTCTACCAATCTGGTGGGCAAGCGGACTGTCCTTTCAGATTGCACTTATGGCCGTCCTGGGTATTGTTGCGAAGCTCAGAGTTCCCTATGCGCATACTTCTATGGAGTTCATGCGACGACGGTACGGAAACCTGGTTCACTTCGCTTTTATTGTGATGAACCTGATCAACAATGTATTCGGTTGCGGGAGTATGATCTTGGCTGGATCTCAGCTGGTGTCTGGTATGACTGGCATGCATGTTATTGCAGCTGCTGTTCTGATACCCGCGGGAGGTGAGGCAGGTCACAAACGACTTTATATGCCCGTATGCTCATTTGGTTTCTAGTTGTCCTTTACACCGCCGTTGGTGGCCTCAAAGCTACATTTCTAACAGACTTCGTGCACACGACTATAGCACTCATACTGCTCATCTACTTTTCCTTATCCGTCGTAACCAACGAACATATTGGCGGACCATCAGGACTGTACCAAAAAGTGATCGCTGCCGACGACTACATCGTTGGGAACTACGAGGGGTCACTTCTGTCTTTCAAGTCTGAGCCAGGTATGATCCCTAAAGATGTTGTCACAATTGGATTTTACTGATATTGAACGCAGCGATACTTTTCGGTCTTGTACTGAAGCTCGGAAATCTTGCTCTCGTCGTCATGGATACTGCCTTTTGGCAAAAGTCATTTGCAAGTGAAGTTCAAGCGACGGTCCCAGCGTACGATCTGGTCTCGATCGTGATCATCGCGATCCCGTGGTGTACGGGCACAATAATCGGACTCTCTGCTCGTGCCATTGAGAATACGCCTGTCTGGGTAACTTCGTCCTTCCACTCTTTGGAGGTTTCATTGCTGATCAAACTCCGTACTACAGATCGGGTATCCAGAAGTTCTCACTCTCAAGCAAGTCAACTCTGGTCTGGTAATGCCATACGTGCTCAAATCACTTCTGGGCACGGAAGCGACTGCAGGCCTCCTCGTCCTCATTTTCATGGCCATCACGAGTACCGTCTCCTCTTCCATGATTGCCGTAAGCAGCATCATCTCTCTCGACTTATTCAGAACCTACATCGATCCGAAAGCAACAGACAAGAAAATCATGAAGGTCAGCCATCTGGGTGTCGTCTTCCACGGATGCTTTATGGCTGGATTTGCGATTATGTTGCAGTATGCTGGTGCAACGAACAACTGGGCGACCTACTTCCGTCCCATCATTGCATGCCCTGGGATTTTCCCGATGATGCTCACAATTCTGTGGTCTCGCCAAACAAAACTCGCCGCTTTTCTCGCCCCTGTCCTAGGTCTACTCTCTGGATTGGCAGTCTGGCTGGGCTTATCGTACAAATGGGCCGGAACAATCAACATCACCACAACACAGCTTCAACTACCTGGGCTGTATGGCGCCACTACATCCTTCTTCTCTCCATTGGTATACTCCGTTATCATATCACTCATCAAGCCATCTCGTTTTGACTGGCGCGAATTCCTTAAGATCGACCTCGTCGGAGACCAGACACCGCCCTCGAGCACACAAACCAGCACTTTGGAAGTCAATTCTGCCCGCACAAATAACGAGAAGAATGCCGGTTTGGAGGTTTCAAGTCCCGCAATGTCCGTAACAGACGCAAATGACACATCGGATCTGGACAACGTCGTGCATCCTTTCGATGACGAGACGATCCGTCATATCAAGAAATGGCGAACGATAGCCGTCGTCTTCTTCATCGTCAACGTATGCGTTACGATCCTGCTGTGGCCACTTCCTCTGTATAGGGATTGGATATTCACCAGGACGTTCTTCAACGGCTGGGTCTCAATGTCATTGGTATGGCAATGGGCTGCCTTGATACTTGTCGTTATATATCCAGTCTTCGACGGGCGACATGCCATTGCGAAGAGTATCAGGGGCATGTGGAGAGATGTGGGTATGATGCGGTTTGTTCTCGAGAGTGTGTCAAAGTGCCGCTCGATGCTTTCGATCTGAGCGTATCAAAGCGAAAGAAAAGTTCCCTTCAAGTCGGCGCGCTACCGAAGAAATGCCTGAGCACCCACCTCTCCAACGTCTTAGCCCTCTCCACCGCGAATAGATACTCCACCTCAATGCTGCCCTGAGCCGATTTCATTAGATACTTCGCCGCATCCCAGCTCTCCTCATTCGGAAGAGTCATCTTCGAACATACTTCCTGCTCTCCCTTTCCCGGAACATCGATCGAGCAAGTCATCGAAGCCACAGCACATTTCTCCTTCTTGTGCGCCTTGATATCGACCTCCCATTCCTCCTGGATTCGCTTGTGGATCTCGTCTTTCAGGTCTGCAAGGGTCATGGAGACCGGAACGTCGAGTGATTTGCGCTGTACGGTTCTGGGGTCTTGATGTTCGTGAAAGATCCGGCATTGAGCATCATCGAATTTGTCGATAGTAAAGCCGCGTTTAATGACGAGTGTGATGGTGGAAGATTTGGAGACTGGGTCGAACATCCTTGCGACTTTTTGGATACCACACTTCGCTGGCCGCCACTATACGTTGTACCAGATATAAATGAGGCACAGGAGTTTTGATGACGCTGCATTAAGAGTGCTCAGCCTCGGAGCGCTAGGAGAAAGCGAATCCTTAACCTTAACTTACAATGGCCGACCCGTGCTTACGTAAGAGTGCTGTATGGAAAGATGTTGGACGAATCTGTAAACCCACTGGGAGAAGACCAGGAAAGTAATACGCTGTTAGCTTCGTAAAGAGAACGTTTGGCGAGACACGAGTGCTGCCGGCTGCGCAAAAGTTCAATAAAGAGCGCGAAGTCCCGCACACATCAAAGTCTTGGCAAATACGTAAATCCCCAACTTGTATCCATTCAGGTTCACTTCCAAAAGCCGCAATCTTCTCTCTCCACTGTCTGATCTTGGGCATCCACGAGTCTCTAAGCTCAGGCCTCATCATACCTAGACCTTCAATTCCCTGGCATATCATTCTAGCTTCCCACATGCGCTGCCTCCAGTCCTGGTCATCATTCTCTTCGAACCACCACTCATTAGCAGCATCTTCTTGGAAGTCTGGATGAGCCTACGCTCTAGTCTCTTTCCAACGAGGACGCCATCGGGAGCTCCGTAGGACGTTTTCG
This sequence comes from Mycosphaerelloides madeirae, assembly GCA_002785995.1. NCBI lineage: Eukaryota > Fungi > Ascomycota > Dothideomycetes > Mycosphaerellales > Mycosphaerellaceae > Mycosphaerelloides > Mycosphaerelloides madeirae. The sequence goes on from NHNV01000029.1 coordinate 184,558, forward strand.
AAAGCCATTTGGTTGCGTTTGGCTGAGCTGCTGCTAGCCGTAGTATGATATCTAGAGTAGCAGCCTCGAGGGCGTCGCGCAGCCTCTTGCAGGTCGAGTCAAGGTTGTTGCAGTCCTCGATGTTGTGCATGTGGTCGACCAGCTCGAGCAGGAGATCGTCTGAAAGTCTGAGGAAAGGTGTGGAAGCCATGATCAGCGGACAACCACCGGAATAGCAGATGTTTTATTTATGCAGGAGTTGAGCCAGGGTTCGGAAGCTGAGAGGTCGGTTTGGGGGAGTTGGTAGAATCCTAGGGTCGCAACAGCATCAGGCAACCTCTACTTAATAGCTATCTGATTCACACGGGATTGTAAATCGAAGGATGGATGGTTCCGAGTATGCTTCCGGTGTCGGAAACTCCGCTAATTTCAGCAGAGGAGCAGACAATGCCAATCATGCCAATCATCAAAGGGAATGGTTTTAAAATTCAGTATCTATCTGCAGATTGGGTGTGGAATCTTTTGCTTCTGTTTTGGAAAATGTAACCATCAGTATCGGAAATTTCTGTTCGCATGTAACAATCTCATCGTCTGCCAAATTCGCGTGCACTGGAAGATTCAAAGCTCAGGCAATTGTGAGAGCAACAAGCACGACAGTAGCAATGCCCACTATCGCTGCGCTTCCTTTGGGACGGCCGTGCTTTTCTTTTCGCTCCTGGTGTTCTCGCTTCGCAAGCGCCGACTGCACCAGATCAATCTCTTTATGCCAGTGTCGGGAAGTCTCGTCGTATCGCCAGGGATCTCGAACCTGGAGGTTTCGCGGGTATCCACTCGTTGGGGGCGGATCTATGCTCCACTGGAAGTCGGAGCATCCGACCCGATACCAGTAGTCACCAATTCGTCGGAGCTCCAGTACGAGATACTCGCGTGTTCGCCTGTGCTTACATGGTAGCGTCAGTGAAGCCTCGTCTGGTCCTCGTCTATCTTTTCTTCTGCCGGCGCTTGAGAAGAGATGGCGAATTTCGATATCTCTGCTCGGGTGATCATAATTACGTCGCACAATGCGAGTGGCACCTTTTCCTGTGCGTAAGAAGTTTTGCGATTGACGGAAATCGCGCGGAGATCGAGCAAGCAACCCGAACGGTTCGTTGTCATTTGGGCAGAACTTTCGCTCGGGAAGCCAGGCGTACAAGGTATAATCCTCGCGGTCCCACTGCTCTTTTATGGCCATTTGAAGACGCTGGAAAGCTTTGATGGCGCCTTCGTTGTAGTTCAAGGGCATACGAACTTGGAGAAGACCAAGCAAGCAATATGTGATGTCCTCGGGCCGAGTGGTGATACGACGAGCAGCCCAGCTCAGTCTTGTGGCAATGTTGGCCTGGAATATATCCCTCGTGCCAATGATGTATTCCGTTTGGATGCCAGTTATCCGGCTGATTTCTTCGCAGTAACAGTTTTTGTCGCCGAACGGTGCGAAGTCCTGGTCGTAGAATTCCACCACTTTTGGAGCAAGTAGTTCTTGCAGAGTCCAGCCTCTTTTGAACCATTCACTTCTACGAAAAGCATCCATCATGTCGGAGGTCTGGCCATACAGCACAACACTTTGCCTCCCAGGCACATCTTCGAGATAAGCAATGCAAAGTCGAGCCTCCAGGTACAGAAAGAACATCTGATTGATAACGCGCTGACGCTCCTCCAGGTCTGCATTGTCGATGCAGCAGGTATCGATCCAGATCCACTTGTAGCCACGAGATTTGGCGACACGGCACGCCTCGCTGATTTTGTGCCACCCTTGCCGCTGCCGCGCCGCTGCTCGGTTGGCTTCCTTGAGGTCCTGGAAGGAGACTTCGTCTTTGCCCCATCTGTGAGAAAAGGTGGAATACACCGGCAGCTCTGTCTCCTCTGAGAAGTAGTGGAGGGTCAAGTCGGTGGTCTCCACTAGATGCATGGTGTTTCCGGTCAGTCTGCGAATGCGGCTTGTCTTCAGGCTTGGGGCCGCTCAGATTAAGATGTTGTGACTAGTAACGTGAGGCAGAGATGGTGCCCAGTGGTTGTGATAGCGTGAATCTCGGTCGTCGCCAACTTCAGCTAGCAAATATGGTCTCCTCAAGAGGGTGGCGGCGTGGACTGCTGTTTTTACCAGGCAACCGCTGCTGCTGCGGCCCCTTCGCAGCCACCTGAGGGAATATGCATGCATCCGGATGTGATTCCGTCGTCGCAAGCTCCGCCACGTCGAGAAGCGCAGCAGATAACGTCTTTCATGTTGCTGGAAATTCCGAGAAGAAGGAAGAGAGGTGTAAGAGAAATCAAAGAGGAAAAGAGTAGCCAGATATGAGAGTAAAGACCGGTCAAGTTGTAACACGATCGTGGTGTGATATTTTCGCGAGGCCGGCGGGGACGCCCCTGTCGTCGCCATCGTCGTTGCCAAGCCAACCAGCCAGGAAGCTTCGCACTGCCGACCACACTTCAACATCTTCTCCAGTACTCTTTCGTATAAGTTATGCCCTTCCTTCACTTAGTCACCGCCTTAGACTTCCATGCGTTATGCGAGTAGCATTGCAGTCGAGGCGTATAAGACTTCACGTTGCAGATGGCTAGAGGTCGAAGATGACAGCTTTGCGTGTTGCTTCCCGTTTAGCGACTCCCGGGTTTGATATTGCTGTTCTTTCTATTCCACATTCTGTTGCTCTCGTCATTCATTAGCACACACGCTGACGCCATAACAGTGATGGTCTCCGGTGCACTTACATTAGCACGATCAGGATCGAGGCAAGCTCGCCGTCACTTGAGGGGCGGCGCCGAACAATCCGACCTCACTACCGGCCGATCTCAAACTCTACCATGGCGCTACGGTGACGGAGAACAGATGATCGAAATTGGTGCGTCCACCTGCGATAACAGATGTCGCTCAGACACCGCTGCTCTGAAAAGGACCACACCGCCTCTGATTCGCCTCTTTTGCACGCCTCTCTGCACCACCCCTGTCAAAGGCTTGACCGCAACTGGCATTTACCTGAAAGCTATAATGTCCGCTCATACCCTCGCTGTGGGTCTCTTTGAACATAGGAAGAATGTATACGGACGCTGACATAGAGAGCAGTTTCCTGTAATCGGAACACCATCCATCGCCACAAACATGAATGGAGTCAGTAAACTCGGCACAGGCGTCTATCGCCAGCGTTTCAAATTACGGCAAATCGGTGATAGCGACTGGTACTTGGATGCTGCGCATACGCTACGTGGCCAGGACCGCGTGGCCAAGTGGTTCAGATCAAACATTACACAAAAAGAGTGTGGCGCTCGAGTTTTGCTCTTCAATCACGAAGGCACGGATACCACTTCGATGCTGTCTCTCCTACACGAGGAGCTCTGCAGGAACAGGGACCTTAACCTCACGCATGTCATTTTCTGCTCTAATGCTCCTTTCTCAGTCTCAGCAGATGCTGCACCGCTATCTTCAACAACACCTACCCAAGGCTCCTTTCCAGCCGCCTCATATGGGTTCGATCATCTGCCACGGCATGCACGCGTCTGGACGACCTTCCCAGCGGAGTGTGGAACTCAAATCCTTCGCACTTCGGTCACCATCCGGGACGCCGTGGAATATGTACGATCTGATCTCATCAGCAAGGGTATATCTGTCCAGTGCCTAGCCACAGGCAATTTGAACATTGTGCAAGGTCTGGAAATGGTCCTTGATCAGCTCGAGAAGAATCCCGCCGTTCCAATACAGCAACCTCCGACAGAGCCAGCAGAGCTTCCATGAGCATGCGTTGGAGATGGAGTGTACTCGAGAGGTCTCAGCCTGATCCATGGACGACAACGTACATTGTTATGGCCGTCTTCACAGGACAGAGAGCTAAGATGGAGCTCCCTCCATTACTCCGATCGGACCTCGGAGTAAAAATTGGCGAATGAAAACGAAGCTGGCTGAAATCCTTCAGAATCGGAGCAATTGATATGGAGACAAAACGCCCCACACGTCGCACTTCGCCAGTATAACATCCCTTCGTCAAAATGGAACGAGCTCCCAAAACAACACGGGTGATGCGACGCAATGGCCAGAAGCCCGCATGCGAACCCTGTCGGACATCAAAGCTCGCTTGTGATCATGGACAGCCAATATGTGCTCGTTGCACCCGCCGTGGTGTCTCGGATCGATGTTATTATCATCCTGCACCTTTGACTGGCAGAACTAAGAAGTCTCGGAGCTCGCCTTCTGGTGGAGCACCAGAACATGGTACATCATCTCCGCCATTGGAGCGATTGAGGACACTGCAGCCGAAAATACCGACAACGTCGTCTCTTCCAGCAGACGATGCCGAACTTGATCGAAGTACCGGGGTTGTGAGCATGAGCAATCGTGGTTTACCGTTTAGCGATATGGAATGGACATCTTCCCGGAGAGAGACCACATCGCTGAGCCGCAACGGCATCATCGCATCGTCGAAGCCAGTGGCAATTCCCCAAACGCTTGTCGACGATGGAGCAGAAATTCTAGGGTTCATCTGCTCTTCCTTCACCATCATCGATACGCTCCTTGCGCGCTGGATTGACAAATTCGGCGACACGTGTTGCAATGGCCCGCCCAAGATGTTCTCCTGGTATTCAATACGAAAGTTCTTCCAGGCCATCGGCGAGACTCCAACAGCGCAAGCTCTACAAGAAGCTTCAAGAGATATCTTCCGGAATACTAGCCAGTCATTCCCTTTGCCACACACATTTGACGAGCTATGCAAGCTACCGCTACGATGGGAAACCGTTGGCTTGTTCTGCACCGTTTCCGGCGTTGTTGTGTCTGACGCACGCGACCATAAAGACATCTTCAACGGAAGCAACAAGTGGGCAGCAGACAGAAGATTTCTCATCCGCGAGATTTTCAAGATGTCCCTAAGCTGTGAAAACATTTGTGATCGCCTCGAGCAGGTCAACGATATCACACTTTGGCTACTCATCCAAGCGACAATGCTGGCGACTTGGTCCTGCGGTGACGACTCATATCGAGCTTGGAGGATGATGGGCAATTTAGCATCTGTGATCTTCGCGCTGGGATTTCACAAAGGGGTAAACCAGGATAAGAAGGTACCGAGATTTATGATAGAGCTGCGACTGCGCTCTCTCACCTTGGCGCATAACCTAGACAAAGGCCTCAGTGCGTTCGTAGGCCGGCCTCCTCGACTGAGCCGACACTATTGCGTTACGGAGATAATGGCCGACGTTTCCGATGGGGTTCTTCTAGGCCCTCCCTCCGCTCTCGAGGAAGCAGAACAACGCCTTGACAGCGCTGGCTGGGACCCTGATGGTGTCGAGCATCCCGCGTCCAGTCTCCGAGCATACACGCTTGTGAACGAATGGCGCGAGCGTGTGCTCGAACTCTCGCTCAGCACCAAAACAGAAAATCTCGAATCGGAAGTGCAGTGAGTGTCGCTCGGGTCTTCTCTCGTCCCCATTTCTAAAAGTGTACCTGTAGAGAACTTCTTCGCCAGTCATCATCGACCTGGAACTCCTTACCTGCACGCATGCGATACAACGAAGCTTCTTCGGAGGAGAACTCAGTCCCAAGCTCCATCTCAATCCTCGATATACACCTCCAACAACTCTACAACAAATTCCTCCTTTACAAAATGCTCGTCCACAAGTTTCACTACTACCAAGACGAGTGTTTGCGGATATCCCAAGCAGTTCTCAGCCTGGCGAACAGGACCATTCAAAAGACTAATTGGCTAAGTTCGAACAGACTGGATCTGGAGTGGATGGTGAGTTTCTCCGTCCGTCGTACGATCTCTGAGCTGATGTGTGGACTCAGGTCGTTTTCTACGTGATGCCATGTGCTTGTGTTCTCGTCCTAGAACTCATCCGACAGTCGCAGCAGCCGCATTGCACGCTGGCGATCAACCGTTCGACTCTGATCCGTGATCTGAGTGTGTTTATCTCGTACATCGATTGGCTCATCGAACCTGGACAGAGTAACTACGAGTAAGTCCCTGACCCCACGCAACGACACGCTTGACCACTATTCTAACAAACTTGTAGGACATTCCGACCAGCCCAAGCCGTCTTCTCCCGAGCACTGGACCTCATCCTGAACAACTCCATCGCCCCAAAGCCTGTATCAAAGCCAGCCAAACAATTTAAGAAAGATCCTATCTCTTCAACGCCAAGCTCGAGCTCCCAACATCCGACACCTTCTCTCACGAGCACGAGCGAGGTGACACTGGACTCGGCGCCTGGCTTGGTTTCGGATGTGCTTGGTGATATGGATACTACGACAGGCAACTTCCTCGATACAGAATTCGCATCGTGGCTCGATTCGTATAATCTGCAGATGGATTCGTGGATGGACTTTTCTTATCCTGATGATATGGGAGGGACGGTGGGGTTTGAAGGGATTTGATTGCATTTTCTGTCTTGGTGAGAGCGCCACAGCAGTATGCCGCCTCGAGGACTGCCTGAGGAGCTACGCCCAACGCCTGCTATCTTCGCCGTTGTTCCAATGCTAATGTTATTCTCTGGGTTGCTGGACTCTTCGATGGCCTTCAAGCTGGGTTCGGAGGATCTGGCCCCGGTATACTGGCAGTTCATATCAGTATAGAGAAATCGGGGACGCCTTGGTGACGCTTGTAGATTCGGGGAATGCTCTTTACTCAACGTACTTCCATCCCTCCGTGCGGCAGACCTGGGCCAGAATTCTCACAATGAGGGGGAACTGCTTTCCTCGCCAATGACCAAATCGTGCACATCAGAGATCATATCAACTTCAGTCTCTTCTGAAGACGATGCTGATGTGGCAAGAACCGCAAAAGCTGCTTAACCGTCACAGACCCATCCGTCCTCCTTCTTGAAGCCCCGAGTACGCCGAGAAGAAGTATTCGAGTTCGCGAAAGCCTCTACAGGGGTAGGGAAATTCGTTTGCCACACCGGAATCACCTGTCCGCTACATTTCGCGAATTTGTCCTAAGCTATGAAGTCTTTGACATCCCGACGAGCGAATGCGCCACTCATTACAGGGAGAAAAACCTTCTCAAACCAGTCTAGAGCTTCGAGCGTCGATTCTTGAAGCGCTTTGTCGTACAGAGGACACCAGCAAGCTCTGGGGACAGTCGCCTAGCATTCTGGGCGATTTTTTTGGAATATGTCTTGGTATCTTTGCTTTTGATGAGGCTGAGCGAATCCGAGGTAGAGTCGCCGTCGTTGTCGTTCCACGTGAATTGGACGTTGATGAGACGAGTGTCGTCGAGGAGGTGGAAATGCGAGAGGTAGTGGTCGGAATCGGAGTTGTCCTGAGGACCCTCTTGATGGCGGACTGATTAAGCCCACGAGGAGACTTTATGATGCAAGGTCAGTTCGAGGATGATGTTGAAGGTATTGATGGCGTAGAAGACCGAGAAAGATTCGGCACGAAACTGGCTGCAGGTTCGGGAGATGGTGGGGTCCTGGATTCGGTGACGAGAGTACGAGTGCAGAGGTTCGATGCTAGGGAATAAGTTAGGTAGGGCGGCAAATTGGCGGCGGGCAAGGATGCTCAAGGGTTCTGGCTCGGTGGCGACGAGTTCGAAAATCTATCACACGCAGCTGGAATTAGTACTTGGACATGTGAGGCATGATGACTTCTAGTCGAACTCAAACCTACGAAGTTGCGGAGCTCAACAGGAAGAAGCTTGAGCGGGCAGAGTTCCTCGACATCTTCGCCGCAGTGGTCGTTAACGGCACGTCTGTCGAAGCCACGTCGACAAGAAATGGTGGATGTTGTAGAAAGTGAGGGGTGTTGAGTGTCAAGTTGCGAAGCGGAAGCGGAATATAAAGTCGTCGAGCCCTGAAGCGCGCTAGAGGCACGGACCACTTTCATATGATAGCGAGCCAGCTGGACCACGCTGAAAGGAGAGAGTAAAGGAGGACAGCATCCCCGTAGCGACATATCGTAGAGCTCTGACGGTAAGACAGAGTCTTGCCTCCGAACAGCGCTAAAATTCACACTCACCATCAAAGCTGAGTCCACGTGCGTAGCTTCAACCAAAACAGGTCGACAGCCGCATCATATTAACACGAAGTAACGATCATAAAACATTTAAAAAATCGTTGAACAGCAGAACAAAACTATTCGCCATCCCGAAACGAGATGGCGGCTAGAACCCCTGGGCGGGTTTTTGCTGATTGAATACCGAGTGACACGCTTTACGACTGCGCCACGTGAAGGACAGAAAGACGAAAAGAGGGGAAGGAAATAACATTAATTAGGGACGACTCCTAACTGGATGGAGATCCATGCTTTAAGAGTGTATATCGACCTCAATTGGATGTCGAGGCGGCGTTAGTAAGGAGCAATGGCAGATTTGCCGTTATTCTAAGTGGGATGGCAATCGACTTTGCCCAGCTCCTTCAAGATCTCTTTTGCGCCTTCGCAGCGCATTTACTCAGACGTAAAGCATCTGTAGAATGGAAACAGATGAGCTGATGCCATGACGCTGGCCGTAAAACGCACCACCAGATGATAACACGAACAAACAAAAATATTACGGACGGACATTAATGATCTCCGAAGCACGACCTAATGTTGTATGACATGCCTTACCCATGAAAATCATCTTGAAGTTTGTTACACAGTACCTCCAAGCATAACTCGCGGGGAAGAATTGGTCTGCTCTCATTGCTACGATCGCCCCTGACGAGATCGATATATCAACAAGACATCTTGTCTCAATTCCCCTCCTGTCTTCCGCACAACCAGTCAAGGTACAAAGGAGATCTTAGATCGCTTTCCCTTCGATCTCAGCGTCTTGCCGAAGACATAGAACAGCGTAGGAATAGGTATCATAGCCACGGATAAGAACCCGAGCAAGCTCATTCCCCAATCGAGGCCGATGTCTCCAAACACTGTGAAAAGCCAAATGTGTCAATATCCAAGCAATACTGATTTCCATCAAGGAGGCGAACCTACTATGATTCGCAAAAAGCGGAAAAGCAGCCGCAAGCACACTCCGCATAAGCATATTCGCCGCTAGCGCAGACGCAGCCAGCATCGTGTACGTATCGACAAGGTAATTCAAAGCGCTCTGGAAGATAGTGAAGAAGCCCAGGCCAATGAAGACGGCGCCGATATAGAAGCCGATCCAATAGATGTCCGCCGCAGATGTCCAGCCCATGATGAAAAAGCCGGCGGCGAAGATGGGGCTGCCTATCAGCATGGGCAGTAATCGCGCTTCTGCGTCGCTTTGTCTTCGGGTCTGAAGAAGGCGACTTCTGTAGTAGGTTTGGCCATAGAGAAGAACGACGCCGCCGATTAGGGCTCCGATCAGGATGGAGAGGAAGGGGAGAGAACCGATTATTGGGTTCCAGCCGCGAATCTGCGTGGTTGTTAGTGAGAACTTTTGAAGTATGGTCAGGACCTACTGACGCCCTGAAACTCGAGGGGAAACGATGTGATGGCACTGGTAAGCGTTAGCAATGGCAAAATAGGAGCCGGAAGAGGCAAGGACTTGCAGGTAGATGATTGCGTATGTAAACGCAGAATAAAGGTTCATGAAGAAGCAAATCGGGTCAATCAGCATCTCCAGCGGAACAGTCAGATATTTGCTCGCCATACCACGAATGGTCTGCGGTGTTTCCTGGCTCTTTGAGTGAAGAGCCCAATTCTTGGTCTCGTGCCGCTGCGCGTTAGCTTTTCGAGCAAGTAAAACTGGAGTAAAGCTTTCTTCGATAAAGAGAGCACTAGGTATCAGAATGGCAGCTGTCAAGATACCGGTAAGCTGTGCAAAGTCAGTGGAGTAATATACCACTACCAGTTGGAAAGACGTACGTAGAGACACCATCTCCAGCCAGTCTCTGGCAGAGCCACCACCAACGCTCCACCAACAATGGGAGCGATCATCGGTCCCGCTATGACAGAGCCACCCCAAGCAATCATAGCGGCACCACGCTGTGTAGCCGGCCAGATATCTGCAATGACGCCTCCCCCATTGCTCAAGGGCGCCACGCCGAAGAAACCAGCGAAGAAGCGAGTAATGAAGATGGTTTGGAGATCCTTGGCAGCACCGGATGCGAACGTGAACACCATCATTCCGAAGACAGGAATAATAACAGAGGACTTGCGTCCGTATGCTTCAGACATCGGGGCCCAGATGAGCGGTCCCAGGGCATTGCCGGCCAGGTAGAGTGTCAGACCCAGCAGAGCAACTTCTTCGCTGACGTCAAATTGAGCTTCGATTTGTTCGAGTCCGGAGTTGTAACTGTATGTTGTCAGTCTAGGCGGACACCGCAGGTAGCATGCGGGTATCCTTACATTGACGACGCCCAGGTGCCAGCCATCGTACAGAGACTGTACAAGATGGTGAAAAGGACTTTCTTGCTCACTGGCCAGTTGAGCGGCCTTTGAGGATCTTCAGGGCCGTCGAAGTCGACAAGAACTGACTTCTCATCCTGAGACTCCTTATCAACACCTTGGCCATTGCCATTCTGGATTTGAGACCCCATGAGTCAATTTTTGCTGTTTGTTTCCGGAAGGTCAACTCTAAGGCAAAAAGTTGGAGCCAAATTTGATGCGACTGCTCAAGAGATGTCGTATATTTCGATCTTTAATCGGCAGAAGGCACAGGAGTTGAAATAGACCAACAACGCAAAATATCTCCAACACATTTGTCAGCCTTCATCCTGCGACCGGCACCGAAACTGGAGAATCATTTACCTTATCACTACACACTCACCAGAATATCCTACCTGCCGGACGTAAAAATGGGCCCGAATATTGCTGGAGGTGGAAGCATGTGACAGCCCGGAGCTTTCGCCTAAATTTGATTGGTCGAAAGGTCCGGATGTGCGCAGATCCCAAGCGTAGATTATTTTCCACTTGATTACAACACGGTCTTCATCCTCACACACCTCGCTTCCATCATATTCTAGGGCCTGGGAGAGTAGAAGGAAGGCTAACTAGGGGTTGTTTCCGTCATGTCAGCCTGCTCTCCATCGATGCTACCAATTCATCTCGTGGTCGATATCTGTGGCCCAGCCCAAGAATGGGTCAAATAAACACATTTCTGGGGCAATTCGGTCCAAGGTTATATTGTCCTCGGGCATCAGTATGTCTCCCTCGTTGATACCATAGCCTGACGGAACAGACAATGGATCAGTGATCAGGTCGGACGCCGCATTAAGATTTGCTCGCAGGAGGCGAGCTCGGTCGACCAGTCGCTTCCAGAGTTCCCGATTCTTGCTGTTTGCGGGAAGATCGCTATCTTGATCTCGTTCATGGAGGTAGAGGATGTTGTCGATAACCATCCAAGCTCGGTCAACGATTGGCCCGGTTATTCCTCCGCAGAGCTCTCGTAGCAGAAAAGCCATAGCATGGAACTGGACATTTTTGCAGCGAAAGAACCAACCAAATTGGGCAGTGTCTTCGGGAATCTGGTATGCGATCTCTAGAATGTCCACGTTGTAAGTTATGAGCTCGTCCTTGACAGAATCTACGGCATCATGATGGGACTCTTCCAGCTCCATGTAGGCGAGGTGGCGGAGCCTAGTGACAACGAGACGTGCGCCGAGATAGCAGAGGTTGCTGATAGGCCTTGATCTGTCGAGGTAGGGAACATACCTGTGTTCGATCCGTGAGGCAGCTTCTTGCGCCATATTGTTGAGATTGGCGCTGCTCAATGGTCGCCCCGAATACTTCGCCATTTTGATCTTTAGGCTGACCTGTGCCATTTCAAACTTGAGCATTGACATGGTCATATCCGTATATCCGGTTCTCGACTCAGGAACCTGGTGAATGCCCGGTTGGAGATCGCTATCGTTGAGATGTGCCGGTAACTTGGAATCCATAGTCAGAGGTACATGGACTTCGAGGCCACAATCGTCTGATATCCGATTATCGATCACGCATAGCGTCCACCAGACACGCTGCCGTGTTTCAGCTTCTACACATTGGAGCGAGAAACCAATGCTATCTCGATGTAAGCCCATGGCCATAGCAATGCCGACGCACAAGCCGCTCAGCATCCAAGTTCCTCGACTGTTGCGTTCTCGGGAGCAGACAAGAAGCAATAAGATAGCCTGAAGTACCTCGAGTTCCTGAGTATGCATCCAGCCAGCTTGTGCTAGAGAAGATTCGAGTGCGTAGCGGTATCTGGCTAGAAGTGGTGCTTTTTCTTGCTGGTGGATCTGAACACACTCCCGCGGGGTCATAGTGTTCACAGCAGCATGCCAGATGGCAAAGAGAAGCGCCTCCTCAGCCAAGCTGATGGAGCGGGAATCCGATGTTACTAGATCCTTAACAGCTGGCCGGTATAAGATCTTCACAAGAGGATCGAAAGTGTGCACTGTAAACTGTCAGCACAAGAACAACTCCTTGCGCAAAGCTTCCCATCTCTGAATTCTCAACACCGAGTGTAGAGGGGTATGCTGACCATAGTAGTCCCAAAGTGCCCGCCTCAAGCTCGTAGGCGGGTAATACGAGCGAAGGCTGGTTCTGGTCTTCGCATGATCAATGAGATTTGACGTCTCCTCCGTAAACCTCACTTTAGTACCATGGTCGCTGTCTGTATATTCTCTGCTTGTGTCTTCAGCTACAAGAGCCGATTCGATATTCGCCACCTGGCTAGTCTTCCGGCTGTCGATATACCGCGACTTGCCAGCTGTAACAAACAGGCTACCATGCTCAGCTTTCTTGAATCGTAGTGGCATATCGCAGATGTCTGAGGGCAAGACCGAATCTTGCCTCCGATCATCTTGATCATATTCCCCGATAAGATCCAAAATAGACGCTTCTCGATCGGCAGTCCGGGTAGTAATGTGAGGTGCGGCAGCAGGCCGTAATGGACGCATCGCCGGTCGCAACGTCTTTGATGATTTCCTTGACGCACGTTCTACGTAGATGCATTTACTCCCATCTCTTGCGCAACTGGAACATCCGGCGAGGACATTGTCGCAGCGAATCTTCTTCGATCTGCAAGCAAGACACGCGTAAAGGTGTCGTTCCTGCGGGGCATCGGTGTCTGTATTCTGCGGCATGATAAGACGTACAATGCAAAGAGAGGGCTGAATGTTCTCATGCAGAGGAGGTGAAGTAGGAGGAGAAGTAAACGGTTGGAAGGAGCCCCACTTGGATGAATAAGCGGCTTTCTTGCAGAAGCGGCGGAAATGTAATACCGGCAGTAAGGCGGCGGGTGAAGGGAGAAGAGAAAGAGCAGGAGACGGTGAGGATGCCATGAGAAGCATTGCTATACTACGGGCGAGGAAGGATATGAAGGAGCATGTTGCTGGGCCACAAATTTTCGCTCCCTTGATGTTGCTTCCTCATTTCGAGACTTCAGACTTTCGTGAAACCCTGGTCACGGCTAGTCGCGAAAGTGCCCCTATGCCATCCTCGCTTTCGTTTTCCTTGTCTGGGTTTGCCGTTGCAGTGGGGATAGGTGGCAATGTCTGAGCACGGTTTTGACCAGTCCCATAACCAGAGTGTAGCCTCAGCTGTCAAGCTCAGGCATCTCCTGCAATCCATACTTCCCGTAGCGAGGTTTGCGCTCATGTTGGGGTATATTTAACTTCTATTCATCCTCTTTGGACACTGGCTTGACTGGATTGCCTGCGAGGAAAAAGCACGGGAAGAAGTAGGGTTCGAACTGACACAGGACATGAACGAACGACATGGGGCGTGTTACGTCGCGGAAAGCACACAAGTGCACAAACACACGAGTCAGTCCGCCGCTCGGCTTGATGTGGTGCTTCGTTATGTCGTGTGTCTTGGAGTCTTTGATAACATCAAGAGACGCAGACATCGGCGGATCGAACCTACTTTCGAAATCGATCCTGACATGGCGGACGTTGTCGAAAGTTTGGAATACATGAGAGAAGCGACCGTCGAAGACGGCATTATCGTCGCTGTGCTCCGGCTCTCGAAAGTCCTGGTCGATTGTGGAAAGTGCCCGTGATTCGACTTGATCGATGGCAGTTCTGTGTAGCGAGAGGACGAAGGTGTTCTCAGCGTAGAAGACGGGACAACCTCTGCGCGGAACTGCTTGCAGGTTTTGGCGAGGGCTGGGATACCGGGCTCGGTTCTCAACTGGTTCTTGAAGTGAGGAGTGGCGAACTCGTTGTTCCTAGCGGCGCGGCGATGCGTAAAGACGAGTATCGGCTCGGACTCGACGACCGCATGAGCGAAGATGGTGTTGCGAATCTCCGCAGAAACGCGGTTGAGGGGTCAGGGATCCTCGACGTCCGCGCTCTGTGCGGTGGAAGGTGCGTTGGCCATCAACGGAGTGCCAGCTTGAATTGTCTCGGCGAGCGTGGCGACTGGTGCGGAAGCAGGTTCAGAGCTGCTGATGATGTCGAAATCATCAACAGGAGTGGTATCGGCGCGCTCGTCGTCATCTGCTGATTGCTCGGCAGGCTCATCCATCGGGACAGACGGTGTGTGGTGGATGTGGTGATGATGTCGGCGATGTCGATGTTGTTGCGAGGAAGAGTGCGAGCTTTGCAAAATTAGGCGATTGCTGCATGTGACACAAGCTTAATCCCGCTGGGAAGGAGCAGGTGTGAAGGACAAGGCAGGTGCAGTCCAGAAATTGCTGTCTTCATGCCTCACTCATCTCTTGGATGACCTTCCCGAGATTGCCGACATCATGCGCAAATCTACCCAAGAAGCACCCATCCACGCCCTCCTTCAACTTTCCAAACGTACCCGGCCCAGCACTGCCTCCATACAGAATCCTCACTCTCCCCTTCCTTCCCGCAACCAGTGCCCTCAGATTCTGCGTCACAGCAACAACATGATCCGCACCCGCCGGCTCACTCGCGCCAATCGCCCACACCGGCTCATAAGCCAAAACAACCTCCGCCTCATCCGGAATCATTGACAGCGCCGCCTCAATCTGCGGCCTACACTCATCCACCGCCAAACCCACCGCCTGACTCGCAATCGAACTCTTACTCTTCTCCCCAATACACACCAACGGCACCATCCCATGCCTCACCACAGCCGCAGCCTTCTTCGCAACCTCCTCATCCGTCTCACCGAACAGCCGCCTCCGCTCGGCATGTCCGATCTCTACAATCTTCACGCCCGCCTGGGAGAGCGTCAAGGGGCTGACCTCGCCTGTGAAAGCGCCCTTGTCTTCGCTGTAGCTGTCTTGGGCTCCGAGGCTGATGCTGGTGTGGGCGAGAAGGTTTTGGGAGGGGACGAGAGAGACGAAGTCGGGGATGACGAAGAGGTCTACGTTAGCTGCTTCGGCGGTGGAGGAAAGGGCGGCGACGGATTCGATGTAGCGGAGGGTGGAGGGAAAGTCGAAGTACATTTTGAGGGAGGTGCCTACGAGGCGCTTTTCGCGATTTTGGGGGAGGGGAGGCATGGTCTGCATGAATTGATTGATAGGAGATGAGATGAAAGGTCCTTACGGTGTGATGTGAGTACACTTTCACTTGTATGGACGAGATCTGTGCAATTGAAGCGGATCTCGAGCTGTCGGCTGAAGTGGATGAAGTCAAGGGATCGGCTTGCCAGATTCGGGGAAACTGGCCAATCTACTGATATCGCTGATGTTGTTCGCACAACAATACCAAGCCAGCACTCAGCCAACTCCTCAAACCCTTTAGCCAAGCATGTCCAACCGAAGCGATCCAGGAGATATATGGCTTCACAAGCCGGGGACCGAGTGAACGGGGCAAACTTGGAAGAAGTGAAGGCAGTCTTCGGCAGCCGACAGGTGCCGACTCCGCGCCTAACGGCCCGCTGGAGGCGGCTTGTGACGATTCAGGAACGAGGAAAGCCAGCCGGCCGTACAAGTGCGATGAGTTGCTTTTGGTGTTGCATTGGCCGTGTTGCACCTAACGAAAGCATTGTTAACTGAGTTTATGGGTGATGCAATTGGGATCTTCTTGACGATTTCTCTCAGTGGCGTGTTTCATTGTGTGTTTGATGTTGAGGGATCGATGATGGCGTGAAGTGGATTTCTGAAGGGAACGCGGGACAATGCTCGCGCACAGACAAGTGTGGGGTTGAAAGCCGTGGCTTCACTTTGTCTCCTGCACGCGCTCCTCACCATTACTCTCTTCTTATTACTGCTGATGCTGACACTTCTCTCCGACGCCAATTGACGCAACGAAGAATCTCACGATCGGCGGCGGCATGTCCCTGTACAACGGACGCGAGCTGGTCGACTTCAAAGCTGTTTCATCCTCCGCATAACGACAACAACAACCCGCCGCTGCTTGACCCCTTCGGGCATTTTATTTCGAATCTCTGCGCTCTGAGGAACAATCGCAACACCACCGCACCTTTCTCTCAATCCGCACCCATCGTTACGCCGACGTTGATCTACGGTAAGTTCGCCTCCCATTGCTCCCTCTATTGCTGTCCAGCCGTACAAACTCGCGCCTCTCGATTGCTCCACCCCGATCGACGCTACTGAGTGATTTCTGGGCCCTCCACTGACTTCACTGCCTCACACAGTCCCTCACTTGCGCCTAACGACTTCCTCCCTCGTTCTTGCTAACCACTCTCACCCACACGACGTCTTTCTCCCCCACTCCAACATGCACATCACCAAGAAGCTGGCGGCTGCCCATGCCAAGGGTCAGGCCACCTTCTCCTTCGAGTACTTCCCTCCAAAGACCGCCCAGGGTGTCCAGAACCTGTACGATCGAATGGACCAGATGCACGGCCTCGGCCCGGCCTTCGTCGACATCACATGGGGCGCGGGAGGCCGCCATTCCAGCCTCACGTGCGAGATGGTCAAGAACATGCAGGCCGTCCATGGTCTCGAGACTTGCATGCATCTCACATGTACCGATATGGAAGTCAGCAAGATTGACGATGCGTTGCGGGAAGCATACAATGCGGGTTGCACCAACATTCTGGCTCTAAGAGGAGATCCCCCCAGAGAGAAGGAGAAGTGGGAACAGACTGAAGGTGGTTTCAGGTATGCCCTGGACTTGATCAAATACATTAAGAAGTCATATGGAAACCACTTCGACATCGGAATTGCTGGGTATCCCGAAGGCGTGGATGAGACCACAAACGCCGACGAGCACATTCCATACCTGAAAGAGAAAGTCGATGCTGGCGGTACTTTCATCGTAACGCAAATGTGCTACGACGCCGACATCTTCATCGACTGGTGCGAAAAGGTGCGAGCTGCGGGTGTTCCAGAGTCTGTTCCAATCATCCCGGGCATCATGCCAATCTCAACACATGCTGCTTTCATGCGGCGTGTAAACTGGACTAAATGTCATGTGCCACCGGCCTGGCACGAGGCCTTGGAACCAATCAAAAATGACGATTCTGCGGTACGAGACGTTGGACGTGATCTCATCGTGGAGTTCTGTCAGAGATTACTGGATTATGGAATAAAGCATGTTCACTTCTACACCATGAACTTGGCAGCTGCATCGAGGATGGTGTTGGAAAAGTTGGACCTTCTTCCCGCTCCTGGAAGCCCCAACTCCGAACTCAAACCACTGCCCTGGAGACAGTCACTCGGTCTTAACAGGCGAGATGAAAATGTGCGGCCAATTTTCTGGAGGAACCGGAACCGAGCATATATCCAACGCACACAAGACTGGGACGAGTTCCCCAACGGCAGGTGGGGTGACAGCAGGTCGCCTGCTTTTGGTGGTCTTGATGAATATGGCATCGGCTTGAAGGGAACGAATGAGCACAACCGCAAACTCTGGGGCGAGCCGAAGTCGCTCAAAGAAATTGCCGACCTCTTTGTTGGTTATATGCAAGGAAATGTCGCGACTCTACCGTGGTCGGAATCCGCAATTAACTCTGAAGCCAATGTTCTCGTCAACGATCTCGTCGATCTTAACAGCCGCGGCCTCTTCACGATCAACTCTCAACCTGCCGTGGACGGAGCCAAATCGAACCATTCCATCTATGGCTGGGGACCCTCAAATGGATACGTCTACCAGAAACAGTACCTCGAGGTTCTGGTGTCACCGGACCTGATCGAGACCGTCATCAGGCGCATGGACCAGGATCCAGACGTCACCTACTACGCTGTCAACAACAGCGGTGAGCTGAAGACCAACGCTCCCGAAGACGGAGGACCAAACGCCGTAACATGGGGTGTCTTCCCAGGCAAAGAAATCGTGCAACCGACCATCGTCGAAACAGTCTCTTTCCTCGCATGGAGGGACGAATTCTACCATCTCGGCCTCGAATGGAGCAAATGCTACGACGAAGGCAGCGCCAGTCGAAACCTGATCAAGGAGATCACGAGCACCTGGTACCTGGTCAACATCGTCCACAACGATTTCCGGCAGCAAAACGGCATTTTCCCTCTCTTCAATGGACTGCGAGTGCCTGGACTGTCTGCTGTCGATTCCCCACGGCAGAACGGCTACCACGATGACCGGAAATTCCCCGAGACGAATGGCGTTCCAGACGGCAACAACGTCGTCGCCGGCGCGGATAAAGCGGCCTCAACGTCGTTGAAAAACTAGTTACGGGAGAACTGGATAGATCTTGCTTGGTACTTTGGGGCATTTAGCGAGGCGTCACTTTTGCGCTTCTTCAACAATCAGACTCGCGCGAATTCTCTCTTCTCGGGGATTGGATCCATTCGGGCGGCGCTCTTTGGTGTCTTCTTGATTCTGCTTTTCATCGATACCCCATTCAACCGGGAGGGATATGGAAGGGTAAAATGGGGAGGAACAGAAAAGTTTGATCCAAAGTCTTTTCGCCACAATTTACCTGTTCTCTTTTGCCCTTGACTTTAATGTGAGGTTTATTCAGTAGAGCTGAGCACGTTTGAGCGCAGCTCACGCAAACTTGCTCATTTGGGAGCAGGGCACGTGCATGCACTGGGCCATTAAAGTCCTGACGTTATTCACTACCCATCAAGGTGGCTGGTTACTGACTTCGCGGAGACTGTTGCGTACAACAGCGACCTCATCGATCTTTATCGTAACCATAACGAACGCGAGTAAGAATAGAACGAAATGTGCAACGGCAGCAACGTCCGAGAATCTCAAGGCGGCTCCATCGTTATCCTCAAGCCCCCCACCACCTCTCAAAGAAAAGGATGCAACAACGAGATATCACTCCGCTTCACAAACAACGGCACAACAGCAACACTCTCAGGCTTACAGCCAAGCCATCAGAATGGACAGATTATAATCCAGTAAGCCTCCTCTCTCCTCTCTCCTCTCTCCTCTCCCCTTTGATTAATGTGGTTTTTGTAGTCGAGACGGCGACCTAAGATGTGATGTGCCCTTGGAAGCATCGGTCTTGCATCGCATCGCTGTTCCGAGGGATGTGAAGGCTTGGGAATTGGAGAGGAGATTGGAGCTGGGCGTTGGAGGGGAAGGGGTTATTGGTAGGAGAGTGAGTTTTGTTTGTGGGAAGGGGGAGGGGGTGGTGGCTGGGACGGGGGTGTTGGGTTGGAATTAAGGGTATGGAATGAGGGAGGGAGGCTCTTTATTTTGGGACCTGGGTATAAGGCTGGTTCATGGAGCTACGTCGATTCGTCTTTGGAGGTGATGGAAATTTCCCGAGCGCCTTTCGCTATGCAAGCAAGCAATCGTCATCATTCATCTTCTTCGTATCTCAGCGGCAAATCTTTTCCTCTCCTACATGAAGCGGATCTTGTAGCGGAAATCGATCGTGAAAGCCGGGTCGCTAACAGCCACCTCTTCGCCATCTTCCAGGAGCTCGCTCAGCTTCCGCTTGAGATTTGGCTCCGTCTGTTGCCGCAGTCCCTCTGGCGTTGAATAGAACAGAGACTTCTCGCCCGTCCGCAAGTTGGGCTTCTTGAGTTGCGACTCCGGTCTTTCTGCAAAGCTCTCCACCAGCTCTCCCAAGGTCGAGTCGCCGACGACTGTGAGATCTTTGGGTAGATTGCCGCATACAGGGCAGTCCGGCTTCTGCTTGTGGCCGAAAGTGTATGTGTATATGCTACTGTCGCCTGTGTAGAGCATGTAGTTGTTGGGTGCAGGCATGAATTCATCAGTAGGGTCGTATTCGGCTGGATCGATGCCGTCTGGGATCGTGCCTGGGTTGGCGAGGAACGGGGCGGACTGGGTGGCAATCTTGAAAGCTTCATTGCAGCAAGATGCAGCAATGATGGCATTGGTCGACGCAATGGCGGGAATGATGTTCTTGACGACGCCTTGGGTCATGCTGTAGGTGACGCCCTGAATGCCAAACTCCTCTGCTCGATGGAGCGCCGTTCTGTACAGCCAGGTGATGTGTTCTGGGTCGTCGGTGTCTAGCGTGATCTCCTTACGCTCCTCCTCCCATTTGATGATATGTGCCCACTCGATACAGTGTTGTGGCTGGCGTGGAATGGTGGCGAGCGTGCAGAGCGGTACTGCGGCCCGTGGAGCGTGCATGTCGAGTTGGCACTCGATACAGGAGGACATGGTCGGGAAGATGACACGCGACTGGCCCTTGAAACCTTCGGTACCACCGTCAATCAGCGGCTTGAGCGAGTCTGGGTTGTCGCCATCCACCATGCCCACCAAAGTAGCATTGATCCACCGTCTTGCCTCAATCGAATCCAGCCCGCAGATGACGATGTTGAATTGCATGTAGAAGTCCTCATCCTTGTCCTGAATCTTACCGACATACGGCGTGATCGTGCAGCTCGGCACCCGCTTCATCACGAACTTGGCAGCCACGCTTGCTTTCGGCTGGCCGACGTCGCTCTGGCGGAAGAGGAACTGCCGGTTGAGGTTGGAGACGTCGATGGTGTCCATGTCGATCACGTCGATACGCTTGAAGCCCGACAGCGCCAGGTTCTTCAGGATCTCACAGCCCAGTCCGCCCGCTCCGATCACCAGCACGCGCAGTTGCTCCAGGGCGCCGGTGATGGTGTCGCCCGGGACGTAGTCGGCGTCGGTGAAGCCGCCGCGGCGGTTGAGGATGGTGTCCATGTACTTCCATCGTGCTCGGCTCTCGCCGTTGGCTGCTGCGGTGTCGGCCATCGTTACTCGCTCGGGAGAGGACGAGGAAGAAGAAGATGTCAAGAGAAGAGTGTTTGGAATCGTGAGCTGCGGCAGCTGAAGCTAGAGCTTCGACGTCACAAGCTTGCCGTCTAGTTCATCTTGAGCCTAGCACGAATCGCGTTAACACGTGCAAATATCTCAGACCACTTTAGGCTACTTCACTATGAGTACCCTACTAGCAGCCTCTGATACGTCTCAATCACCTCCTTCGTCTTGAGAAGAACGCCAGCCGCCAATGTCCGCACTCTCGTCTCGTCTCCACTCCCCTCAATCACAAAATCTCCGCCTCCCGTCCTTTCAAACACCAGTTCCACCCACTGCTGCGTCTCCATCAGCTGTTTAGGATTTTCCTGAGCCAGACGCTGCTTGGTCACATCATTCGCCTCCAGCAGAGTGAGGAAACCGAACAAGACAGCCTCCAACACGCTGATATCGTTGGCTGCTTTCACTCGAAGGGAGAGTAGGACTTCCCAGAAAGCGAGGGTGATTTCGCTCAGTTCCAACATGGCGGGGCCTGCGGCATGAAGCAGTATCGCCAGGGTTTTGAGGAACGTGACGAGCACGAAAGGTGTTGTGAATACGCTACCTGCTCCATACGCCGCAACATCTTGTTGGAAATGGCTCACCAGTGGCGTGAAGAAAGCCGGGGCGAAGATCTTTGCCAGCTGGTTTGGTGCGGGTGAACGTTTGGTACGCTCGACGTTCATGCGGCTCGAGAAGGTGTGAACTTTAACCGCGTTGAGGTGTGAAGTCGTCTCATCTGCCGCCGAGAGAGCCAGGGGTTTGATGAGCTGATGAGAGGTACTCTGACTTGCTGCTTCTAGTCGTTTGACGGAAGCATCTCCTGCAGTGTAGATTGCATGGAGGCGATTTTCAAGACGTTTGCTTGGGAACGCTGTTGAGCTCGCAGGTGGTGCTGGATTGAGATCGTCTTGCTTGAAGCCCGCGAGTTCTCTACCTCCAAGTCCAAGAGCACTGAGCATTGTACAGCGCTGTGAAAGTGAATAGTCACCGCTAAACGTCTGCTTGGCCAGCCATGGAGCCAATACTGTGACGTCGCTGAGAAGAACCGCAATGAGAGCTTGCAGCCTCAGTTCATCGAAATCTTCGGTCTCGAACGGATCTTGCAAGTCGCACAATGTTAATGCCAACTCTTCAGCATGGTCTCTGACCTCGCCTCCAAAGTCAGTCTTCCTCCGGATCAGTGTGGCGGCATGCTTGATGCCCATCTGGAAGCGATCATGGTCCTTGTCGTCCTTCAGCATTCGCATGAGATCTCGAATGTACACTGGCGCTCGTATCTTGTTTCGATTGACGAGAGTGGCGTCCTCGTCGCTATCCTCTGGATCGCTATCAGGCTTGGCGTATGGCTTCAGGTCTTCATCTTCATCTTCATCCTCATCGCCCAGCACTTCTGAGACTTTCTCTCCAATGATTTCTGTTTGGACAGGCGCTGGAGGTCTCTCTGGTCCAAACACCCTCTTCCCACTGATGATTGGTAGTTCGGAGAGTTTGGGTATGTTGACCGGCTTCTGCTTCGCTTTAACGATACTTTCTTTGGACTTTACCAGCTTGTCAAATTCTCCAATGGTACCAATAGAATCATTGATATTGACAATTCCCAGATACCACTTCGCCTCGTGAGTCTGCATATCGTCCGTGCCAAAATTCATTTTCGAATCCCCCTTGTCGATCAAGCTCGATATTGCGGTGGCGACGACCATCCCGAGCCATCGTGCCCGCTGATTGCTGGTTTCCAGTCGATTGCTCACTCCTTGCATATGACTGGACGATCGTGCTGTCATAAGCACTGCCATCGGGGTCGATCGATGCAAGGATCCAGCAGTGAGCAGTAAGGTCTGGGCTAAAGCTTCTTGCTGAAGTATTGGAGCATGGTTGATGAAAATCATGTCGCCAAAAGACTTCATCATTCGTTCCAGCTGCGGCTGCAGCTCATCTGCTGCACTGCGTGCAAGGACGGCAACGCATGCTCGTCGTGCAATGAGTGACACAGAGCTGGACAAGACAGGGTCGCTGACGAAGGCAAGCCATTGCTTCTGCATCGACTCCTCAGAGCTGACCAGCAACTCAACCACAGATGCAATTCCGGAGACTTCGCTGGATGTTTTTTCCAACACATCAGGGACTAGAATTTGTTCGGCAGAATGGAGAGTCGAAAACCAGCGTAAGGTCGACTCTAACAGTTGTCGCTTGGCAAACGAAGGTAGATCCCTGATGAAACTAGGAAACACCTTTGATCCATTTTCCTTGTACGTGTCATCTCGAATCAGGACCGTAATGAAGTTTTCGACGAGAGGCAGCGGATAACCTATGCTGAAAGATCTTGCGAGCAGCTGAGCGGCAGCGCTAATGGTACCTCCAGAAGGCTGCCGACCATCGACACACTTGGCCAAAAAGTTTGCAGCATTTCGACCAAGCCAACTTGCATATTTTGTGCCATCGGCAAGCCACGACGCCTTGATGGATTGATCGTTTGATTTGATAATATCTTCAGCTCGGGCGACAGCAGCAGTGATTTTGCCAGTGCAAGAGAGGCTCATGAATTGCTTCCAGCCCATTTGAGCCTTGGTGTAATTCTTGAATTTCGGCTTCAAGGAGAGATATATTTGAACGCAGAAGTCATCCTCGACGAATAGAACACTCGCCACGGCATGCAGATCGAGCAGCTCGTGGAGTTGACCGGGTGAGGGCTTCGCGTTGGCCAAGGAATCTGATAGAATCCTGATTCGTGCGATAACTGCGCTACATCCAGCAAGACTTCGTAGACACGACATCAAATCTAAACGATCGTTCCCGGCCAGAGTTGACCAAAAGGTTGGGATGATTGTGCTGACCAGTGTGTTGATGATTTGAGCCTGGAGTGGGCCGGGACTGCGAATATCAAACTCGTCATTGCTCGATCGAAGCAGCTTCAGCACTTGAAGCAGACTGTCGGTACTGGGTTGATTTTGCAGCTGGTTGAGGATATGTTCCGGGCTGGAGGCATCTTGGACGGGCGCTGATTTGACGACCTGCTTTTCTTCGGCGTGGGTCGGTTTGGTTCGAGTGGCGACTTCTTTGAGAAGATCTTCATTGTTGGTGGGCTTGTGGACGGTCTTGACAGCCGTCATGAAGTCCGCCATGGCCTCTGCTCGGACACATGATCTTCTCGATGGAGAAGAGGTTGATGTTAAGTTGATGGATCTTTCCGCCAATTTCACCAGACGACTAGAGTTTGGACCCTGCCCCACTCAGATCGCGCCAACCCGAACGTGGTTACGGCGGTTTACGTGGGGGAGGAGAGCTCTCGACGGTGTGCTGCAGCAAGGACACTACACAATACTGCTACTGCTTTCCTTTGACCGCTCCAGAAACACCTCCTCGCAACGGAAACGCTCCCCCAACCACCATCCTATACCACACATTCATCACCATGGAAGAAATCGCCCCCGAATACGACGTCGTGGTGCTTGGCACCGGCCTGACCGAGTGCATCCTGTCCGGCGTGGAGTCGGTCAAGGGCAAGAAGGTGCTGCACATGGACCGCAACGACCACTACGGTGGCGAAGCGGCATCCGTCAACCTAGAGGCCATGTTCAAGAAGTACGGCAACTACACGCAGGGCTCCGAGCCGTGGAAGAAGTACGGCCGCGCCAACGACTGGAACATCGACCTGGTGCCCAAGCTGCTCATGAGCAACGGCGAGCTCACCAACATCCTCGTCTCCACCGACGTCACGCGATACATCGAGTTCAAGCAGGTCGCCGGCAGCTACGTCCAGCAGGGCAGCGGCGCCAAGGCTACGGTTGCGAAGGTGCCTAGCGATGCCACCGAGGCGTTGAAGAGCCCGCTCATGGGCCTCTTTGAGAAGAGGAGAGCAAAGAATTTCCTGCAGTGGGTGGGCAGCTTCGACGAGAAGAACCCGAGCACACACAATGGTATATAGTGTTGTAGGACATACGGGAAGAGACGCTAACAATAATTGCAGGCATGAACCTTAGCCAGACTACCATGAGGCAAGTCTACGACAAGTACGGCCTCGAGCCCACCACCCGCGACTTCATCGGCCACAGCATGGCACTCTACACCACAGACGAGTACATCGACAGTAAGGGCATGGCTAGGGACTGCATCGAGCGCATTCGCCTCTACGTCAACAGCATGGCCCGCTATGGGAAGAGCCCGTACATCTACCCACTCTACGGCCTGGGCGAGCTGCCTCAAGGATTCGCTCGTCTTAGTGCCATCTACGGCGGTACATATATGCTCAACACCAACATCGACGAAGTCAACTACGAGGGTGGCAAGGTGTCCGGCATCAAAGCAACCATGAAGGAGCGGGGAGAGGAGGGCGATGGCATGAAGTTCGAGACCAAGTGCAAGAAGATCATCGCAGATCCATCATACTTCCCAGGCAAGGTGCGCGTTGTCGGACACTACCTCAAGGCCATCTGCATTCTCAACCACCCAATCGACAAGACTGACAACGCGGACTCGCTGCAACTGATCATTCCACAATCGCAAGTTGGCAGGAAGAATGGTAAGTCATGGTTCAGTGTGAGTTTTTGACCGGCTTCTAACAATCATTGGCAGACATCTACATCGCTATGGTATCCTCCAATCATAACGTCTGCCCCAAGGGCTACTACATCGCAATTGTCAGCACTGTTGCCGAAACCGATGCCAACCACCACCTCGAGCTGAAGCCCGGGCTTGAACGTCTCGGCAAGATAGAGGAGCAATTCATGGGCCCACCAATTCCAATCTATGAGCCAACTGATGACGGCAACAGCGACAATGTTTTCATCAGCAAGAGCTACGATGCAAGCTCGCACTTTGAGACGATGACGGATGATGTTCGAGATGTGTACAGGAGGGTGGAGGGTCAAGAGCTTGTTGTTGAGGGTCTGAAAGAGGGCCCAACGATTGCGGAGGAATAGAGCTGTGACTCTACGTGGTGACGTGGTACTGAACAGGATATCCCAAGATTGTGGCGCGGGTCTAGTAAGAAAGTAAGTGAGTACGCAGCCGGTATGCAATACCAAGAAGACGCTCCAAACCGCCCCTATTTCATGATCCACACTCTCTGCTGACGGACCTGGGCAACAAAATTTGACTTACTGAACGCTCTTTAGGAGCATTTTTGAGACACCAGCGGCAACGTTGAAATCGATACCGCTGTCGAAAGCGATCGCGCTGCCCGACATGTCCGCCAATTGCTAGCATAGTCGTCCAATACTCCAACCTCTACGACCAGGATGGCTTTGAAGACGGCCTTGATATCAATTCGACAAATGGTAAGGCGGCGAAAAAAAAAGGCAGAAAGTCCAACAAATCTATGCCCGCATATCACCCTTGATCCTTACATATCTACTGACGTAGGATACAACGCCATTCAGGACGAGCGCATTCGTAATTTCTCAGCAAGACAAACCATCTTCGACTGTATTCAACGAACCATCCATCACGATCCAATCCTGGCATTTCTCACAACACCAGAAACTACGAAGATCCCAAGATGATCCCCCCAATTCTCCTCCTCACCGCCCTCACCGTCCTCCTTCCCCTCGCCCACGCCCAATCCCAATACCTCATCTCAACCTACAGCGGCGCGCCCTCCCCCTCTTCCCAAGAATGCACCGGCAAACTCCTCACATCTATTCAAGGTTCCGGGCCATCCGGCTGCCAGACTGTGCACCCTGCGGCCAAGTGCTTTGCGGCCACGACGTTCAAGAAAGGAGATGTGTGTTATGTTTTCACGTATGGGAGTGAGGATGGGAGTTGTAAGGGGTTGAATAGGAGGAATCCATTTGGGGAGAGGGGGTTGGTGAAGAGCGGGCAAGAGGAGGAAGGGTTTGGGAGTTGGGAGGTGGAGTGTGCTTAGGGAAGTTTAGAAAGGGTGATGTGAAGACAAGAGCATCGGCCGTCGAAAGCGTTTGATGTGTGCCGCTTCTGTTTCGTACTCTCTATGAGATTACGACCAAGCGCTGCTCAGCCCTCCTGCGCATCTTTCCCTTCGCCAAGACCCCAATGGGTTGTATTAATTTTCCATCGAATGTCCTTCTCCCTCCTCCCAAATACACTTCAGCATTGCTGCGTCAAACCGAACCTGAGAGTAGGGCGCTTCAGCAGCGATGAAGGGGAGTCGTTGAGCTTGTAGTCTCGAAGGTTCCAATCTCGTCTCCGCTGGAGTGGTCATATGAGCTGTTTGTCGGCGATGATCGGGGGATTCATCTATCACTCCGACAGGTGAACCTACTAGCTTGAGAAGTACACAGCGACTGAGATGACGAGCTGTCCTCCCCGTAAAGGTTTTGGTTCAGACGCAAAAGAGCGATCATGCGATGGCGAGTTTTTCTGGCTCCTCCTGATTGAGATCTTGCTCTTCGGAAACAACGGTTTGGAACAGTATGAAATCTCAAAGAGGTCGTGTATAAGTACTGGAAGTATGTGCGAAATGGCAAAAGGGTATGGTATGTCAGGATAGTAGGGTAGACGCAAATCATATTCTGCCTGGTGTAAATAGCAACACAATTTTATGTCTGCCCAACTGTGCTGGGGAGGTGATTCCGCAGGCTTTTTGGTTGTCGCAGTGATACAGAAGTATTCTGATCGGCAGACATCAGCCCGGCCTGTGAGAGGAAGCTCCTGTAACGTTGCTGTTTGAATGTGCCTGCATTGTTGCGATGTTTGAGCGGTTTGGATTGGTTGTGGCGTTTCAAGTCTGGTCTCGGCTGTTGTGAGAGTGAAAAGTCGAATTTTCTGGAACCCGAGGCGCAGCTCTGAAGACGCAGTGACGCATTTTCTTATTCGCAAGGCCAGCTAATGAAGGCGTTGCGGTATGTCGCTGAACATTCTACGAGATGAGAAATCCATACCCGACGTCATTTTCGAAAAAGCTGGACCCCTTCTTGGAAGCTTTGGGAGCAGACACGATCAGAGTTACGTTATCTCAAGGCGGAGATAGTTTTCCTGCGGTTGAATGAGGAAGGTTCAGGCTGTCTCTTCATGGCAGAAAAGACATGCTGTGACGTGATGCCCGCGGCTCTCGTCTTGCTGATTCTCGGGAGTTTGAAGGTATTTCGCCGCCGCAGGATTCGGAAGGGTTGCATTGTGTTGTTTTTCTGCGGCGTTAGGCGCGCGCCTGTAGCCAGAGTGTCGGGGCGTATGCAAGCCGGATGCAGCGTCCACGGCTCCTGCCACGTCCTGTTATATTAAAAGTGTTCGTGGGTCGTACGAGAGGCGAGTTGGCAACGCGGCCGCGAGCACCTCGTCTCCCTTGGACGTCGGATCTGATTCGCTTCCGAGGCCAGCTTGTGTTACGCAGCTTTGTGCGAGTCGGGCGGTGGATTTCCAGATCTGGCGGACACCCCTGGGCAAATCAGTAGTGAAGTTATGAAACATTGAGGCGTCTTTGCAGCACTTGTGCCGATGAGCACGCATGCTCGCTGCAGAACATCCAGTGAGTTCGGGCCGGTGAAAGGGATCGTAAGGTAGCGAATCCTTTGGCGTTGTGTCTGGCAGTACTATCTGCCTTATCCGCGTTGCAGTGGAATATATTGCTGGCACTCACCGATCCAAGCTTCGAGAGCCCAGTTTACGGTGAAGTGCCTCAGGCAGTAGGCTCACGAAGCTTGCACTGGTGGGTGCTGGTGTTGAAGCTGGAAAGTGGGAGAGTGTCGCCGGCACCGGGAGGTGACTTGGCGATTGATAATCGGCGAATAAGACGTCAGCTTCTGCGAATCGGAAAGCAGCGAGCCAGGGAGGCTTGATAGTTGAGCGTCTAGGGAGCGTTGTCTGGTGCCGGTTCCGCTTTTGATCCGAGCGGCCGTTGGAGATCGTTGCAGGCGCTGGGTAATTAGGGCAGGATACAACGGCAGCACGGGCAGGTGAAGCGGACTTTGCTTGACCGACGTGGGATGTTGATAAGAGCAGATGGGGCCTTCCGCCGGTAAAGAACTTAAGACTCGAGATCAACAGTATAGAGTCTTATACAGTCTTACATGTACCTGCTGATGTGACGTTCAACACGAATGCGAGCGGGATTCGGCACGGAGGATCGTCCGCGGATGTAGCAGCCAGGATTTGACGCGCTGCGTACGTCCCTACTAGAATATTGCTGCTAGTACTGCGTACTGCGTACGCGAGCGTGATGGCAGGAAGAGCGAGCCTGCGGGCGTCGAGACTATTGGCAATACAGGCCAGGGCAGCGAATTGAGCGGCAGCGAGCCGCCTCGCCAGCTACTACTGCTGCGCGAAGACGTACGTCGCATCTGGAGTAATACGCAGTAGCGCTGGGGGCCGTGGTTGTTCTGCTGCTGCTGATGCGAGGAGTGTTAGTGGCACGGGCGAGTTCGCGCTGAACAAGAGTCGAGTGAATGTTTAAAGCCGTTGAAATCGTGAAAGCGCACTAGCGCTGGGCGGCTTGCCCTTTTCGCTCGTGGTCGCCGTACGTCACTCAGCGGTAGTTCCATCTCGTCTCTCCTCCCCCAACAACACCACTACCACCCTACTTGCTCACGGCATCATCCTCAGCAGCATCATCATCCCTCCTCCGCCAGCAGCACCGTGCCGCCCTCCCGCCAGCGCTGCCGCCGAAAGTGTGGGCCCCTGTTGTTGTCGACGCGCGAACGGGTGGCCCTCTGGTTGTTTGGGCTGGAGACCGCTTGCGTGCCTGACGGTGGAGTCCCGAGTGCTTCCCGCCTCCCGCGGAGTGGGTACAACAGTGAAGAAGCGAAAATCTCAAATCTTAAGTCGACTGCACGCGATTGCACCTCGCCGCCGCGACGACCTACCCCCCCCCCAGCGCCCGGGCGGACGACAGCGACCACGCGCCCGCTCAGCAGCGACTCCGCGCGCGGAATTGAGGCACGGAGGACTCGCTGTGTTGAGCCGCTCGTGAGGGCGAAGGGTTTTCTGCCGCAGTTGAACCGACAGCAATTGGCAGTTGCCGCCCGCCTCAACCGCGACACCAACATCCTGCCTCTCTGCTGCTGCTTTTGTCTGCTTTGATCATCAACACCCTCCACCCTGGACACCAGCCTGGGCACGCAGCTCCCTCTGCGCCCATCGCTCTTACCACTCCCTCGCGACCCCACTACCTGACCTTATACTCCTCTGCCCTCCACTGCGACTGCCCTCACGCCACGGCACTTGCAGTGGTGTGACGTCGCACTTTCCCTCTCGCCCACCAGCTCTTCTGGAATAAAGCTGCGTGCTTCCGATGAGAGGTCCACCACTAGCACCGTTCCGCAGTTGCTTCGTCCCCACCTCCCTCCCGCTGTCCTAACCTCCGCCCTCTCTCGCCCAGCATGGATAACGGTCAGCACTTCCACCCGGCATACCAGCCATACCCTTCTGCCGGCCCAGGCACGCCGCAGAATTCAACCCAACAGAATTCCACTCAGCAGCAGCAACAGCAGCAGAACCTGGCATCCTTTGGCAATCTCTCCGCGCAGAACCACCAACAAGGCCAACCGCAGCAGCAGCAACAACAGCAGCAACAGAATACTGCGTCCCCGAGCCACACGACCCTGCCACCATTGCAGGCCCAGAATTATGGCCCACAGTTTGGCTCAATGTCTTTCGCACACCCGGGCAGCCAGTCGCAGAACCCATCCGCGCCGCACACACCCGCGACTGCGCCAATGGCTGCCAATGGCCAGAACAGCTACTCGCAGCACGTCTCGCCCACGAATACGACCGCTCCGGGTTCCATGCTGCCGCCGACCTTTCCGAACAATCCATACGGCAGCATGTCTCAAAGTATGATGTATCCTTCCTCAACATCGACTGCCCTCCCGCCTACTAGCGCTTCCATCAACCTTCCGAACCTTCGCCCAATGCCTCCAGGTGGCGTGAACGGGCTGCCGAGTCTTTCCAACCCTGGTCAAATGGGCCAGCTTGGTCAACAACCATCTTTTATGCAGAATGAGGAGGCTCCCACACATGTTGTTGGATCGCAAGGGCGTCGTGGCATCCTGCCCAGTGCCCCAGGACGGCCAAATCCTCCTGCACAGGGCAGTGCTCAAGCCACCAAGAGCATGATCCCGCAGAAAGATGCGGATGGCAAGTACCCGTGTCCGCACTGCAACAAGACCTACTTGCACGCGAAGCATTTGAAGCGACATCTCTTACGGCGTATGTTCTTTAATCGCGATTTACTGCCTCATTACTGACGATGTGTAGACACTGGCGATCGTCCCTACATGTGCCATCTGTGTAAAGATACATTCTCGCGCAGTGATATTCTCAAGCGACATTTCCAAAAATGCTCACTAAGGCGCGGCAATCCAACGGGCGCCAACCATCTCGCACATCAACGACGTAACACTGGCAATGGCAACCGACACTCCATTAGCCAGCAAGACGGGCCGATTGGTCTTGCAGGATTGCAGGATGTCGCTGGGGGCGCACCGCCATACAACGCAGGCGTCATGGGTAACAGCCCGTCTGTCAACGGCGGTGACATTTCCGCGCGATCCTCGAGAGCGAACAGCTTGATTACTCCGGGAACGATGAGCCATCGCGGTAGCTTGGCTGGCCTGGGAATACTGGCTTCCAATGGGGCCAATGGCGAACAGATGCAGAATTCATCAGCCCCTTACCAGCCAGGTATGAACGCCTATACTATGCAGAACACTACCAACGGTGGGCAGATGCAACCCAATTATTCCTACAGCCAAGCTCCGCAGCTGAACGGCAACATTTTTAACAGCACTCAAACCCAGCAACCGATGTCTTTTTTAGGCCATCAGAGCTCGCGGTTCGACAACAGCCAAGCGAACAACCAGCACCCGATGCAAAGTGGGGAAGGTAGCGGCGTCGACTGGACCCGCATGTTCAATCAAAGTGGCCAGGATGGCTTCATCGGCAGTCATCCTGCGAACGCGAGCTCGCAAGGAACTCAACATATCAAGACCGAACCACAAGACTCCAAGCACGATTCCTACTCCGTGCCCAACGACTTCAACAACGAATCTTTTTTAGGTAGTCTTTACTCGCACCCACCTGGCTACGGGGGCGAGGAAACCGACGGCGCTATTCCTGGTTTTCCCAACTGGGGCATGGATGACCCGTTGCTAGCCAAAGTGGACAGCCTGATGCATCATTGCTTCCCTCATGGTGCAGAGTCTAGCCACGGCAACCCTGCTGCCGATTTGATGCAGACCGTGCTCAAGGTCGAAAACATCAAGCACTTTGCGGAGCACTACACGTCATATCATGGACACTGGCCGATCCTACACATGCCAACTTTCAAGCTCAGCGAAGCCAACAACAACTTGGTTCTCGCCATGATTTGTATTGGCGCCGTCTACAGCCCGAAGCTTACCGTGCACCAGGTGCGCCAGATGATGGAATTCGTCAAGTCAACTGTGCACGCCAATTGCACCATCTACAACCGGACGCTCAGCGGCCAAGGCCATGGACTCGGGACGCAACAGTTTGAAGTGGAAGAGCTGCAGGCTTTGACGATGCTGCATATTCTCTTCACATGGCACGGCGATCCCGCGCAGCGGCAGGCGTCGCGTGCTGAGTTCCCCACTCTGGTGCAGATTGCCAAGGCCATGGATCTGTGCCAAACAGCCTCGCTGGGCCACTATGCCTACAGTGTTCTCCATTCTTCCCGCGGCTCTCTGACCAGCTTTCACTTTGCGAACTGGAGCTGGACTGGCTGGCTGGAGCAGGAGAAACGCAATCGCTTGCTGTACCAAATTCTAGTCACCGATGCAGCAATGGCGATGTACTTCAACTGCACTCCGCATTTCGATCCCCTTGAGATTCGTCTGATGCTACCAGCGGACGATGCGGCCTGGGATGCTGCGAGCGCGCAGGAATGCGCCAACGCCATTGGCCTCGCCGGATCGCATGCGCAGGCTAAGAACATCACCGGCACTCGCAAGACTGTACAGCCTTCGATGCGCGACGCTGTCCGCACTCTGCTGGACCCATACGCATCATTCCAGGCGGACTCAACAAACGTCTACTCGAAGTTCTTGTTGATCCATGCTTTGATCACGCGCATTATTGTTTGCCAGCGCACTCTGCTTCTTCCTAATGAGACGTTCCAGCCCTTCAGCCTCAATTTCAACAGCAGCAGCACGCCTGCGACACCTCTGTCACAGAATGACTGGCTCGAGCAACACGGAGGCGGCAGCGGAAATATATCGGCGAACAATAGCGGGCATGTCACCCCGACCGACACGTTCAGCCCCAACATGCAGAACGGTGCTCCCCAGCAGGAGAAGAAGCGCCTCGGCCATAGCCTCGAAAAGTGGAAACGCAATTGGGATCACGATATGGAGCTCCAATATCCGCCAGCGCATTCTCCCCAGCGTCGCTTTGGGTTCAGCCGCGACGGCGTGCACTTCTTTTATCTCGGCCGAAGCTTCCTCCAGTCGCAACAGGCCACCGACTTTACTCTGCCGCCCGATTTACGCTTCAAACGAGTCATGTCTCTGCTCAAACGCATAAAAGGTGTCGTCATTGGCGACACTGAGCCTAAGGGGCAAGATGTCGGATCCGTCGGCGACATAGATGACCAATACGGCCTGGACAACCTCACTTTAGACATGAAGCTCCTCTTCAAGCCCTACGACAGCCAATACGACAGCCCAGTAGCTGGTGTGCGGACCTCTCCTCCTTAGCTTCTTCATCGGCAGCCTTTACTGGACCGCCTCCGTTATCACTTCGTAACCCAAAGGTTCAGCGATCAGCTTTAGAACGGACTATTGCATTTTCACGGACGGCAAATTTCTTCTCTTTCCACGGCGCACGCGTTTGTATTTTGCAACCGAAAGTTTTTGATGGGAGGCACAGTGGTATGACAATGAAAACAGGACATAACGAGAACATAGATTATAGACAGCGGATGATGTTAGTGGAGCCGGTCCCGTGGCAAGCGAGTCAGACGGGCGGCCCTGCACCGCAAAAGACATGGAGGGTGGCGGCGTTCTGTTCTTTGCTTATTTCTTGCTCCGAAAAAGAATTCATTGCCAGCTATCATCCACCACCATCGCAGAAGGACGAACCCGAATGCCGACAGTGTTTCCGGAGCGGTGGACACGAGATTGCATGGAGCATGGAGCTTGGTATGCATCATTCAGCGGCGAAGGGGGTACAGAAAAATCTTGGCTTGCCTCTCTTGGCTCAGAAAGTGTTATAGAGATGGCATCTGGAGCGCAAGCTCGCGCTTTCTCTGGTGACGGACGGGCTGGGCTGTTCATACGTGTTTGGGTTCTGCGACGACTACGTCGTGGACCAGACCTGGGCTGCTGTCTTTTCTGAATTGGATTGGATAGAAGTGTTCCGAGAAATGATGTATGGAAGATGCACAGATGAACTTTTTCGGCCTTTCTTCTAGGGATGGTTTCTTATTTCTTCTTTTTATTGTTGTTATTGTTGTTATTTGCTTGAGTCGAGTTAAGTGTTGCTTCGGTTGCATACTCGAAAGGAGCGTCAGACTGGCTGAATATTTGATGACTAAGATCTCTCAGCTGTCACATACTGAGCTGCAGCATCCAAGGTGCTGCCTTCCTTGTCCTATGCGAGCTGATGAAAGAGGCGGTTATTGGGGGCCGAAGGATCCTGGCTTTCACAGCCTGATGAGGGGAACCAGATATATTGCTTGTTCATCGCTCCCGCTCGGCGCAAGGCTGTGAGAATCTACAACGCCATCCTCGTTCCTATGGCGGACGGGCCTGTAGGGACATGGCCCGAGATGCCTTATCTCATTTACAATTATTCGGTTTTGCACGATGCTGGATTATGGTATGACTTCCAGACGGCGATCAACAGTTCAGTCTCCGTTTCTTTTCTGGTGCTTTACGAAGAAGGCTGCCAGCATGGGGACAATGTTTGGGATTGTACGTGGGCTTGCCAACAGCCAAGCGAGATTTGGTCGAACATGTACACGCTGCATAACTGCGTTGTGAGTTCTCTTTCAGTAACCTTGAGCGAGTGTAACGCTGATTCCCTTGTGATAGGTCTATCCCGCTATTGCTGGATTGATCGCCGGGAGCAACATCAGCGACCTGCAATCTTTGCAAGTAGCGGAACAGTTCAACATTCAGCAATATCCGGACACGGATATCTCCGAATGGTCTGTGATTAAGGCATGTATCGACAAGTACTGCGACGACCCGGATCGGGAATATGGAGGCTGTCGCGGTAATGGCAAAGGGGTCGACTTTGGGGTTTATAATGGAAGTGGCGTTGAAGTCTTGAATACGACGGTGAGCAGGGCGAGCTTGAGTTGCTTGATGCACGGCTAATGTCGAGGGTAGACATTCCGAGCAGACTTGTGCGTCGGCGTGGATGCAGAGATCAACGCTGATATTGGAGGCATCGGGGTGAACTTGTTCCCCAGTTCTGAGAAATGAGTTTTCCCACTGACATCGAGTTCCGCCAGATGTTTGTCTCATACATCGTGCAAATCGCCATCGTCTTTCTCTCCTGGGCTACTTGGCACTTCCTCGAACACTGGGCTTGGTTTATCGTATACCTTTACCACCGATGCCGAGGAAGAGCTTCGAATGCGCGCGAGGCAGCTGAAGCAGTGCAAGAAAGGCTAAAGGTATCAAATGTGCACCATTCTCTGGTTCACGCGCTCGGGGAGTTTCAAAAGGCCCAGGTCTTCTTCATGCTGGCCGTCCAGATCGCTTGTCTTGTCGCTCTCGAGAGTCCGACATATCTGAATGCGAACTCGTGGCAACAGTTCTTCACCAACATTCGATACCTTTTCGATCTCGCTCTTGGCGGTACTTTGCCAATCGTGCTCTCTCTACTAGTTCTACGAAAGACTGGGAATAAAGACACACAGATCCTCTTCATATCAACCTGCTGCGTGGTACTCTCAGCCATCACTTGGTTCTCCACTCGAAACTTTCGTCCAGCAGCAGGCGAAGACCCCTCACTTGTCAGGGAGATCAAGAGCTCGGGGCCTTCAGAGTGCTTC
This sequence comes from Mycosphaerelloides madeirae, assembly GCA_002785995.1. Taxonomy (NCBI): domain Eukaryota; kingdom Fungi; phylum Ascomycota; class Dothideomycetes; order Mycosphaerellales; family Mycosphaerellaceae; genus Mycosphaerelloides; species Mycosphaerelloides madeirae. Next base: position 220,424 of record NHNV01000029.1, read on the forward strand.
GAGCTCTCTCCGACACAGTACTGTTATGATAGCAATTGGTCTTTTCCCAACTCGGCGGCTTCGACAAAGGGACAGGTCATGCTGGGGTTTGGCCTGATAGTGCAAAGTTGCATCATCGTCGACCAGATCAGGGCGTTTAAACTTGCGGGAAGATCGGGCAAGAAGTATAACCTATTTGAGGTGGCTTGCGAATGGTTTCTCAAGCATAGCTTTTGGAGGCATTATGAGGATTGGGTGAAAAGGAGTAGTAAATGGTTCGCATTGCTTGAAACGCTGAAGTTGCAGACTGGTCGGGGTGTGGTCACTGCCATCGCGCGATTCCTTGTCATCACCACCGAAATCGCCCTCGTGCTGTTAACGAGCACGATCCTGACGGACTACAGCCGACTCTTAGGACCAAGCGAATACATCACTCTCAATCTAAGGGACTGGACGTTAGGCCAAGTCATATCCGTGACAATTTGGCTGCCCGTACTGTTCGAATTTGCTTGGGACTGCCACAGTCAGTCTTGAAATTCTTCTGTCAGTGTGTATTGCTAATATCGTCTACAGAGGGCATAGCCAAGACTGTCGAGGTCCGCCTGGGACATCACTATAAAGTGGTGAAGAAGGATCGCCGACCTTCGATCGAAAATTGGCCGTTGACCTATCCTGACATGGAAAGTAGAGCTCCTTCTGAGTCCGGAGTTGCTTTGTCGGACTTTGATAGGAACAGTGCTTATGAGCCTATTCGAGAGACGGAACTGGAAATTGAGCGGGAATCAAAGCACACACCCTGAGGCGCAGCTGTTATCAATCGCCTCGACAACGCTTGTTGTGTTCCAAGCGCCCTAAGTAATTGTACAGTCGAACAGACGATCGACATCCTGCCAAGGTTGGAAGTGAGAAGTACTCAAGTAGTAATGAATTTTTTTGACTATACATACTGTTGTCCAGTCATACTACATGAAGCCAACAGACCTGCAACAAACCCCCATCGCATGACTCATACAAACACCAAAATCCCTTACATTCCCGAAGGAGCGTAAGTGGCACCCGGGTACACAGTAAAGAGGTCGTTGTTGAGGCTGCTCAACTGTGGGCAGTTAAGTCCCTTGATCTGAGGGCCCAAGTTGTTGTTCAGGAAGGTCATAAGCTGACCGACAGTCTCGGTGAGTGGAGAGATGGCATCGACCAGACCAGCTTGCGTCGCCTGGAGGAGGAAGCAGGAAAGGTTATTGCCTTCGAGCAGAGAAGCACCGTTGAAAACGCCGCCAGTAAGGTTAGCGAAATCGACGCCGACAAAGGAGTTGGTAGTGCCCGCTGAGAGGACTGTTAGTCGAGACGTGCGTGGTTCTTGGTGGGATGTCTTACTGTTGCCTCCGAAGTTAATGATACCAGGATACATGGCGTTGTTGACGACGGTGTCGACATTGGTGTCAACAGTGTTCATTGGCTGGCTGGTGGGACGCTTGTACCAGTTGTCCTAAGCAGAAAAGTAGCAGGTTAGGAGATGTCTCAGACAAAGGGGGTGCCTTTTGGTCTTCAGGTTGACATACTGGAATGCGCTCCTGGCCGAGGTTGTGCACGAAGTTTCCAGGCGTGCCCGTCACACTAAAGAATGACTTGAGAGTCTCGCCATCGAGGATACCACCCATATTCTCTGCGGAGCGGTTGGACATGAAGTTGACGACGAAGTTGTGTGCGTCTGGCGCAACGAGACCAGAGAAGGGGGCGGAGAAGTAATATGGGTTGTTGAGAATGGAGTATTGGGCAGTCCAGTAAGCTTGGGAAGCGACCTTGTCGTGGGTGAGGGATCCAGAGTTCGGGCTTGCAGCGATGAGAGAGTAGAGACGCTCCCAACGATCCATCTGGAAGACGCCGACATTGCCACCATTCAGGTAAGCATCTCCCTGATTTCTATGTTAGGACTGTCCGAGGGTTCCGAGCTTGGAAGTATACACGTACTCTGACGATCGAGGCATCTCCTTCATATCTTGAGTGCGTTCCCACAATTCCCGTGGGCGCACCAAGAAGGCCAAGAGAGCCCTGGTACCCGCTGCCAATGGACCAAGTTCCAGCAATAGGGTCTCCACTGATGGCAATGGCGATGACAGCAAGGACCAATCCCAAGTCAGGAGACATGCTGTATGCCTGGTTCAATCCATCGACGGCTACACAAAGTGTAAGAACAATGCTCGGAATTTTCAGTGCTGGCTGGGGCACCTACTCTGTGCGATCGTCGCAATACCATTTCTTGGCAAGAAACCATGATTTGCAGCAGCGTTCAATCCACTAGAAGCAAGAAGGGTCAATAGCCATCTCGGACAGACCAGAATACGTCCACTGGACGTGATTATACTTACGGGCATTGACCTCTCAGATCATTTGGTCCTGGTGACTGGAACTCGTGTCCGCTTCCAGAGCTGACGTCGACATACTGGTCTTGTGCATTGAAGACCGTGCAGTTTCCGTGAGATCCACAATTGTCGCGGTATGTCAGGAAGTTGGGTGGTGGGACGATAGGATATACCACGCGCTTTTGCAGGGTGGGTGCCTCCACCATTTCCATTGCCATGGGCCATGCTGAGGCGAGCGGCAGTGCCGCGGCTAGTAATTGAACGTTGCGACGCATATTGAATTCTCTATGTGTGAAGAGATGGTAGAAAGTACTGACTATGGAGCTCAGAGAGAGAGAGAGCTCGATGATCGAGGTAATATATCTACGATGCAGACTTGTTCCTTCGGTGTCATAGCCGTAGCGGCGGTGTTTTTGTCAGTTGATCGGTTCGATACCCTCAATACTCACAGGGCGCCACTTATGGTGAAGTTTGTCCTGGCGCTGTACTGTTACAACATCCACCCAATCACGAAGAGTATGATGAAAATTGGCCGAGCCGATTCGGCTTCGCTCGTGAAAAATAGGTGATGTGATCTTCCAGGGTTTGCCGCATGCGACCCTCGAACAGCATAAGGCGCAAAGCGATCGCACAGACTCTGGGGAGGGCAATGTCGAGGTGGCGGACCATAGAGCTTGCGGTTAGCCTGGTAGTGCTTCTTTGGAGCCGAGACAAGCTTAGAATCAAAGTTGTGGAGAAGCTGGGGCACATCTGGGGAGGCGATGGCCGTGTGGACGATCACTTCGTCCTAGCCTCTCGTAACCGGCTGCCAATCGCACGGCAATCGCGGCCACCGTAATATTTGCCGTAGGTCTTGTATTGTCTGGTCCCCGGAAGAGTTCCAAAGCGCTCTAGTGTGATATGTTATCCGCTGTCGTGGACTCGCTTGTGGCGAAGGTCGAGTGCAACGCTGTGCAGTGTTTTCTTACTGCCCCAACATGACGAGATGCAGGCCTTGTACAAGTCTCACCGGGTCGCTATTCTCATGGAGGTGCCTCTATCGATGAAGACTTGCCTCCACGCTCCCCGGAAAAATGGCATCGTCGCTCATCGAACGTTGGGCAGTAGCTATGCACGTAATGTAAGATCAGCAGGTCTTCCTTCTTGCCGTTGCAATAGTTTTCTTTTCATCTTGGCAGGCGTCGCAGGCTCTGTAGGCGCGTAGACGTCATGTTTTACCATGATTGATGCCTCTGAAGACAACAGTGACCTGAGCGATGTTCGATGGACAAAGGGAGAGAAGATGCCGCGAACGTGGAGTTTCTTTGACGGACTTCGTCAGGAGCAGTGGCTATGAGCCGATTCGAGAGGCTAAGCCAGCAGACTGAGCGAGAACCAAGGCCTGATGTATCGCGTCTCGCCTCATTGCTTCGGAGCTTCGAAACCCAACTTCTCTTCGTCTCCAGAGACCCTTGCACTGCTAACAGCCTTGATCACAGACTCTTCCTGATCTCTCGGAAAGCACCAGCCGGGATGCCAGATGTTCAGGACGACGCTGGCAATAGCGCAAGGTACACTGTCAAGGCCAATGAACAAACCTTGATCACGCAGGATGGAGTTATCCGGTCCCCAGCCGTTAGCGAGTTCAGCTAAGCGATATGCACATCTTATCAATATGCAGATGTACGCCAGCCACAAGGCACCAAGAAAGAGTCGAAAGCGTAGTGAATTGCGGAGTGTGGTTGTTTCGGGATTCAGGTATGCGCGGTTCCTTCGAACGGCGAAGCCATAGTCAGCGGCGAAAATGCCAAAGACAAGCATGGTAAAGACCTAGAAGCGAGGATCAGCAGATGTTTGGGGCATAAGGTCGGCTCCTCGCGCTCGCTTTACGGACTTGGGTGGTGAGGCCGGTGATCATAATGTCTTCGCCGACCTTGAGGATGGCGATGGTGGGAGAGGCCGCTGAGAGACCTGGTGAGGATTAGGCGGACATTCCCAAGTCGTTCCGACTCCGCTAAACATACCTCCACCTATCGCTTGAAAGAGCATACTGACGCAATCTGCCGTGATGAAGGCCCACGTATACCATGACGGCCGTAGTCGACTGAAGTTAGGTCCAAAGGTAAGGCAAATATGCTGCCTCAAAAATCAGCATCAATGCACTAATGCATCATTCTCGCACCGACCTTGAGTGTATAGTAAATTCCTGCCGAATAGAGCGCCGGCGCAAATGTAAGCAACACAAGACTCATCTTGAATCCGTTGTTTGAGAATGGATCACCCCAAAGGATGAATTTTGCGACGTAGCCGAGAACTTCGCTCAAGCATCCAATGCCCATCACGCCGCTGAAGAACCATGTTCTGCTCTTGATGCCTTGCACGACGTACGCACATCCTGAGATGAAGAAGATGAGGAGGAAGAGAGTGGTTGCGGCGAGGCTGGATCTGTAGCCGTAGATGGATTGGGAGGGAACACAGGTTGCTTCGGTGCAGCCCTCATTGGGATCGAGCCTTGGGTAGAGCTGCGGTGTTGTGTGCATTTTGCTGATGATGGATAGAAAGCTGGGTTGAGCTGGTTCCTGGTGCCTACCTTATACTTCGGAGTTTCCTGTAGATAAGCTGTGGCTTCATGCATGACGGCTCCTTCGGTTGCATGCGGATGCTATGAGATACGTGGAGAGGAGTCCTGACCACGTGGAGATTCCTAGAGTTGGTTGTACTTCGCACATGAGTGAGAATGAGGCTTGGGGTATGGTGTAATTGCAACGCCGTATCCTGTCGTTGAAGAAGATAGAGACAGGCTAACTTCTTTGGGCCAGGTATGCGAAAGTCGGCGACTTGTCGCCGCCTTGCATTCTCAGCCTATCCCAGACAGCGTCCTCAGTAGCTTGGATATCATCGTCATGAATAATCCACGTTTGGCACTGTGTGTCATTTCCGTTGCATGGCTGGATCGTAATGCAAGGTGGCCGCAAGCTCCAAGACCATCTGGAGGGAGGTCGCCCGGTCGAAGCTGCCGGCAATTGAATGCAGAATCTGGTTTCGGTCTCTCGGAGAGTACTGCCTGGAGGTCGCGGATGTGGTAGCAAACATCGAAAAGATGGTCGAGGTACAGGCCATTCGGTGATCAGAAAGGTTGCAAGAAAGAAAATGGAAGACGCGAAAGGTGATGTCGTCGTATTGTGGCAGGGAGCGCACGGTTCAGAAAAAGTGGAGTGGCAACTGCGCGTCAACACCAAATTTCCTTTTCTTACCTGCTTTCATTCACTTTCAAAAAATCGGGCACAAGATGAGCCATTATCTTCTGTCCGCGCTCACTCGCTGATCATCAGTCCTTCTCCCTTCCAAAGCATTCATTCGCGTCTTCCGAGCCGATGCGATAAGGCTGCCCCCGGAACGTGATCGGAAAAACTACTTCATGCTCTCGGAAGAGAATTGTAAACGTGGAGGCATATGGAGCCTTTTCTATGCGTCGTGAAGACCTTGAAGACTCGAGTGTTGGTCTGAATCTGGTGGCACAGCTCTATTTAGCCGAGATGTGATGACTGCTGCCGACAGTTGCCCCTCGTGCCCGCCTCGTGGCTCGATGACGGAAGGTGGACCCGCGTCGGTATTTGAGAATCCGGATGCAATTGACGAGGACATAAGCGGAACGAGTTTGAATCTTTGTTGATGTACTCCAGAGACCGCCGTCATTGGAAAAGAAGCTGCAACATCACGATCTCGCACCATTGAAGACAAGACCGAATTATCTCGCCCAAGACATTCCAAATGAGCACAAAACCCGTACTCGCATTTGCTGGCCTGGGAGCCATGGGCGGCGGTATGGCAAAGAACTTGGTCAAGAACGGATACACAGTCTACGGCTACGACGTATACCAGCCCTTACTCGACAGCTTCGTGGAAGCCGGTGGCAAGGCGGCAAGGACTCCAAAGGAAGCAGCTTCCCAAGCCGACTTCTTCATATCTATGGTTGCAAACGCAGCGCAGAACTCCAGTCTACTGTTCGAGTCCGACGATGCAGTCATACAAGGACTGGGGACAGGGAAGACATTCATCCTTTGCTCGACCACACCTCCAGCCTTTCTGCACGAGCTACGGAAACGACTTGACGAGGAGTTTGGCCGCTCTGATGTCAAGCTGCTAGATTGCCCGGTTTCTGGAGGCACACTGAGAGCTGCGGATGGCACTTTGTCTATCTTCGAGTCTGGACCTGAAGAAGATCTTGATGCAGCGAGAGACGTCCTGCAGACCATGTCGGGAAATCTCTATCGAATGGGAGGCATTAGTGCTGGTACGAAGACCAAGACTGTCCACCAACTGCTCGCCGCTACAAACATCATTACGGCTTCAGAAGCAATGGGTCTCGCAGCCACGGTTGGCATCAATACTCAGGCAGTCTTCGACCATATCAATAACTCCGATGGCGCGAGCTGGATGTTTGAAAACCGCGTGCCACACATGCTGAAGAACGACTGGCATCCATTTTCCGCTCTTGCTATCATTCAGAAGGACGCCATGATCGTCACGGACACAGCGAGACGAGCTCACTTCCCCACGCCTGTCGCCGACACGGCTGAGCAATTGTACCTTCAAGGCGAGCAAGGCGGTTTGCTCAAAGTCGACGACGCCGCACTCGTACAACTCTATCTTCCCAAATCTCAAAGCGATCTCGTCTACCAAATGACTCAAGCCGATGTCAAAATGGTCGCGTCGTACAACGTCAGCAAAGACACGATTGCCGATCTGCTCGCCGGCATCCACCTCGCGGCTTCCATCGAAGGCATGGCATTCTGCAAGCATCTCGGCATGGACCGCAAACTCATGTACGAGATTATCTCCAAAGCCGCTGGCTGGAACGCAATGTTCACGAAATGCATCCCGGGCATGTTGGAGAAGGACGCCTGGACGCTAGCGGATTGTCCTGGAGCTGCGGACGTCGGACAGAAGTTGTCAGATGCTGTGGATAAGTGTAAAGCTATCAAGTATCCTTGCCCGATGTCGAGCATTGCGTTGCAGCAGTTCAATTTTGCGACGTTGGTGGATAAGAAGATTGAGGGACAGGATCGAAGGAGTAGGTAGTTCTCGAAGTTGGACACAGACTGGAGTTTGCAGACTATTTGGTTTCGAGGATTTACTTCCTTCTCTCCCACGCTCTTAAAACTCCAGATCGTACGCCAGAGTATCAGTGCATAGCTCCTCCCTTGCTTTAGAAATCCTATCGAAAGACAATCAGCTTCCGAAATCACTTTTAATTCCGAATGATAACATACTTACTTCAAATGCTCTGGATGTTCAGCATAGACCTTGATAGTCTCTGGCTTGTCCAAAATGGCTACGAGACCCATATCGAATCCTTGACTTCGGTGTGCTGTGCTCACGTGGGGAGCACCAACTTCGAGTTTCTCCAGTCCAGGAATTTTGCCGACGAGACCTACGGCCGACTTTTTGAACACTTCGACTTCGAGAGAGGTTGAGGAGAGGGAGGATTTGAGTTTGAAGAGGACTGCAGGTGTTAATTGTATCTGTTGGGTGGAGTAAGGGAGACGAACCGACGTGGTAGACGGGCATTGTGGCTTTTGGTTGGGGGGATCGCAAGTTGGCTTCTCGGACGACACTGGGATAGATCGAGAATTTGAGCAGAAGGTTGAAGTTAATGAGACTACGCTGATCTTTTCTTCAGGAGAAGGTGAAGAAGGCGAAAGGGAGTTTGATGGCCCAATCCATGTCTTCTGCCACGAAGCTTGCCCCTCACGTCCCCACTTCCCGAGAAATCGCAGTGGACCCTCGTCCCCCTTCCTTCCTCCCACAACACGAGACAGCACGAATCATCATTATCGTGAACTGAGAAAATGCGATGTAGCTACCACAAAGCTTAAGAATGCTGGGATATCGGCCACAGCACAACGCAAATGGTGCATCTTGAACCATGTCTTCGTGGTCTTGAGAGGCCTCCCAGAAGTTTTCACCGTCCGGCCGGAGATGAAGTCTATCCCGGACATTTCAGTCAAGAGAAGCCATCGCCTTCAGAGCGAAGAGGTAATGCGCAAAGGTGAAGATGGCCCCAACTAGGTACCATCTCGCTGCACCGGCCTCTAAGCTGTCGTCTCCAAGCAGCAGCGGATTCCTCGAGAGCGATGCATGCGACATGGGAGCCGGGCGCAATTGCCAATATGCTGCGATACCCGTATTCAATGGGAGGGAGGCACGAAGAGTGGCTGGATCTGGCTTATATTCAGCAAAGCCGAGAACCAAGGCGTGCAGCCATGCTCGATGGATTGTTTCTGGTCGCGTTCAGCTCGGATCCATGCGGTCAGGAATTCGTGCTCGTCGCGGGGCCCACTGGAGATTGATCGTGGAGAAGACGAGCGGAGCGAGCTTCAGGAGCTGGAGACTGATCAATGCGACATTCTGGTGTGGGCGACGACTCAGATGGTCGATGAGAACTAGGGCTGAGAGATGGTGGCTGGAACGGGGTCGGCTTCTCATCTCAGACCGTGCCCGATTTTCGGCATCTTTCGGGCCGAGTGAGAGATTCACTTTCTTCCGTTCACATGCTCAATCTCGACCACTAGGACATATCGACGATTGATGAAAACCCCACCATGATGACAACCATCTTTTGGACTACAAAACGCCATCGAAAACCATTTTCTGGTCTCTTCAATGGATGCTCAAGATTTCCCATCGCTCGGAGGGCCGGAGGCCGCGCGCAATATCTCTCCACCAGATCCTATGGCGGGGATAGTCATAACGCAGATATCGTCAAAACATCATTTGTCGGCATGATGTCAATAGGGATTGCCACCAAGATTCGCCTTCGTTTACGCAGTGCGCTGGACTGATGGCGGTATATGGGACTTATCGAATCTCACTCTTGCCTCGTCGATTGCCTGAGCTTGAGGCTCTGCCAATACCATTTCGAACGCTGCCTGGACCCCTTATATGCAGGTGGTAAACCTTAATCTATGCACAGTGAATGCATGCTTCGCATGCACCATCGTGATCAGCTCTCAGCATTCACCACGCAAATCTTCAAGATACGAAGCAGTCCTTCTTTTCGACGGTCCACCTCCTCCAGCCACCACCTCAAGTACCACGACATCGCGACAGATTCCATTCGCCCACGATGCCCTATGATCTCAGAGAACACTATCTCAAGAGCTTAAAACACCCGGATACGCGAACTGACCAGGAGATCTGCCAAGGGGACCCCGATGATATGGCGTACGGAAAGCTCGTCAGCCTCATTGAGAGATATGAAGTCGTCCACATTGTCCGGATGATGAGGGAAAACCCTAACCTTACGAAACCCATGACGACTCAAGGGCTCGGCCGGCGGATTCAAATCGCTGCGAAGTACTTTGCTGGAGAGCAGAAGCAGACTCTCTCACAGTGGCGCGACGCTATCAATGTCACAAGGAAGGCAAACGGACTGACAGACCTTGCCCCGAGCTGGGTATGGGAGAACGGCAAGCTACCACCAGGCTTGCGCGGTTTGTCTGGCCGCAAGGTGGGTTCTCTCGCCGCTGAATACGCCCAAACGCCGAAGAGTACTCCTGCCCCAGCTCCAAAGCGGCGCAAGACTGGGACCGGAAATACAGTTCCTCTGTCGAATAATTCGGCTGCTGCCAGTGGTGCTTCGACAGCCAGCTCAGGAAACATTGAGGAGAGCGTGAAGGAGGAAGACAGCGATGACGATGACAACGAGGACCCATTCGCCGATCTTGAGGCTGCTGTGGCCAGAGAAGACATACCAACAACCGAAGCTGTCGAACACGAGCAAGATGCGCTTACCGAACGAGATTCCTCTGTCAGCTCTGCCAAAAAGGCTCTCTACACAGAGACGCTCGCTCCTCAACGCAACTATGCTTTTGTACCCTCGTCGGCACCTCGATCTCCTCACACTCCAGAAACTTGGCAGCTTCTGGCCACTGCAAGCTCGACTGCACCATCAGCTCTGGGAACCACTCCGCCGTCTGAGGCTCAGGTCCAGAGCATCAAGAAGGAGAATATCGATACAGACTGAGGAACCAACGTTGAGAACCTAGCTTACAGTCAGGGCTCTCTCGTCAGCAAAAAGAAAGGGTATGTCTTTCCACTTCATGATCATGGGCACAACGGCCACAATGGGCAGGTTGCGGCATGGCAGGGGAGCGATGGACTGAGCGCTTTGGCCCGTGAATACTGACCGTGTTCGAGCGGCCGCGATCATGGTACTATACTTTGATGGCGTTCCCTATGGTGAGTTGATCTGATCGACTTCATCCTTTCCTGTTGAAGGGGCACCTCTCTCAACAGCGGTGTTTGTTCTCTTGCTCCTCGTGGTGCACTGTTGCTTTCGTTCCGGCCTTTTTTCCTATCGCCCGGGCGAAGCCGGCACAAAGACCTCCGGGAGGGGAAATCGACGAAGCGGATGAAAAGACCAATTGAGGCAGAAGATGTGCGCGTCTCAGGCTTTGGATGTCGATCACAGGCATTGAGACTTGATTGAGCAGAATCATGTTCAACGCAGTCGCTGGGATCAAGCATCATGGGAACCTGTGTATTGAACGTATCAATGTGTACATACCTAGTGTAGCGATGACGAATGCTTTGCAAAGACCGAGACCCTCAAATCAACTCCGTAAAAGCCGCCTTGGTAATCGTCCGGGACGACAAGAGCCTCCTCAACCGCTGGCCCGAGACATTCACCGGCTCATTTATCTACCTATTTTCTGACCAGCATCCTGACACTCCCTTTTGATACTGCCATTTTCACGAGCACTCTCGCCATGGCGCTTTACGGCAGAGGGTGACAGTCAACGACCGACCGAGGCATTCGACGCCTCGACCTCGACCTGTGCCCGCAACAGCCCGCTGTGCCCGCTCCGCGATTCCGACCAGCCTACGTATATACATACCTGCGGACACCCGCCTGTCTGGCAGCCGAGCTCCCCTGTTGAGAGGCCAGATCATGGCTGGCTCTCAATTGCGCCGAGCCGCTCGTATCATCCTCATTGGCGCTCCAGGCGTGGGCAAGGGGACTCAGACCGAACGCCTGCTCAAGTCGTTCCCGCAGTTGTCGTCGATTAGTTCAGGCGATTTGCTGCGCGAGAATGTGAGGAATCGGACGCCTCTCGGTGAGTGGATTTCCGTCTACGAGCGCTGTGGTATGCTCCTCGCGACACAGCGGACTGATGTCGCGTGACCGTATAGGCATCCAGGCCGAGTCCCTCATGAACCGCGGAGCCCTCGTCCCCGATACGATGATCTTGCGCCTTATCCGCAATGCCCTCACGACTCGCGGATGGCTCATCCACGCCGACGGCATGCAACCTTACACCCTCAATTCCGTCGCCGCTTCAGTGCAAATGAACCACAGTCCTGACAACCTACCCCCTCGAACCGACAGCTACATATCCCTCCCAGCCGAACTCGACGGCGAGTACCGCTACAGCGAACACCCCGACACCTCCTTCATCCTCGATGGCTTTCCACGCAATGCCACGCAGGCCGCGCAGCTCGAGCGCATGGTGCCCATGAACATGGCCATTCATGTGCACACCCCGCCAGAGATCATCATCGAGCGGATAGGCAACCGCTGGACGCATCCCGGGAGCGGGCGCGTGTATAACACGACCTACAATGCGCCGAAGGAGGCTGGCAAGGATGACATCACAGGCGAGGCACTGATCCAGCGAGACGACGATAAGCCCGAAGTTTGGCGGTCGCGGCTGAAGACGTTTGAGGAGAATAGCCAGTGCTTGCTGGAGTACTATGAAAAACGAGGCGTGCTGTGGAAGGTAGAGGGAAACAGCAGTAATGAGATTACGCCGAAGCTGGTGGAGGAGTTCAAGAGGCGATTTGCAGAGTGAGGAATTGATGTGTGTGATATGGGCGGGAATATTACCTGATACAGAGCGCGGTGTATGGCGCACGAGGGATGGGATGGAAATACCACAGCTCGACTACGGCAGTCTGGGAGCAGTGATGGGAATTGGAGGATGACCTGCTAAATGTGACTCTTGGATTGGTCCATAGAAGACGCGCAGGCGTGTGTATCTGAGGTAGCTGTACATGGACGGCATTATTATGTCTACACACATGCGCATGCCTCATATCTTCATCGTACGTGATGCGCGCCGGCTTGGTGATGATGAACGTGGAGCGCTGAAATCCACCGGAATACATCTCGGGAAGGCATCGAGGATTACATAGTCAGCGACGGCGACAGCGACATCGTGACACATCTCGTAAAGGCAGCGAGGTCACCGACGATAAGTGCACTAGCACCAGCACCAGCACCAGCAAGCGGGCTCGCGACAGCGACATGAACAGCATACACTCGACGCTACAGCACCACACCCACAAAACGATGTCCAAAAATCCTTCTTCAACCCCAAGCACGCAGCCCAGAGATGTTGATGAAAAGTACACCGAAGTGTGGGTATGCCAGCAAAAATTGCGCCGCTATCGCCCCCGAAGGAGAAATAAAACCAGACAATCACCGCGCTGTGCAATGCAGGATGTCCAGTCTGGCTAGGGAATTCGTGAGCTCCTTCGCCGCAACAAGGTAAGTATGAAAAGAGAAGAAGAAAGCAATGAGTAGATTTGGCGAGATTTTGGGGTTTATATAGGCGAAGGCTTGTGGGTGCGTGCGAGTAGGATCACGGGAAGGTTGGCCAATAGGGAGTGAGTACGGAAATGAGTCGTTGAGGGTGGTGTGTGCGTTAGGAGGCTGGCACGTGCTTATGGGCTAGAACGCTAGCTCGGCTGAGCGAGCTCGGCGTGGGGGCTGATTTGCATGTGGGGTTCGACACTGAAGCTCTCTCTTGATGCTGGATATCATGTGAAGACGTCTGATCTCATGCCTCATAACGTAGGACTGTTCTCGAATCCCACGGGTCGTAATCGTCCCCATCACTTGCCTTGCATCAACGCAGCAAATTCTTTGTCTATCCACAAAAGTTAGCCTGAAATTCACACACCCACACGAAACCCTCTCACAATCGATCGTCCCACTACCATCGACATCGGCCTCCTTCATCATCTCATCGAGTTCCTTCTCCGACAAGTCCTCGCCCAGCGCCGACATGACCGTCTTCAGCTCTGCAATGGAAATGGTGCCGCTGCCGTCGCGGTCGAAGACTTTGAAGGCCTCATACAGCTCCTGGTCGCTGTCGACGGGCTTGAGCTTGTGCGCCATCATGGTGATGAACTCTTCAAAGTCCACCGTGCCGGTCTGGTCGGCGTCGACTTCGTTGATCATGTCGTGTAGCTCTGAGTCGGATGGGTTCTGGCCAAGCGAGCGCATGACGGTGCCCAGCTCGTCGGCGGTGATGTGGCCTGCGGTGAGTCAGTGGTAGGTCTTCCACGGAGGTGGAGGATCGCAGTACCATCGCCGTTCTTGTCCTGGTCTGGAGTCAGTCGAGATTATCAGTCAGATCGCCAGGAAGATCTTACAAACATGAGGAAGGCATCTTTGAACTGCTGGATCTCTTCTTGCGACAGCTTCTGCTCCTGCCGCGGGTTCAGCTCAGGCGTCTTCACGGCATGCTCTCAGGACACTCGTACCGGCTTGGCTGACATCTTTGCGAAGTACGGATTGAGGCTGCTGGGCGGTGAGATGGCGATCTGTGTTTTGTAGGTGCGAGCTGAATGCTATGCTATGAGGTCAGGCAGCTACCGTGCTGCCACAAGCCTTGGCGTGCATATTCAGCCTCACGCAGAAGGCGCCATAAAGTACAATCGCAATCGCAAGTTCCCAAAACCGACGTTCGCAGGAACGATGCCAATTTGGCAATATTCAGACTGGACCTTACCATTTTGGAGGTCAATGAAGAACTGTCAATGCTTCTGGGGAACCTTGCCTTTACACCAACTTTTATCCGACGTTATCAAACGCTACCTCTCCTCCACAATCATCCATGACTTGGTCGATGTCAATCCAAGCCACTCAGGAGCCCTTTCCGATGTTATCGCCAAGTCGTTCACCTTCTCGACCTCAAAGCCGGCGATCGCCTTGTACGCCAGACCTATGTCTTCAATCTCCTGCTGCGGGATGATATCGTTGATGTGCTTGAAGTTGTCGGGTGCTCGCTCATGAGCGACTTGCATCACATGGTCTAGTCCATTCCCACGATTCGCGATTACGATTTTTGCCGTAGCAGGTAGTCGCTCGTCCTGGTATGTCTTCAATGTACCCGGAATCCCAGCGATGTCTTCGCACTCAAGCAAGAATTTGGTCAGATATGCGGCACCGAGAACGGCTTGTGATCCTCCGTTTGAGTTCGTCGGATACATTGGATGAGCAGCATCGCCGAGCAAGGGCAGCCTTCCAAAGCTCCATCTCGGTACAGGATGTCGATCGCACATTGAATATTCGAACACCTTCTCAGTCTTCTCGATGAACTCCGGCACGTTGAGAAAACTGGAAGTCTGACACTTAAACTCCCTCGCAAATCTTTCCTTCGGAACGGACATTAATCAATCCGTCTTCTCAGTAGGAGTCGTATCTGGATCGTCCTTGTCTCTCACACGCAGCTCAGCAACCCAGTTGACCAACGACTTGTTCGCTCCAGGTGTATACTTCATGATGGGATATGCGATGAAGGTCTGATCGGCAAGGCCTGACCAGATCGTGCTGGCCGAGGTCAGGAAAGGCTCTGGCTCCAGGCATCCTCTCCAGGGAATCCTCCAGGAGAAGTGTGGTGGTCCGTCTTGGGGGTACAGAATCTGGCGGACGATTGTGTCGATTCCATTGCAGGCCACTAGCAAGTCTGCCTCTGTCTCGGGAATCAGAGCTGGCTCCTTATGATTTCCCGAATGTACCCTGTCGGCTGCGCACGAGATATCGAAGTTGCACAAGGGAAGCGTATTTCAGCAAAATTGAGTTGCCATTGGGGTGGGTTTCCATGGCACTAGGACCTCGGCATATGGGACGGCTCTTGGAGTCGAGCCAAAGCTGTGGAATTGCTCGCAATCCTCTAATGTCAACTGAAGATGCGTTATCGGAGAGCAAATTCAATCCATACCAACTGGAGGGTTGCATATTTTGACGTCGGAATTAAACCCAGTCTCCAACATATGTCCCAAAAGCCCCTTCAAGCGCAAAAAAGACCTCTTTCTCCGATGACCGAGACAAATGGGCATATAGCCGTCGAGATTTTCCCTTGCCGGTACCCTTATCCACCATTGATCGATTCTCCAAACAGCATACACCAGCACAAGCAGAAGCAACGCAGCTTCGTCTTTCGCTCCCACCCGCTCGACGAACTCCACAGGCGCCTCTATGATGAATGAAGCGTAAACACCGATGTCCTGCGCCGTGGCAACTTGCAAATCTACCGTGCGCAGCTTATGCAGCCGCAGCGCAAACAATGGATCATCTCTTCGAAACCCAGCTTCGTTCGTCTCTATCAATTTCTCAATTGCGGGATGGGCTTTCGATCCTCTGGAACAGAGCATTGCGAGTCGAGACTCCTCTTGCCACGTTTCCCGTCAGGAGAGTCTCACGGGAGGAAGAACAGCGAGGCCTACACCTCCCGGTAATTTGCTTGGTCTTGCCTCATCGTCATCCTGGACCATGAAGCTGTATGTGACGGCTATGGGGTTGCCTGATACATCGGTGTACACTCATGCCGTGTCCGGAGACAGCACCAGCATGCCCGTGGCCAGTTGGGGAACGAATTGGTGGCAGCCCCATGCCCCTGGACAACGCTGGACACAAGATTGGTCGGGTACGCTCTCAATCTACTAGACAAGCTCCATTGCTTACCGAGCCTTCTGGACCGTTTGGGTCACCACATGGTGCGACTATCTTATAAGTGCTAATGGTTCGGCCAATTACGGTCAAGATCCTGGAGCCATCGAGATCCCTTTGAGTTTACGATCGACAAAAACGATGGTGCAGCCATTGGCTCTCCACAGGAAACGCCGCTCTGATGTCCTGACTGATTGATCGAATTACGCTGCCACGGAAGCAGGGCATTCTGCACGAGACTAGTGCACGGGCGGGCGGGATCCAAATTGAAGAAGCGAGGTTGCTGGACCTGATTTTGATTCTCGATAGGATTCTCAATCTAGAGAAATGGTCCAGGCCGGAGTGAGAAAGATATGTAAGCGGTGCTGTCAACCACGAGTGTCGTCATCACCCCTGGGGCCTTTTTCCAAATTTTGTCGGCCGCCTCTAACATGCCCGTTTGCGCCATAAAAGCCAGATCGGCAACCTGCTCATCACTCCTACAGAGAATGTGTGTAGAATGCTGCTTAGTCGTAGTATCTACGAGAAGCGCGAAGGAGAAGTGCTGTCTAATCTAGGAGCCTGAGGTACACACGCGTGACACACTAGCGGCTTGGCAACCCGATGTGCAGTCCTCCTGGCTGCATCAAGTCCTACGGCTTGCCAGGATCTGCTCTCTTTCCCTCTCTCTATAGGCCGATGTTGTTTTCAGCTAATCAACGAGAAAGCCGTGCCGTAGTTGAGGAATTTTGGCAACCCATTCATGGACGTACCACTAACTCAAGCCTTCGATAGTCACGATGGATCCTATGAATATCGGTTGCGAACCGTTGGCGGTACGCAGGTTACGGGCATCCAAGTTTTGTTTCAACTCTGAACACGACAGTCAGCAGATGTCTCAAAATGGAGAGCTCCATCCGTTCCGATATGGAGGTTTCCGGTTGCGTGCAGACATACTAAGCTGACTTGCTTGGATGCAAAAGCTCCTGCCAAAGATTATGGTCGAAATGCAGAATATTACGGCGCTTTTGAGGCTGAAAAAGCCCATTCTAAGTCCAGATGAAAGATCAGCAAGCTACGAATGTCAACGTCCTGTTGATGGGCGTCTTCCAGGGCCCTTATACAACCATTGAAGCTGCTGCGCCCTTGACGCTCGGATGAAGCCATCGATCTTGTCAAATATATCTAGAGGGGGCACGACTTTGCCAACAGTCTACATCTACACCTCAAGCGCCTGAAATAGCGTTCGCTACAGTGCACGGCAGATTGTTTGGCGCGCTTCGATCAATCATCCCGTTTGGAAACATCTCCGAAATTTGAACCAACTCCCAGGACTGCTTTACCCCGATTGCCGCCTACGGATTTGCATTGCGGCTGAGCATCGCTCAGCTCATATCGGCGTAAGTTGTCCGGATTGCTGCCAAATAGATAAATATATGTGCCACTTTACGCGCTCTCACTTCAGGACGCCATCTTCCGCAGAGATCAAGCCAAAGCGAGACCGAGGACCGTGCGGAGATCTTGCTGATGTTTTCAAGACTCGGTTTCCTTCTAAGAGCGAACAAATCTATCACCGAGTTCTGAAAACACCTTGCCAAGCCGTGGAGCCACCAAGCCGTGGAGCAATCCAGCCGAAACGCTCACCTCGCCAAGATCCTGGGGGCATATCTGGCGACCATGAAGATCACCGGATGCAGCGTCCTATTTTGCAGTCAACTTGCCAGCCTTGTCATCGGTATAGACCAAGTTGACTCTGACGATCCATTTGATCTTTCGTTCTTGACGAAAGGAGCGGCAATCGGCGATTTGTAAGTCACAAATTGCAGCTTCCATCCATACCAAAATACTAAACGTTGCATATAGGTACGCAGCTGGAATAGGTGCCGGTAATCAGCTTGACTACGGCTGATCAAGATATGACTGATCATACGCAAACCTTGTCGCCATACAACCTGGAGTGGACCAAAGCGTACAAGACTTCACATATACTGCATGCAGCGGAGCCGTTATCAGCGGCATTAACGATCAAGCTACTGCATTAGAAACTGGCCAAAATTTCGTCATCGTCTCCGCAGTAAGAGTTCACTTAGATAGCTTGACGAATTCAGCTGACATGTATAGGGGGGTAAACGATGCTGGTTTTGTAGGCATCCTCAATTCCTGCGTCTATAGCTTTTGAGGAGGCCTCTCACATTCCCATTACGACAAGAAACTGGGAGAATCACAAACAATCATTCAGAGTAACCACGTCGCTACCAAGGTAGACGGTGTTATCGCCGATATCGAGTCCAAATTAGTGTCCGGAGGGACCATGTGAGTATCGACTGACAGCAAATCTTACCCGCGATCGATGTGCAACGCCAGTTACTACGTAGGATATGCCCAGTTCTTGGATACCTCTGATAACGCTTGTGACAAAGTGTCGTGGCTCATTTGGCTCATTTGGCTCAATTTGTTCGCTCGAGAATATCTCACGTAAGCCCAACGACAAAGTATGGACAATGTCGTCAACCTCATGAATGGCGCCCTCCGGGATGCTGTCGCACGAGCCGGGCCTAAGGTAAATTTTATTGACTACGACGAGGATGTCGAGATCACGGGTGGCAGATACGTTCCTCATTACATAAGTCTCCCGATTTGTCTGGGTCTTTGTGCTGAGAGAAGCTAGGTATTGTCAACCAGGCAACGACGAGAACAAAGGTCGAAGTGCGAACCTGCCAAATCGTTTTTTCTAATGAGATGAAGTCCATTGACGAGCCGTAGATACTCGCCGAGCAACAGTGGGGCCAAGACCTCAGGCGACGCCAAATAGCTACAACGATAATGGGGATATTCAGCCCGACAACAACACATCAAACGCCCTCTATGGAGCTTTGATCCAGGAAGCAATTGAGGGCGTCGGAGATGTCGCCGTCTTAGAAGATGACAATACAGATGATATCTTGAAGAGGAGGTCCACGATGAAGAAGGGATTCTCGTCCGACGGCGTATTGGTCATACATTTGCACACAGACTTGCGAACCTGAAAACTCGAAACCCTCTGGACGGCGAGTCGGAGCCGTAACTCTACCAAAAGCTCCGAGCAACCTCTCGGTTCAACATGAATTCGCCTCGTCTTGGACCATACCTAGCTCAACGCCTAGGCTCAAGTCACGACCTGGGAACGAGCTCATCTCTTCAACTTTGGCCTTAACCAGCATGTTCCCTACCTCTGGGTCTTTCCCGATCCGGTATTCCATCACTCGCATCTCACCGTCGACCGGGGCTGCTCGCAACACGTTGCCCACCTCGATATTGACGCTTGAAAGCAATCTGGTCAGCCACATTTTTCCCCTGCTTTACCCCAAATCCAACACCTTACATCCAGCCGGGTCACTGCTTTCAACTCGAGTTCTACACAGCACATCATTCAGCTTTATATCAAGATTTAGAAACTCTTCTATTCTTCGTCACATGAGTTCTACACGGACCAGACCAGCACGCCAAGTGCCTCTAGATCAATGTGCTTCGGAAATATGCCTCTGGGGTCAAAAACATCATCTGGAAGCTTGGTTGCGAATCACTCCACTAATAGCACTGCGTCACGGAATAATACGTCTGTGAGTACCATTGTAGCCAATGAGATGCATGTGCTGCTCGCAAATGGGAGAATCGTAGAGAAATTCAATATGAAAAAGCCCTTCATCTTGGATGAAACAAGTCGGGTGTTCCATCCCGCTCAAGCCGGCCATGCTATGGTCGCCACCTTGCTTCTCTACCAAATGGCCACTGATGACCCGGCTGCACAAGGTGAGCGTAAATCGATGCTCAATTCGAGAAGGCGGTACCTCGGAAGAATGTTGACTCTTGCCATTGTAGGTATTACCGCCTTTCCACCAGCTGTAGAGTACGGCGTAGGGATGCTGAAAAAGGGTTCTTAGCAGAGTATATAGTTGATTGTAGATGTCTGGGAAGCTACTGTACAGTCGAGTTATCCTATACCAAGGGCACTAGTTTTTCACGTGCACACACTAACTTCCAACAAGGGAGCCCTCCGCCTGAGATTGGAGGTGTAGCCTGCAATACCGAATCATCGGATACTGGGGCTAACCGGGACGCCATGATTTCTGCGCTGAACAGTCTCTGTGCGGGTGAGTAAAGCTATGCGCAGCGATAGTGTTTCGAGCAGTAGTTTCTAACACAAGGGCCCCGCAGATCCGCATAATCTGAGAGGAACCAGTGGTAGTATGACGACTGAAGTCTCCAACGCAAATTCATTAGACTACATGAATACCTCGATCAACTGGCAAGAGACTCAGAACATTGGCGAGCACAAGGGCTCAGCTTGGCTCGACGTCGTCACCGACAGCTGCGATGTCCCAGGCCCTTCCACTGACAATCCGGATAATTGGAAGCAAGGTGGCAGAGTTGGGTATCAAAGCGATGTTATCAATGCTACGCTCAACATTCAGCCTCTGGTTATGATGCGTATCTGGGATAAAGGACGAGCCGATGGCCAGCAATGCAACGATATTGGCAGTCACAGTTATTCTGGACCAGACCTCACTGCAATCGAATATCACTGACTCTTGTGGGAAATCTGCCGCGCAGCCGGGAGGGATTGTGGACTCCGGCTCGACCTTCTCGCGAGTTTACAACGATGGGACACCTGATCGGGTTGAGCTCATGACGGAATGGCTTCCCGGAACCCGGAACTACCAGATCTTTCAGGACGAATGCCAGTACTATATGAGTGTCATAAGTAAGTCGTCCGTGGTCACAGCCGAGCAGACAAGTGCTGACATTGATGTACAGCAATCGTTGTAGTCTACCTGGCAGTGGAAACTCAATAAATTCGAAACACGACGGCAGCTTGACTGATAACAACGGCACCAAAGACACCATTACGCCTACTCAAGTCTGACCCCCGCCATCAGGTAGCCCTGTTGGGTCTTGCAAAGCCACATGGCATATTTGGGGCTACTCCTGGATTGTCAGCGGTGGTGGCTTCGCGAACAGCGATTGGAGAGGCGGTCTGTTGACTCAGATCCGTGGCTGCGGTACTGTTACAGGGTGGACGTTTGACCATCTCGATCCGCCGACGTCTGACGGGTCGGAATGGGTTGCGGTAGGGACTTGCCGTTGTTCATTTCTGACCACTGCCTAGCGAAAGCGGTGAACAGCGCTGGAGGTGTCCCATCCAATTGCTGAGGATGGCGCCAACATGCAAATTAGTGCGTTCAAGAATGTTATCGTCTGAGACAACAGCGGCAGTGTAGAAGTTGAGAATGGCGGAGTGTACCATATGGATTTTTTTTTGGCTAACGGGGATGAGTGAGCTAGCGGCGGCGCTACCGTACTTTAGCCTCACGCTAACCATGTGACACGTCTAACATGAGTTCCCTCTACTCACTCACGCTTTAACATCCCCGAGCCAACATCCAAACTTGAAGGGTCAGAAACTTCATTGTTAGTGTCGAGCAGATATGGTAATGCCAGCTCTCATGCGGCTCCCGAACGAGCTGCTACTATCCGTTCTGAGCGCATGCTCTACCGCCGACTGCGCCGCGCGACTCTCGTTCGTCCATCGGAGGACACATGCAGTTGAGAATGGTCTCAATCCTGCCCAGTCTCGGAGGAATGTTTGTTGCTGCCGAAGGCAGCAATCATGTGCACAGCCTATAAGGCTGACTTCAGTTCCTCAATCTTCGTAGTTTTAGTATCGAACAATTCACTTCTTTATGTGATTTCCATCTCAATCAAGTCATGCTGTATGGCTCGGGAAACCCGATCGGACCGTCCAAGCAATCCTTCGACCGCGAACCGCAGCGTACGAGAATGCCCTCGCTCTAGCCGTCGCGGAGATGTCCGCTGATGAGGATTTTCCTCCTCCTCCTCCACGACTATGGCTGCCCCTCCTCCGGCGCAAAGCCGACCTTGCCGCGAGCGCAGAGGTAGATAAAGCAAAGGCGAGGACGCGAGAAGGCACCGCGCTACGTTCAAATCGAAATGGCACTTCTCGAGACTCATCTCTCGGAGGACAGCATATTGCTCCCTCCGTACTATGGACGGGCTCTGCGCTACGAAGCCGATCGATAGGCCTGTCTTCTAGCCATGTTTGTCGAGATTGCGACTTTAATTCCAACGCAGCCTGCTGCGCCGAGTTTCTGAGACACTTGCTAGTCTCCTCTCCTTTGCTTTCAGTCACACTTCCACGCGTTCGTCGCAAGGATGTCAAAATGCCATTACCGCCACTGCTTGTCCACGACACGTTCCCTGCCCGTAATTCCTAGTCCGCCGTACCGTCCTATCCTACAGCGAGCCATCGCTGCTCCCCCATCTCCGAGCGGAACTTAACACAGCTCCGTCAGCTTCATTGCGAGTCGCTTGTGAGCTATATAGCTTCCTTACGCAATGGATGTGGGAGGACGAAGAGGAACACCAGCGGCATGGCATTCCAAAAGACAAGGCATTGTGGACGTACGACGAAGAGATGCTAGGCGGCGCCAATACGGTCGAGTGGGAATCTGCTTATGATACGATAGATCAGATAATGAAGGACCGAGATCTCAATGGCCTCCTGGGCGAGATGTATGTCAAGCTTGGTGTCGTACACCATGCTTTGAGGTAGCGGCCTCCCGAAAAAACCCACGGAAAGGGGAGGGCAATCTTAAGTGTGTGAATGGCGCAGGTACCCATTGGACGAGATCAGTAATGGCGACCTTACCGCTCAACATTACGATTTGGATACTTTATTCGCATTCATCACGAGATCACCTATTTCCAAATTTCCGACGACGCAACAGCTCCCCAAGAGGAACATCATCTTCGTCGTAGAAATCAGCGACTTCGTCCACCCCAAAGTCGGCCAATCGCTCGCCCTCCTTGTTACGCCATCCTTCCTCGCCATCGTCTGCTTGTTGACGATCTCGTCCGCCCGAAACACCCTCCTCCGCCGAATCAGCTTCGCTCGCAATTGCCTCATCATCGACAAATGGATCATCGTTCGCGCGGGTAGCCTCCTTCAAGCGTTCGTGAAAGGGCTGTCTGCGTACGACGTAATCTCCATTGGCATCGGCATAGCGCGCAACATCTGCTTCTTGTCTCTTTTTGAATTCGTCCAAATCCCAGGCTTTCGTAAATCCATTGCCTGTGAGATCCTTCCTGGGCGCTCTGTACAGCCTATCCGGATCTGGAGGAGGCCATGGTTTGCTAGGGTCTACAGGACTGTCAGCTCCTGAACAACCTAGACGGCTTGTCAACATACCGTCAATCTCATTGTGCTTGAACGAGAGACCACTTTCGACGCTGAGACTACTGGCAAAAGGCCACAGCCATGCAAGCGGATTTGCTGTGCCCATGCCTTGGCAGACGTTGGTCCAGATGCCGACATCCCAAGGGAACTCCTGATGCGCAATCCTGACTCTGACTCCATCCGGGCCATCGAGATATCCTCCCAAGACGCGGGCACGACGAAGTAAAGTATGATGGCGCTCTATCTCCCATCCCTCGATCGTCCAGGTGTTGACAGCCAACGACCAAAGCGTCCGTACAAGGAGAATCCCGATCATGAACAACATAAACGAGTTGAGCGCGCATAGGACGAAAAGATGTCCTAGTTGGAAGATTGATGGTCCAAGATACTGCTGTCGGATGAGTATAAGCATATGCTGATGGAGAGATGTACGCACGCTAGGTAGATGCTTCTTGTTCCACAGCACGATGACACGCTCGTAGAGGAAGACCTCCAAGTAGATCATGGATATGACAGCATACGAAAGGAATCGAATGAAGTGCGGAATAGTGATATGAGAGACGCAGTTGCCTAAAAATCCGTTACTACCGGGTTCGAGAGTCGGGACTAGGGACAGGCATACCCGTCCAGACACAGTGATGGTCCATTTTCACGATGCATCTTAATACGTTCAATAAGTGATGAACCCGCCGCAATTCAAGCGCAGGCTCACCTTTTGCAGCTCTTGCAGTGATGCGCCCGGGGCGGTTTGAAGGCTTCACATTTCCTACACCAACGATTGCTCTGCGCCGCCGCCAACTGCTGAGGAGATGGGCTGACACTCTCGGGTCTTTCGTGCCGGTCTTTCGGGATGCGGCCAGGATCTGTATAGCATGTCCGCCACCAGCAGATCAGTAGACACGATATGAGCGTGTTGAAGAGGTACGCGTCGCCCTTTCGTAGCGGTCCTGGCTCGATGTGGTGGAAGAGCCATTGCGCAGTGAAGGCGAGGAAGGACACCAGAAGTGTGCCGAATGGCGGCGCAAGCCTCTGTATCGGCGGCAGCGCCATCGCGTCCATCACTGCTAGTGCCGTCGATGCAGCGAGCGACGTGATAATCTTGTTGTTCGTGGTGAAGATGACGAGCTAAGAAATGTAGGCGTCGCCGCCAACAGTCGCGACGCTCTCGAGCTTTGATGGTTAGGTATTGATTGAACGGTTGACATTTTGATTAATAGGTCGGCAGTCGGCGCTTCACTGCCTTCCCGCCTTCCCTCACTCGTTCCTCTGCGCTTCCCTCGATAAGTACGTACCCCTCCACTTCTTCCACCACCCTCCACCAAACCACCTCCGCCGCCCTCTCCGCACGCACCCACTCCTCCCTGTGACGCATCCATATATATTGCACCCCTCGACACGGCGGCGACGATTGCGTCCAGATACACCCGCCCCCGGCCCTAGCCAGGCCTGAACCGCATTCATGGCACGAGTGTACGCAGATGTCAACCAGCAGATGCCGCGCGCATACTGGGACTATGACAGCGTCAACATCAGCTGGGGAGTCTTGGAGAACTACGAGGTTGTTAAGAAGATCGGTAAGAGAATTTCGCGCAGCAAGCATGTGCTCGCGGACAAGGCCTGGATACTGATATGCGCTGCGGGTAGGTCGCGGGAAGTACTCTGAGGTTTTCGAGGGCGTCAATGTCGTGAACTATCAGAAATGTGTCATCAAGGTCCTCAAGCCCGTCAAGAAGAAGAAGATCAAGCGAGAGATCAAGATCCTGCAAAACCTGTCCGGTGGCCCAAATATCGTAGCCCTCCTCGATGTCGTCCGCGACAGCCAGTCCAAGACACCGAGCCTGATCTTCGAGCATGTCAACAACATCGATTTCCGGACCCTGTACCCGAAGTTCCAGGACTACGACGTGCGCTACTACATATACGAACTCCTCAAAGCCCTCGACTTCTGCCATAGCAAGGGCATCATGCATCGAGATGTGAAACCTCATAACGTTATGATCGACCATGAGAACCGCAAGCTACGACTGATTGATTGGGGTCTCGCCGAGTTCTATCATGCTGGCACGGAGTACAACGTGCGAGTGGCGTCAGTCGTGTCCCCCAACGTGTGTCAATGAACAAAAAGCTCACAATCCACACAGCAGTAGATATTTTAAAGGGCCAGAGCTACTCGTCGATTTCCAGGAATACGACTACAGTCTGGACATGTGGTCTCTGGGAGCCATGTTCGCCAGCATGATCTTCAGAAAAGAGCCCTTCTTTCACGGAAATTCCAACAGCGACCAACTCGTCAAAATTGCTAAGGTGCTTGGGACAGAGGACCTTTTCGATTACCTCGATAAGTACGACATCGAGTTGGATGCGCAATACGACGACATCTTGGGACGATTCCCCAAGAAAAGCTGGCACGCGTTCGTGAACCCCGAGAATCAGCGCTTTGTGAGCAATGATGCACTCGACTTCCTTGACAAATTACTGCGATACGACCATCAAGTATGTCAACCGATCTCGAAGGATAGGAATTACAGCTGACCATCATTCAGGAACGATTGACGGCAAAAGAAGCAATGACCCACCAATACTTCACCCCAGTGCGTCAGGCAGAAATGACTGAGCTTCAAAACTCCAACAGTACCCACCAATGATAGCTGTTTACTGGCATTCAAGGCTGATTACCAATTGCTTCTCAGCCGAGCGAACCTCTTCCATGGCTTTGCCGTCGCGGCCGTCAGTTTCACCAAAACAGCGATGTAGAGACCATTCTTCTTCGCTCATATCTTTCCAGCGCATCTGCGCAGCGTCAAGGAAGCTTCGAAGAAATGCCAACTCAGAAATTGGGAAGATGAACCATGCTCACGATGGGCGACCGAGCGTAGCGATGGAAGACGCCACTTGGGAAAACGAGATCAGCATCAGAGGCGACGCACCCCGCGCAGGAGCAGGTTGGAGGCACCTGACAAAGAACGCGAAATGGATTACCACAGGATATGCAATGCAGTGACGAACTCATGCGCTACAGAGCTGTCGATATGATGATTTCTAACGAGTGCATCTTCCGATTTGACTTTCTCCACTACCACACGAGAAAGCCTGCTAATACAATCGATCCCAGCAGTCCCAGAGGAGCATTCAATCTGGAGAGGGTGCCTTTCTTCATCCCTCCGAGCAGCCCTCCCATTCAAAATTTCATCAAACGGACAGCTCTGACATTGCGTCTATCATCAAAGTCATCAAATATCCAAGCCTCTTTACGATCGCACTTCTTCCTGTGTACCTCCCTCTGGTGGTATTGCGCATCGCCCTTGACTATATCTTGTAAGAATTTTCGCCCATCAAAAACGAATCGTTCCTCTCTGCTCCGCTGACCACTACTACAGCATCGCAATCGAACAGCTACATACAGCAACCCACGTCGCCGCAGAGACTTCCCTCTCGAATTAGCGGGATGACCGTCTCTGCTCTGAGCCCGCCATCTCTTTTATACCTGCACAGGCCAGAGAGGCGCAGGCTAGTTGGTAGGCGATCCACTCGTGGCGTTGAATGTCGTTCTGATATCGCTCCAGCGCAAAAGAGTCTGACTTATTTCGGCTGACGTAGCTTGGTCGAGACTCACTACTGGCTGCGGTTTTCGCTGTGCCAGCGTTGTTGTGGGTCGCGCTGGCACTCGAGACACTTCCATTCGTCGCAGTCATGCTTCTTCTGTCGTTGTGGAGCCGTCTACGACAATCAGCACTTGGTAGATCGGGAAGCTCTCTGGGTCATGGCGTACCTCCGCGCCTCGCCGCCACCACCACTGTCTCCCTCTCCGTTCGGAAAGCGTTTCTTAGGCTGGACTGATGACGAGGTCATACGTTGATTGCTCTGGTCTGTAAGAATCCTGTTTTCCGGATATGCTGGTCGGAGAGTATAGCTCACTGGCTGGCAAATGAAACCCTCCTCAGGTTGCGAACGTCCTGCTCTTTATACACTCATGACCGCAGACAAGTCTTCCTACTGTCGGCTCGAACTCGTACTCCAGAAACCTCTGCCATTACTGTACCACTCCTCTCGGCTCGTCATTCGTGGGAATACGTTCTGGAAATCGCAGGATTCATGTCGAGGAACCACTGACAGGAACTAGCAAACGGCACAGCTAAACCGGCATGGCACTCCCATCGAGCAATTCCGCCAAAGCGACGACGGCACCCACAACGCGGCTCGCGCTTCCGCGCAGCCCTTGCGCAGGACTAGCGCGACAAGTACTACCGCCCCCCCCGACGTTCGCGATGCTCGCGCGGACCGTTGCCTCCTCAGAGGCTCTGGCTTGCCTGAAAAGCGGTGCAACGACTGGCTCGCGAATTCTTACCGGTGGACGCACGTGTTGTTGCTCCTTGCATGTTCGATGATGCTTTCAGACAGATTACAGCTGCATAAGCAGATCTTGTGATGCGACCGAATGACCGACTCAGGCAAATCGTACCATGGCGGCCGATCCAGGGATAGCATCAGACGAGCGTTCTGCAGATTCCAACTAGGACCTCCTAGATACGGAGGCGCTGAGCAAGTACGTACCGCTCATAGCTCTCCTACTCTCAACATCAGCTGCTAACCGACGTCTCAGATGTGACGAACGATGACAAGATCCACAATATCACAAATCTCAGCCTCCACAGCCCTACACTCGGCCCGTCCGGCCCATCTGCCGTGTACTGTCTGCCTGCCAACATTGAAATAAACCGAATCTTGCTCCCGACGCGCACAGTCTCGCAATCCCGTTGAATTCTAGAAACAATATCTTTCCAAGGCCAGCGAGCTGGGAGACCACATACACATCAGCCCAGCACGCGATGACGCGCACGAGTTAGCATGATGTCGCACAGGAAACATCATGCTCCACTTCAGCTTCACGGGTAGTCGCATCGTGGGGGGCCTCCTGAACAATTCGATTGGTCGAGGAACCGGAAATGGAAGCTCTCCTGAGATACTCCGAGAGATGAAATTGCATGCCGGACCAAGCAGCCCTGAAGAGAGGCGAAGGCGAAGGTAGGGCAAGATGAACAAAAGGAAACGGAGCTATCTTCCAGAATAACCACCACCAGCCGCCGCGGCTAGGAGAGGTACAGCGAACTGGTGTAACGCTCCCATGAAACATGGTACACCCCCCCGGTTCTCGAGCCGCGCTCTCGCAGATACTCGGACGCAAAGAAGAGGGAAGAGGGTAGAGATTGGCGAGGAAGAAGTGACATCCCACGGGATGTAAAAAAATCGCCGTGGTCACGAGGCAGACAAGACGTCTGATTGATAGATTGACATGTGTCAAAAGTTCGCGCTGAAGAACAACCATAGAAAAGCTGTCAGAGCGTGTTCACCTCGGTGGTTCTTTGTCTGATTGAGAAGTGACATGCGTCAAATACCTGATACTACTACGCTGTAATGGGAAAAGAACAAGAAGAGAAGAGAAGAGAAGAAGAACATCTTCCACTCCGCTGGTTCGTTCCTTCACACAATGCAACGAGACGAGACAATTTGAAATCGATGACCAGATTTCTCCATTAGATAATTGGCTCATTCGGATTGGCAAACGACGTGCGATGAACCCCAGAAATCATTTCCAAACTACGAACAGCGGTGAGGTGAGGTGGGATTCAAGGGAAGCAAGATACCGTAGCATTGAGCCATCCACGCACGATTCCGAGCGACTTAGTTCTACCTCTACCGGGTCATACCAGTCATTGTGTCAGAACCCGAGACACCACAGCCGGGACAGCAGCATCCGCAAACCGGACGGGTACCTTACACTGACGACCAGTCACAAAGGGGAATAGCGAGCTCACCGTCACTCAAACCACCAATCGATTCCCAAAGTCCGCGTCCCTCTAGAGCTTCATCGTCTCAAACCGCGCCAAGCTCTCCTCATACATCCGCTGTTCACTCAACAAATCCTTGAGTCTCGCATCCTCCTTCGCCCTGATATGTTTAGCAATACCCTCTGCCAGCCCACCAATCAATTTCTCCTGCTCCTTGACCGCCTCCGCCGCCTTACCCATCTTCGGCTTGACCTTCTTTATCTCCGTATCGGCGTCCAAATTGTCCTTGATTTCAACGAACACGGCAGCGGAAGCCGACACCGGGTAGACGGCACAAGCGGCCGGAACGCTGTCGCTGGGCTTAAGCAGTTCGAGGTCCGCGAGTTGTTTGCCGGCGAGAGTCTTGATGGCGAGCTGTTCCGCCAAGGCGGTTTGGTAGGCTTCATCGTTGAGGGGTTGTACGTAGGCTTTGCCGTCTTTGATTTTGTACTCGGCCAGGAGGGAACGCACACCGGAAGAGCAACCCTGGATGATATCGTACTGGCGCTCGGACGTCGGGTCGTCGAGGGCGGCGTCGTACTCCGGGTATGCGGCGATCACGATGCTCTTGGTATTGTCGCCTGGTCGACGCGGCAAGCGCTGCCATAGCTCCTCGGTCAGGAAGGGCATGAAGGGGTGGATCATGGTCAGTGCACCCTCCAAGGCAGTGTACAGCGTGTCAATGGCGCTTTGTCTCTGCTCTGGAGTGCCGTCCCGGATGATGGACTTGCTGTTCTCAATGTAGACGTCACACAGATTGTCGTACCAGTAGGCATAGATCGCCTGGGTGCTGCGAGAAAACTCCCTCCGTGCTAGCGCTTCGTTGATGTCTCGCGCTGTGGTGGTCATCTTGTGCAGGATCCATCTCTCCGGCAAGCTCTCTTTGCCGGTTTTACAGCCCTTCGCCTGGGGTGTGAAATTTGCGGGAAGGTTGCCCAGGACGTATTTGGTTGCTTGGTAGATCTTGTTGCAGAAGAATCGGTAGCTTCGCATCACCTTCACGTCGAAGTTGATGTCGCCGCCACCAGTCGTGTAGTTGATGAGGGAGAACCGAAGGGCATCTGCACCGCACTCTTCAATTCCGTTGGGGAAGGCAGACTTCTGCCACTTGGTGGCACGATCAACCTCCTTCGCGGCAAGGTTGCCAACCTTGAGCTGATCGTTGAGCTCCTGCAGAGTGATACCATCCATGATCGCGACCGGGTCGATGACATTGCCCAGCGACTTCGACATCTTGCGTCCCTCAGAATCACGAACAAGAGAATGGCAATAGACCTCGTGGAAGGGCACTTTGCCTGTCATCTTCAAGCCGAACATAATCATTCTCGCCACCCAGAAGAATATGATATCCCAGCCGGTCTCAAGCACGGATGTGGGGTACAGCTTCTCGAAGTCGGCTGTCTTGTTAGGCCAACCGAGTGTTGAGAAAGGCCATAGCCCAGAGGAGAACCAGGTATCGAGGCAGTCAGGGTCACGTTCCAGCTCAAACTCCTTACCGGGGAACTTCTTCGTTGCCTTCTCCTTTGCCTCTTCTTCCGACCCAGCGCACACCCAGTAGTCAGCTTCAACATCGTATGCTGGGCCATCCTTGACCTTGACGTAGTAGGCTGGAATCTGATGACCCCACCAAAGCTGTCGCGACAGACACCAGTCGTCAATGTTCTCCATCCACCGCATGTACATGGCCTCTGAGGTCGCTGGTCTCAGCTTGATGTCGCCATGCTTGACAGCCTCGATGGCAGGGTCAGCGAGTGGCTTCATGTGCATCCACCATTGAGGCTTCAGGATAGGCTCGATTACATCCTTGGACTTGCTGCACAAGGGAATCGTCATCTTGTTGTCCGACTTGCCGACGTATAAACCAAGCTTAGTGAGCTCGTCAATGACAGTATACCGCACATCGAAACGTTTTTGGCCAGCGAAAGGACCCGCGTTGTCGTTCATCGTCCCGTCGTCGTTGAGAATATTGATGAACTCAAGGTTGTGCTCCTTGCCACGCTTGAAATCGTTGAAGTCATGTGCGGGTGTGATCTTGACGGCTCCGGTACCGAAGTCCTTCTCAACGGTGCTGTCGCCAAAGATAGGTAGCTTTCTGTCGACGAATGGATGCTTGACGAATTTTCCAAGCAGATGCTTGTATCGCTCATCGTCTGGGTGCACAGCAACACCAGAGTCGCCCAGCATGGTCTCCGGACGAGTCGTGGCGACCTCGATGGTCTCGTTGGTGCCATCAACCGGGTATTTAAAATTCCAGATTGACCCGAACTCGATCTTCTTTTCATAGCCAGGTACATCAAGTTTTGTCGATCCCTCCAATTCCTTCTGATCGACCTCGAGATTCGAAAGTGCGGTAGTGAGCTTTGTGCACCAGTTGACCAGTCGGTTTGCGCGATAGATGAGGCCTTCCTCGTGGAGCTGTATGAAGGTGTGTCTTACAGCAGCTGAAAGGTTGGCGTCCATAGTGAAGGCCTCCTTGTCCCAGTCCATCGATCCACCTAGTCGCTTCATGACTTTGTTGATCTTCTGGTGGTACTCCTCCTTCCACTCCCACACGGTCTCGACGAATTTTTCTCTGCCCAGATCATGTCTCGTCATGCCATTCCGTCTGTTGTACAGCATGTTCTCCACCACACTCTGCGTCGAGATGCCAGCGTGATCACAACCGGGTACGTACAGCACAGTCAGGCCCTTCATACGATTCCATCGGATCATAGCATCCTGGAGCGCCGTCGCGAGGGCATGTCCAATATGTAGAGCACCAGTAACGTTGGGCGGTGGTATCGGAATCACAAAGTATCCAGGCTTCTTGACATTTCCGTCAGATGCAAACTCAGCATGGTGAAATCCTTCCTTCTCCCACCAGTCATACCACGCACTCTCCACGACAGACGGTACGTATGCCTTGTGGTACTCATCGTCCAGAGGCTTCAGGATCTTCTTCTCGCCCTTGGGTGTCTCCTCAACATATGGCGCTAGCTTCTCTGCCTCTTTCTTCTCCTTCTTCGCCTTGGGCTGTGACGCCGCTGCCATAGCCTTCTGCTTCTCTTGCTTCGCAGCTAGTTTGGCAAGCTTCTCAGCCTTTTCCCGCTCCTTTTTCAATTCCTTCTCGCTCTTCTGCTTCTTCTCACCAATCGCATCGCCGCCATCCTTGCCAGGCGCATGCTCGCCCTTTATATCGTTGGTAGCGGCTTTCAGAACAGCGTCCTTGGTATCCTGTGAGAGCGGTGGTGGCTGTCCAGTTGCAGGCCCCGTCTTCTCGCCGGTGGGGTTATGGGAGGCATGGTTCAACGCCATATTGAGTGACTTCCACGGTCTGAAGGCTCCCTGGTGTATGCGAAGTGGTGCGGCAAGATTGCGCCGGAAAAGCGCTCGAGAAAGTATTGTGACTGAGACTGTTTCGCTTCTGCGGCAGTCGGTGACGCAATATAAAGTGAGCCCTGGAAGTCGCGGAACAAGCGCGACAACAGGTCTGTGTTTTGGTCAAGGAGTGTCATGAAATGATTGCTGGTCAGGGGAAGGAGAGCGAAGATGAAGATTTGAAGCGAGCTTCGTTGTGTGACTGCATCTTTGACTCAGACAGACGGCATTGGCTCGTGCGCAAAAATGTTGGAGGGGTCCAATTCCATTCCACGAGGCCCAATGAAAGACCGTTAGAGACATACTTGAAGGGAAGCGATGAAGGAGGCCTCGGAGAGCATACGGGTATCTATACAGCAAGATTTTTCTGTGCCGCCTTGTTGATCTTCCTTGTTAAACAGCTTTCTAGCTATGCAGCGGCCTCGTTGAGCGACACGCCGTTCAAGCCGTTCGCCAACGACGCAGACTCGCCCTGATTCGCGATCCGCATCTTGATCTCGTCCTCGAGGGTTGCCATGTCGACTTCGACGCCCTCCTTCTCAGGGTGGCCTTCGGGCAATCCCAACCGCTTGATCTTGCACTTGCCCGCTGCCAGCTCGTTCTCCCCTAAAATGACTGCCCACGGCACACCGTTGGTCTCAGCCGCTTTGAACTGTTGTTGAAATTTGGGTTTGACCTTCCAGCTGAACTCAGCCTTGATGCCGGCGTCCCATAGCCGCCTGGCAACTTCCATACGCTCTGGTAATAGACCTTCAGAGCCTTTGCCGCCAATCGTCATGACATACACGTCGACTTCGTTCGTTCGCATCGGTGCTGAGGATGTGGTCGCCTCGAGACGTTGCTTTGTGACGCTGAAGATGCGCTCGACACCGAAAGAGATGCCGACACAGGGTATTTGTGATTTGCCGCTGAACATACTGACAAGATTGTCGTATCGTCCACCCGCAGCGACCGATCCAACTCCAACGGTAGGGTCATTCGATCGATCCTCATCACCGTCGTTTGACTTCGATTTGCTCTCTTTCTTTCCGCTCTTTTGTGATGACTTGCCCTGTGAGCCCTCCGTCACCACTTCGTAGATCACACCGGTGTAGTAGTCGAGCCCTCGGGCGAGCGACATGTCGAATGAGATCTTGTCCAGGACCCCAAATGTCTTTAGATATGTGAAGAGTAACGCGATGTCGGACAATCCAGCCTTTGCAGACTCGTCATCCGAAAGCTTCTCGTCCTTCTGTAGCGCTTCCAGAAGCTCCGCATTCCCTTTCCGCACGACGTATTCTCCTATTCGATCTGCAACCTCGGGGTCCAACCCCTTCTCTTCTGTCATCTCCCGCCGCACCTCTTCCCATGGCGACTTGTCCAGCTTGTCTACTGCCGAAGAAATTGTCCGTACCTTGTCGCTTGGTACGCCGCAAACGATGAAGATGCCGTCGAGGATCTTGCGGTGGTTGATTTTGATTGTATATCGCCCATCCCAGCCAAGCGCATTGAAGATCTCGCAAGTGATTCGAATAATCTCGGCGTCTGGCAGCATAGGGTCGTAGATGCCCGCAATGTCGAAATCGCACTGGTAGAATTCTCGCATGCGTCCCTTGGTCATTGCCGGTTGATCTCTGCGATAGACTTTTGCAATGTGATATCTCTTGATGTTCTGAATGCTCGAGTTCATGGCCAGCCATCGTGCGAAGGGTACGGTAAGATCGTATCGTAGTGAACATAGCTCTCCGCCCTGGTCTGCGAGGTCGTAGATGAGCTTGCTGTCTTCGCCATATTTACCAGAAAGAATCTCCTTCAACTCAAACACAGGTCTAGGGTTTTGGTCAGCCAATTGCAACCAGAAGTCAAGCTGGGAGGTTGACCAACGTGTCGATTGTGACAGCGCCGTGGCGCTTGAAGACATCGGTGATGGTGCTGAAGATCTTGTCGCGGATGACCATGTCCTTGCCATCCCAGTCCTTGGTCCCCTTGGGCACCTTGAGCTGGAAGTTGCTCTTGCCCTCCTTGTCCTTGCCCATTTCGTCGTCGTCGATGGAAGCCGGTGTTTGCGAAAATTGGGTGAAGCGAGTGGAGCAAGAAAAGGGTCTGGTGAAGAGAATTCGTGGCCTGAGGAGGGGAGCTTCCAGGCAGGTAGCGAGGGACAGGCGAAGGAAGTGCTTCATGCAGAGGAGGAGAGATGAGTCGCCGAGTGAAATGCGTTGGTGAGTCTTGCGACAAAGACAAAACATTCAGTCATGCCCCACCAGTAGGCAGGTACGCCGAGCCTATGCGGGAGGGGAGCGGGCCGTCGCTAGTCAAAGTGAAACACGCAGTGCTTTCTAACTTCGACGCCTGCTCCTGCCACTTACAACTCGAAACATGAGCCTCCACGATGGCGGCGCATCCGGCCGCAAAGGCCATCAACACCACCGAGATCACCGAAAAGGCTCGTCGGGAGCTGTTGCACCATCTGGAAGCGGTATGCCGTCCTCACATCAAAACACGAAAAAGTAGGATTAACAGTCGTCCAGGTGCGAGGCAAGAAGAATCTAGTGATTGAGAAGTCGCTGGCTGGTACTATCGGCCTGATTGTCAAGTTTAGCACTTTGCAAGAATATGGCGTTGACAAGCCTTTCTTCTTGGAGAACCACAATGTCGACTCCAGCCAGCGGAACATCATCTTTATGGTTCGCGGTGAGAACGCGAACAAGATACGAATGGTAGCTGGTATGTGTTGTCCTTTTCGCTACATCTCCCCCTCGTCCCTTTCCCATGATGGGATCTTAAAGTAGAGTACACAGATGTAATTGCTTCCACGCTGTATATTCAGTCTTGATCCCAACATCAAACAACATTTAGCACGATCATTGGCCGCATGTGCTCCTACTTCATGTGCAGTGCCATCAGAACTTGCTTACAGACTCTCCGCTTAACCAAGCACACTCTTTGTGTACAAAGCTGACGAAAACAGAGCAGATGAAACTCGTCAGAAGTGAGAGCCGCATCGATCATGACTTCACCATCGTCTGGGTGCCACGACGCACTCTCGTTAGCAATATGATTCTTGAGGAACATGGTGTCCTAGGAGAGGCGAACATCACCGAGCTTGCCCTCAACTTCGTGCCTTTAGAGCCCGATCTTCTATCTCTGGAGTTGGAAGACTCCTTCGGCGAGTTGTGCCTGAGAAAAGATCCGACTTGTATCTTCGCGTCTGCCAAGGCTTTGATGCTACTGCAGAAGCAATATGGCCTCTTTCCCAGGGTACTAGGCAAGGGCGACAACGCCAAAAAGCTTGCCGATCTTCTGCAGCGTATGCGGAACGAAGAAGACGTCAGCGCAGCAGCAGACCCGAACAGCTCTCATCTCACGTCCTTCGGCCTGACACCAAGCTCACTCGTCGAGAACTTGATTGTGATCGACCGTGAAGTGGATCTGCCGACGGCTCTCTCAACGCAGCTAACATATGAGGGCCTCCTGGACGAAGTCTTTGGCATCACCAACAACAGCACCGAAATTGATTCTTCCATTCTCGGCGGAGCACCGAATCCACAATCGCAGCAGCAGAACGTAGCGACCCCGACAGCAGCGACAAAGCGCAAAGTACCTTTGGATTCGAGCGACAAACTGTATCCCGAACTTCGAGACAGCAATTTCGCAACAGTCGGTCCTACATTGAATCGTACAGCACGCATGCTAGCGTCAGCCAACCAGGACATGCGCAACCTGGACCAGAGCATGAAAGACCTCAAGAATGTAGTCCAAAGACTGCCCACATACCAGGCCGAGGCCGCCAGCGTCAAGATCCACACCAGCCTGGCAGAAGAAATCATGAAAATTACACGCAGCGAAAGCTTCGGGCGCATGCTCGAAGTCCAACAGAACCTCCTAGCGGGAGCAGATCCCACAAGTCTGCACGAAAACATCGACGAACTCATCGCGCGAGACACCCCGCTCCCAACAGTCCTCCGCCTCATCTGCCTCGAAAGCTGTCTATCAAACGGCCTCCGTCAGCGCGACCTCGAGCACTTCAAACGCGCCATCCTGCAATGCTATGGCTACCAACACGCCATCACGCTCTCCAACCTCGAAAAGATGGGCTTCCTCGTCTCCCGCGAAGGCCACCGCGGCTTCCTGAACCCCATCGCCAGCTCCGCGGGGCAGACCGCCATAGACTGGACCTTCGCCCGTCGCGGTCTGCACCTCTGGATCGACGAGGTGCAGGAGTCGGAACCTAATGATATAGCTTTCGTTTTCAGTGGCTATGCGCCTTTGAGCGTCAGGTTGGTGCAGTGTGTGCTGCAGAAGGGTTATTTGCAGCAACAACTCACAACAACGCAGAAAGCCACTGCTGCTGCTGCTGCTACAAGCGGAACAGGCTGGAAAGGCTTCGAAGACGTTCTCGCGCGGATCAAGGGTGCTACAGTGGATGTGACGCAAAAGGGCAGTGATCCGGACGCAGCACACGCGAAGAAGACGTTGAGAGGCAGTAAGGAAGGGCCAAAGGTGAGTATCGTTTTCTTCCTGGGCGGTGTCACGTATGCGGAGATCGCGGCGCTCAGGTTTGTGAGCAAGCAGTTGGAAGAGAGCAGTGGGCGCAAGTTGGTGATTGGGACGACTTCTATCCTGAATGGGAAGAAGGCTGTTGATGTTGCGGTTGAGAAGCGGACGTTTGCTTCGTGAGTTTGTAGATTATAGTGAGAATGAGACGATATAATCACTCATAAGATACCGCTTCTCAACGAATCATTAATTTCGCCTTATTAACACAGTAGTGGTTTTGCTTTTTGCGAATGCCCGCCATATGCTTTTCGTCGGCCAAGGTGAATTACCACTATTCCATCAACAGTACCCATGAATAGAAGCAGACTGCTTGAACGCTCATGTTCCCCCAAGTTTCGAAATAACGCCCTCGCTCTTATTGCAATTTGCATATCAAAACAACGAATGTGTGCGAGACCATCAATGAAGGCAAGCGACCTTCCTAGACGCGTGTGGTATGATCATCATAATAAATCTCTCCTTTCTCTTCGTCATTCTCTTACAACAGCACAGCGAAGCCGATGATGAACGCACCCACGAGCGCCACGGAGCCAAACGTCTGCCCAGCGCTCAAAGCCCAGACGCGCACGAAGGCACGCGAGGCACCAGACTGGTCACCACCGCTCCCTCCGCTGCCGCCGCTGCCAGTCGTCGACGCAGCCACGCCCGCAAAACCACTGTAGATAGTCTGCCCCGCACTGTCCGTCGTCTGCGCACTGTCATCGATGTTCGTCGTCGTGCTCATCATCGTGCTCGTAAGCGTGCTCGTATTCTGCAGCGTCGGGTTCTGCGCACCACAAGGGTGGTCCTGCTGGCAGGCTGACTGACAAGCGCTGTCACCGTCGCAGTTGGAGACGCACTGGTTGCCCCATTCTTGGCAGATGAAGTAGGGGAGGGTCTGGGAGTACTCGGACACGTTGGGGCTAATTCCGTTGGAGCACACGCAGGCGAAGGTGAGGGATTGCCAGTCGCAGTCATTGGTGAGGGTTTCGGCGCTGGCGGCAGAGGTTTGGAGGCAGATGAGGGGGCATTCGGATTGTTGTTGCGTGCACCAGTATTCTGGGGGGTTTGGGTTAGTTGGGTGGATGGAGGAAGGTGTGGGTTTGTTGCTTACGTCTGGTGCTGTTGCTGACGGAGTTGGGGTCGATTGCGTATTGGGCGAGCACCGTGGCGGCCGAAGCGAGGAGGGAGGCGGTGATGGAGGCCTTCATGGTGGTGGTGGTGGTGGTGGGTATGATATTTTCGTGGAGTCGTGAGTCGTGAGATGCTGGGTATGTTATTCAGTGCCTGCGATGCCTTGTTAGCAGACTGGATGAGATGGAGATGCTGGTCTCATTACGGCGAGCCACGGATGCTGGGATCGAGGAGCACTTACTGTAATAAGACACAATGTTGAAGCAAGGAGGACCGGCAGCAGTCAGCAGTAGCGAGCGTCGGGAGCGATTGAGCGAGTGTGTTGTTCTTGTTGTTTCCAGAGGGACGGAAGGGGGAGGCGTGAGAGCGGGAGGGAGGAGTCGCTGAGTGTATCAGACGAGATGACTTGCCGTTGTGTCTTTATTTAATGAGCAGATCTCCCCATACAACTACCCATGCTCCAGCATGCTTTCAACGGCAGCGCTATTGGGGAGCAAGGAGCTTGGGCGCCTCCCAGCCCGCCCGCGTCGCCAGATGCTGCACCCAGGCCATGGAGAGCTCGCGGGCAGAGCTGCGGATGGGGCATGTCGCTGGCCGTGTGCAGGCAAATCTGCAGATATACGGATCTGTGTGCGGGTTGTCTGGGAAGAAGTTCGTGTTGGGGAAGAAGAGCTCTAGATGCTCCTGCATTTAGCTTCGTCCAGCCAATCGTTCACAAGCCACAGCGCGCTAGCCTGGCCACTTGTGACTGTTTCTGCGTTGTCCCGAACAAGCTTCCATCCTCGCGACCCTTGGGCGTTTTGGCTTCGATATCAACGAGGCTGGACGCGCGGATCTGTCATCTATCAGCATTCGAGTCTTACACTCAGAAGGCGACGTCTGCACCTCCAATGCCCTGTTTGGATGGCGTCCAACAATGCACCCGCTGCACCAGAGTCTTCGCCAGCCGGCGACGAGCTCCCTCCCGCCACCACGCAGCCCGGCGACACTGATGTTCCCCCTCCTCAACATGATACACTCGACGCATCTTCCAGGCCGCCCGCCGGTGGGGGACAGCTGCAGCCCGCCCTTGATGTGACTGACGCCCCTCCGTTCTGGTCGAGGAATCGCCACAACAGAACCGCCAGCTCCACAAGCTATCACTCTCTCAACCAGACACCCGCCGCTATTCGCCTGGAGGATCACTCAGAAGAAGGCCATGACCAAGCTCAGAGCTGTTGGGCCAGATCCGTATCGATAGATGACTACGTCGTCGTGTCCGGCCCAACGGCGATTGGAGCTTATGTCGTATGGCATTGCACAGTGCAGACGCTGAAGGGTGGCGATTTGTCCATTCGGAAGAGGTCCTTCCACTTCGTCAGCTGTCTTGTGGTTACATGCGATGCTGACTGTGCTGTAGATATAGCGAGTTCGATCGTCTGCGAGAGGATCTTGTGAAAGCGTTTCCTCATGCGGAGGCGATGATCCCCGAACTGCCACGCAAAAGCATTGTGTCGCGGTTCCGCCCCAAGTTCCTGGACCAGCGGAAGAGTGGTTTGGATCACTTTCTCAAGTCAGTCTCCCGTATCGCTTGAGGTTGGTGCTGAGTCGCATGTCATCTGACTTGTGTAGTTGCGTGCTGCTGAACCCCGAATTCGCCTCCTCGCCAATGTTGAAAGACTTCGTCTTCTACTAGAGCTTTTCCCCGAGAACGACAGAACGATTCCTCAGCTTCGAATCATTCAGTCGCCGACATGTACGCGCCGTTGTGCACAAGCGTTACGAAACCAGCACTTTTTGCGCTGTGCCATCTCTGTGATGGTTCGGCTCGGAAATTCATCGCCAGTCTGATGCCCTAAAGCCCCGAGCATTTGCAGCGCATGGACTCCTGATCCACGTGTGGAGAAACCCACGCTGCGTTGACTTAGACACGCAGGCCCTCGACTTTCTCCCCTGATTGATGGAACGCACCATTCTCGGCTGTCGAGCATAGTCAAATGTTGCTGCGACTAAGGAAAGAGGTAAAATATGCCGCGTCTTCTACAGCATCAAAATAGACCGCGCTACTAGACCCGACGATAGTCCTATCTCCGAAACAATGCAACCGTCAAGCTATAGAAAGACACGAACATGCGATAGTCCGGCTTTCGTAACCCCGACATACTGCCTCTATGGCTTGGAAGCAAATGAATGCCTGTGTAAGACAACTTGTAACACACTTCGAGCAACACGAGGCCCGTGCGCCCCTATCACCGCCGACCTGGAAGCTGTCTCGGACTAGAAATTGGACTTGGATCCGGCGGCTGAATCCTCGTGTATGGCTCGCGTTTCTCGGACCGAAGAGACGTGCTCCATTTAATCGTCCCGGCAGTGTTTTCATCCACCCTTCCGTTGGGCTCCCCCACACAAAAAAACCGTATCCGGCAGCGGATGGTCGCTCGGTCGATCATGAACAGTGGAGGAGGAGCACGCCTGGCTCCATCCAGGCGCCAGGGATCGCCATGTGAGACCGGGAAAAGCTTGGTGAGACTTGACTATCAGGCGCAGGCTTACCATGAGGACCTTCCATGCATCGAAGGATCTGGCTCAAACACCATAGATCAGTTGGTCGATTTTATAACGCTTCGGAAGTTGGCCGAAACCTGTCCGTGCAGACTTGTAGGTCGTTACGACCTACCAAGTTGTCAGTCAGGCAGGCAAGCAATCTTACGGAAAAGAACCCGACCCTGTGGATTCACGAGAACGGGCAGCCGCCTCATCTCTTTGATAAACGCCAGAGACATGACATCCTGCGGACTTGACGAAAGTGGAACAACCGCCACCGCCCTTCGGTTGCGATATAAACTCCCTCGTTTCTTCGCCGGTCGACTCAGAGCCAGTCCATCACCAGACAACAACAACAATGGCAACAATGGCAACAACAATGGCAACAACAATGGCAACAACAATGGCAACAACAATGGCAACAACAATGGCAACAACAATGGCAACAACAACAACAACAACAACAACAACAACAACAACAACGCACTCTGTACCCAACGCAAATACTACCACTACCATGTCAACGACTTCGCGTGATACTACCAGTGGAGCCCAAGACCGACCCTTCTTCCCATTCATGAAATTGCCGCGAGAGATGCGAGGTGAGCCTCAATCTACCAAGGCAAACATATTCACCCTTACTGACATTGCTCCCTTCAAGACCTCATCTATGACCACTACACCACCGACAGCACGACTTCAAAGCTATGGGACAACATGGTTGTCCGAGCAACAAACGTTCCATTCCTCGCCGGCCTCCTGGTCAGCAAACAATTCAGTCACGAGTACGCGCAGCAGACCCATCAAGCCGCAATCCTGGTCTTAAGCGACTGCGACTGGGGTTATAATATGTCTGTCGGTTTGCCCGCTGAAGCTCAGATATTTCGCTACCTGAAAGTCAATTTCTTCGTATTTGGCTCAGTGCTCAGACACGCTCCTGCGGGATCCTATGCCAAATTCCTCGCGTGGATTAAGACGTTTCCAATTCTGCTGAAGGAGCTGAAGAGTGTGGAGATTGAGGTTAAAGTGAAGTGGGATTCGGACGAGAAGTTCGCGTGGCCGTACGATCATGATGGGGTGGATATTTCGGGCTGTTTCGAAGCGTTCCAGGAGATGGAGTTTGTGGGGGCGATTCGGGTGTTGCGCTTGGGAAGCAGTCGGCCCTATGCGACGAAGCCTAATGTCTACGCTATTTGGACGAAGGGTGGCGAGTGGGAAAGTGGTGAGAGTGAGGCGCCTGGGACGGTGAGGGATGTGCGCAATTCGCTATTGCTCAAGCATGAGTGAGTGTGAGTCGTAGGAGGTTGTTGAGGAGTGCTGAGATAGGTGCATTTATCAAATACTCCATATGATGATTACCGTACAACTCTCAAATTCTTTCAGCCTGACAGCCTCGTTTTGAGGAGGCTGGTCGAAGGCGACACCACGTCAGTCTTCAGGCACGAAGCTGCAGGCGAGCCGTTCCCCTCTCTCTATGTTTGCCTTCAATCTTGGGATGTGCGCCTTCTCATCAACAACCTCCACACACTATTATCATCACTGCCAATCTCCACTCCACTACCATGGCGCCTAATCTCAGCAAAGATCAAGTCTTCCCCATCTTCAACCTCCCACTCGAACTCCGAGAGCTGATATACGAGAACCTCACCCGCGACCTCCCGTCTCTGCCCAGCTATGAAAAGGACCACGACGCCGCCATCCGCGCCCACGCAACCAACTGCCCGCGCCCCGAACTTCTCACCATCAGCCGTCAATTCACCACCGAGTACGTGAAATGCATCAAACGCCACTCGGAGCTCGTCTTCGTCGACTGGGACGACGGCAGCGAAATCGCCATCAACGAGCCCACAGACACAGCCTGCAAACACTTCTCCCGCGCCAAAATGTTCCTCCTCGCTTTCTGCAACGACTGCTTAACCCGGCAACCCCACGGCACCAACCACCCCAACAACACCGAGTGCGCCATCGAAGACAATATCTCCCAACATATCCGCGTTATCATGCAGCTTCGCCCGCTCCTCGCACACTTAGAGACCCTGGAGGTTGTGCTGTATGTGTGCGAGCTCCCGGGAATGGTTAAGTGGCCGCAGGATTTGCCTACGGGAATGTTTTTGGATTCGTTGAGGCAGGTTACAGAGGCACCTAATGTTACGAGGGTGGAGGTCAGGCTTACGCCGAGGAGGAGGAATGATGATTTGAAGCCGACTACGTATAGGGATTTTGAGGAGGATGCGGGGTGGTATGGGGTTTGGGAGAAGGGCGTTGGGTGGAAGAGCGGGAAGGGTGGGAAGGAGAGTTGAGCTCTTTTCGACTGCAATGTCTTAAGGCCTGACTTGGGGAGTATCGACTTTACTGGAATGCCACCGAACCGGGATGGATCACGATATCAGTTGGAGTTCTTATTCATCCAGACGTCAACTCTAAGCTCTTACATCACCAACGACGCGAACAACAAATCCACCACAACGACCCAATACTGGAACAAGAATGACAACAAGCACCTGGATCTATTCCCAGCAGAATCTCAACTTCGCCCCCCTCGCAAATTCTCGCTCCTTGAGGGTCACTCTCAAATCACCCGCCGGCGATACGATAGCCGCTCCAATATGTGGCTCTCTTTCAAGCTCTGGCCACTGACCAGTAGTGGGAGTAATGTCATATCGTAGGACGACCATGATCAAAAGTGCCATCATTTCGTTCGCAGCAAAGTACCTCCCAGGACACACCGCAGCGCCGCAGCCCCAAGCTCGATACGCAGATGGAGGCGGCTTATTCGTACGTCCTTCAATTTTCTGTTGCTTCACAAATCGCATGGGATCGAAGGCCTTTGCTGTGGGACCCCAAATTGTCT
Source organism: Mycosphaerelloides madeirae (assembly GCA_002785995.1). Taxonomy (NCBI): domain Eukaryota; kingdom Fungi; phylum Ascomycota; class Dothideomycetes; order Mycosphaerellales; family Mycosphaerellaceae; genus Mycosphaerelloides; species Mycosphaerelloides madeirae. The sequence continues at coordinate 263,904 of NHNV01000029.1, forward strand.
CGTCATGGTGAATGTCTGCGGAAGGTATGAAGAGTAAGGCGTCTTTCTTGAGAAGATACTGGTTGTCCAGCAGGGTATCTTGGAGCACGATTCGGAAGGCTGCGTTGGTTGACAGTAACCGGAGCGTTTCGCGGACCACGGAGGGGACTATTGGGCTGTGGCGTACGATCTCCGACATATTGATGCAGACAGTATCATCAGCAGTTCTCTTGTCGTCGAGGCTAGGTTCGATGACATCCATGATGGCGAATCTGATTGCGTCCAGTAATTCGGGCCGAGAGAAGACGTTGTAAATGATCCAGGAGGCACTCGGAACGATGTTGCTCAGCAATCCATGACAGACGCCGACATCGAAGCGTGCTATATCTTGCGGAGATATGCTGAAGCTGCGATTCACTTCCAGTCGGGCCTGGACCATTTCGGAACCTGAGAGGTGGCCGCCTTTGGCGTAGTAGTCCTGCATAGCTTGCTCCAAGACATCGCGGCCTTTGATTCCCTTCGGAGCGAGTATGCCCGGCAGAATCTGAAGACCGATTTTGGCAAAATCATCGTCGAAGGCCCAGAATCCTTTGCGTACTTCATCGTCACGGAAGGGGTTGTTCTGAGTTCCAAATGTCGCATCGGTGCTCACGATGGTCATGATCCGACGCACCCAGGAGAACAAGTCCACTTCATTTCCTTCCTCGGTCGCTCGATCAGGGGCCAGCAGCGTCTCAAGACTCATCACCGCTTCCTTCGTCATGCTCTCCAGATTTTGCCGATTCGTCAATGTCTTGTGCATAGCACTCAACGTTGCTTGTCGGAGACCAGGCACCTCGTTGTTCCCGAGAAGGTCTTCGGCAAACTTCTCTACGGCGCCCTGGCTTGCATTCATGATTCTCTTCGCCACTTCCGCGAAAAAGGGGGCGAACGAAATCGCTTTTGGATCCTTATCGACGGCGGATACGAGATTCATGGAGTTGACAATGTAGATCTTGCTCTTTGGCAGACGCAGGGTGTATATTGGCAGCCGGCATTTTCGGCTGTAGGTATCGCATGGTCAGTTGGTGTTCTGGGTGACAGCTTTCCGGAAGGGACTTGACACGTACGAAGTTTTAGAGTAGTATTCAAGCCCGTTGAATATCACACCCAGCAAATGACCAATTATAGGGACTTTCGGGGAGATAAGAGGCGGCTCTTGGGAAGTATGAGACAGCAGTAGCCATCGCGCCGCAAGAACATACAAAGCTATCGCAGCGAGCAGTAGCGGTACGAATATTGTGGTATATGCCATGCTTGGAGCAGAGATCGTTTTCCGGATGGATGGAACGAACTACAAGCTACTTTTACGCTATATGTCCTTGACCTTGACCACGCTCCATCCTCCGTCTACCTTGACTCCGCCTGCTCCTTTTTTGGCTCCTGACGATCGATTTTCGTTCACACCGCACGTCAGAGTTGGGGGCTTAGAGACAGCAGAGAAAGACTAAGACTTGATGGTTGCGATGATGCTATATTCAGGATTCAAGGGCTCCACCACCGACGTAGGTAGGAAGACCATCCCCGTTGTCTCTCTTTCAGCCTCGACGGGTCCTTCGAGCTGGCAGGTCTATATTCGGAGAATCCTCATGCAGCTGGCTAGCATCCTTGTACTCGCTTGTGACCGGACTTCAGCTTCTGCTACCACACTTTCCTTTGCGGATCGTCGGCGCTTAGGCGATGTGATAGTCTCGGGATCGATCGTACGGGCTCACACGATCGACACTGCGTAACACAGAAAGTCCCCTGCATTCACTTCATCATTTTGTGCTAGCACCAAGTCAGAGTTGTCGATATGACACAACTTAAAAGGCGACGCTTCTGGTAGGATTGGAAGATTCCACCATTCTCTGAATCGAAGTCCTCTCTCGAACAGGTGAAAGAGTCGAGTAGTAGAGAAAGTCAAAATTCGACATGCTATGATTGAAGAATACTCGCATCGACAGTTCAAACGCCAGTACCTAGGCCTTAGGAAGCTCTGCGTCTGATCCGAAAAGGCACGGCACCCTTTGGTGCTTGCACACTGAGCCCAAACCTCGGCGAGTGAAACTCAACAGGGCCATCTCCCAAAAGCTCAATATCAAATTTCGTGAGAAGCATCACAAGCGAAGAGAGAATCACTCTTCGAGCTAAGTGCCTCCCGGGACACGCAAACTTGCCACCTGGAGCACCGTCAGCACAAGGGAATATCCCAACTCATGTGAAAGAAACGGTACGACTCACCACCAAAAGGGAAATAAGCACCATCCAGCCCCTGTGTAGAGAAGTGCACCTCCTCACTGGGGTACTTCAATTTCTCCCGGATTTCCGACACCACCGGCCCAGTCGTCGGATCTGAAGGGTTGACAAGAAACCTCTCTGCCCAGAATGTTTCGACGGGATGCTCTCCGTTTTGTGTGTTCCAGATATTTGTGTCCATGTGTGCGAGCATCATGTTGCTCAGAATGAGCTTGTTTTGTGGAATCGTGACGCCGCTGACTTGGATTTCGTGATGTTTGGCGATTCGTGGAACGTGGATTTGGAGGACTTTTCGAAGGGTCTCGGCGAATGCTGAGCGGATGAGGGGGATCTTTTCGACTGTTTCCATGTGGAGGCTGTGGGTTGATGGGTCTTGTGATACCGCGCTTAATTCCTCGCGGATTTTGGAGGATGATTGGGGGTCTTGGAGAACGTTTATCATCAAGGCCTCAGCTGTTGGCACGACATTGACTACCGTTCTGGAAGGACTGTGTCAGTCGTGCTGCCGTACAGTAGAATACCCAGGACTTACCCCCAAAACAGGCCCAGATTCAACGATGCGATTGAATCCTGAGTCTGGCTTTGCGCATCCGCGAAAAGCTGATATCGATCTCTCATGAATTTGGAACCCCATACTGGATCCTCATATGGCTTGGAGGTTGTCGTAGTGTCTGCACTGTCGGACGTCGTGCAAGTAAGCTGCCAGCTTTTAATCGTAGCCAGGAGTCGCTTACGGATAGCATATCCAGCTGGAAACAGGAGAGAAGGCAGCCTTCTCAGCAACTTGAGAATGCTATGATCGAAAGCCCACAGATCATCAAGAAAGCCTGGATGTTCTTCCAGAAGACGACGGCCATAAAGCGTTCGAAGCAGCGGCGTCCCGATAATCCGCTCGTAAAACGACGAGATGTTTGGCACCGAAACCCACTCCTCCCCAACGGGTAACTCGTCCAACGTCTGCAAGAGATTCCGTTCCATGCCCTCCATGAGCGCTGGAAGTCCCTTCCCAAGCAGTCCATCTAGTAGGTTCTTGTGCGTCTTGTGGTAGATCCGTTCCTCGGGCACGGCGGCGCCTGCAATCGGTTTCTCGCGAAGTCCTGAAGCATCTTCGGTGAAAAGTTTGGCTGCGGCCTTGTCCATTCCATAGCAGTGTTCGAGGAAAAGACTGTAAGCTGCATTGTTGGTGAGAACGGGGTTACGGAAGATCTCGGAGACATTTTTGGGGCCTTTGATGGCGTAGAGTTCGTCTTGGATGATGCAAATTTTGATGCAGGCGGCGTTTGGGAAGAGACGTCTTTTGAGGAGGATTTCCATTAGTAATTGCCCAAGACGGATGAAGATGTACTTACGGAATCTCTTGAAACATCTTGTGGCCATTGAAGAGGAAAGAAATCGAACTCCTGATTATTGGGATCGACCAATTGATGCTGGGTATTGCCATCTTTCTTTTCTCTGGAGTCAATGCCGTTGACTTCGGCGGCCAGAGTCCAAACAAACACAACGCAAAGACGAGTCCGAACACAAAGGTTTCCTTCCAAGATGGGAGGTAGCCGACAAATTCTGGTTGTATAACAGGGTCCTGGCTATCGAAACCCATTGTCGAAGTATTGTAACGATCCATCATGGCATTCATCGCATGGGTCGGATTTCAGAGTAAGATTGCGGATATGGTGTCGCGGAGGGTGGGTCGGAATGGATTCGATTCATATAAGAAGCTTTATCTTTGGTAGAGTGATTTTACATGGCGTTCCAGCTGAGACTTGTTTCCTCGAAAACACTCGACGCCTGAGCGAGCGCCCAATGATGCAGTCAGTACATGCACCGACCTCGAAATCCTTACCTTGGATCGTCGCTGCGGCAAGGGAGCTCTCAGCTCGCTAAGGCGCAACCCTGACAGCACATAAAGAGGAATCAATGATCGTGAGGGTGGCCACCCAAATGGGCGCTTGTCATCCGACGAAAAGCCTCAAGATTCGATTCGGGTAAGCTTAAGAAAGATCATGTGAAGGATTCGGGGTGACGTTGAGTGAGTGGTGGTGGCTTGGAAGAGTGGACCAGGATATACTGCGATTTTGTGGGACGGCAAGCCGAAGATGTTGGATGTGCCGCCGGGGATTTCATGGGCTGCACAGGTGCCGCCACGCCGTCAATACGTAGCACAGGTCTTGGTGGCTTTCGGTAGCTGGTAAGCAAAGGTCTGACGGAGGGCACCCTTCGGGTGTGGTTTTGGCGAGAGGGTGGGAACAGTCCGGGTGTGTGTTCGGCTTTCCCTCCTATCATTCAGCTCCTCCCCCCGGTCCCTGCCCACACGAGCGAGCTTGGATTATGCCTGCCTCTGGTCGTGAATTACTGACTTTACCAAATACTCGAGTACTGCGCAAACAGGAATCAAGGATGAAAGGCTTGATGTGCTATTTGGGCTAAAACTATTCTTGTTTGAGAACACGGCGAAGATGGGCAATTTTTATCGCCCGTTTTACCTGCCTATTTGATGGGAAGCAAGTTCCAGATTTCCAGAGTCGAGCCTTCGATGCAGGTGCATTTGAGCCCCTCGCGCTTGAATTCTTGGAAAGGATGATCGACTCTCGACCATCAATCTCAACGTCAGATGCCCTTCTAGAGAGCTGTGGTTGATTCGATGATGGTCATTTCCGCGGTTGCAAGCTGAAGTAGCGACAGATGTTTTTACTTCGGATCCGGATAAACGATCATAGGACCAAGTCCCTGCGCGGTGCCAATCAGCTCCTCGAAAAAGTTCTTCCACCATTCCACATTGAGGCGATTCTCCTCAAAGCGACGGAAACCTGATGTCTGGGTAGCGTTGGTAATGGTCTTCAGGCCGTACTGCTCATTTAGGCTGTTGAGGATCGTTGCGGTACCTCCAGCAGCGGTGGCGTTCTGCCGGCTGTACGAAGTCAAGAAGGTCATGAACAGCTTGGCCGCTTCGGGACGAGGCGTGTTGCGCAAGATTGCACCACTCTGGATCCAGGACATATACTGCTCAGGGGCCTCGGGATTCTTGTTGGACCAGAATGAATCACTACTTTGCGCGAAAGATGTGAAAGTGAGCGCCCGTTGGGATGTGGTGTTGTGAAGGTCAAGAAGGCGATATCCGGGAGTTGCAGTACCTCGAACCCATTCGACATCGTTCTGAGCCAGATTGTAGAACCATTGGTAACCGTAACGGCCCACGATTCTGGAGAAGAGATAGGCGACCGCGTCATCGTCGTTGGGGTACGTGAGGATCAGCTTGCCCTTCCACTCAGGTTTGGAGAAGTCGGCGAAGGAAGAAGGGACTTGGGAGTCGTTGAGCTTGGTATTGTCCCAAGTGATAGAGCCGAAGCCATCTGTTCGCCTAGGGATCAGCGCCAACCCAATGAAAATGTCTGGAAGACAGAAGGATGCTTCCAGAAAGCAAGCACTCACAGTCAGATATCCCAACCCACGCGCCATCGGCATCCTTCTCATCATTGATGATATCGTCAAACGTAGCCGACTTATGCGGCAACAGCTTTCCCTCCTGCTTCCACCGAGGGAAGTCATGCAGCGTCTGTATGACCACCACATCCGTGACGGAGATCCCCTGCTGCCACGCCCGGTCAATGCGGTTATCGAGGTACTTCGAAAGGTCGACAGACAAGTTCAGCGGAATGTCTGGGTAGAGCGATGCCCAGGCCTGACGGACACTGTTGCCCTGTGCAGATGCATCGCCACCCCAAAAGACCCGGAGCGTTCCGTTACCTTCCTTGAGCGCGGCTGCGTGGATCTCGGCGGTGGTGCGAGAGTCAGGTTCGAGGTGAGGGGCGTAGGCGTGGGCCGTGTGAACGACAGTCGCTAGGAAAATGGGAAGTGAACACTTCATCTTGAAAGCCACTGACTATACACAGATCGAAGAGACGCAACATGGTTACACGAACGAGAGACTTATATATCTCAGATGGGCGATCTCTCTCATCTCGCGAGTTCGCAAATCAAATCTCGTATACTGAGACACTCGAGTGCTGATCTTAGTCAAGTCGGCATGGCGCAAGAGCGATTTCAAGGAACGCGGCCGCGATATTCGCGATGCATCAACAGGTCTTGGTGTTGCTCACATAACGCAAGGAAGTATTCCGCAGCGCTGGACTGATTACGAAATCCCCACTAGTCCGGCACATAGTAGGCACGAGCGCAAGTCGCCGAAACTAAGTCGAAATTGAGGTCTTATGATTTGCTTCAATTTAATTTTAATATGTCTCTTCAGAATCCTGATGGAGTTTCATGAGAAGGTGTCATCTTGTCGACAAATTAGCAGGTTTGAAGATACGGGAATGAAATGGCAAAGGGATGAGGACAAGTATTCACACCCATTTCCTTCTGTCATTCCCTCCTACATATGCTCTGGCCAAGCCTCATTGGCAACCATTCAGACATGATGAACGACAGTCAAACTCTCGCGCCCAACCGGGTTCCACGACGCCTGATGCATCGCCTGACCAACCATTGGCCTTTGATTACTGATAACATCAATAGTGCTCTGCACATACACTCCCCTCGATTTCGCCTGATCCCTTCCTTCTGGTGGGAGGTGCGTGAGCGAATGTCCACCACTCGACTCCATAGCACTCCCTTCCTCCAAACTCGCTCCACCGCTGTGACGACTTCCCTTCGTGGAAGACCGAGTGGCGTTACGCAAGTAGGAGAGAAGATTACGTTTCGACGATGACGATCGCACTCTCGAGTTTGCGCTGGGCTGGGTGCTGTTTCCGATGAAAAGCTGTCGGAAGGAGGCCACGTTGGCGATTACGATTGCTACGCCCATTTCGATCATGCTCCAGAGGTAGAGCCAATCGACGCTGTTGAGGTCGTGGCTGGAGGGGTCCGGCTTGACCAGGACAGCTCGAATGATGGAGATCGTCATGATGACAATCGTCGCTGAGAAGATGCTATAGAGGACCAATTTTCGATTGCGGGACATCTGAACTCCCCAGAGAATTCTGATTGGAATGGAAAGGATAAGGATATCGGTTAGGACATCAACGGCCATGTTGCCGTAGAGCGTATTCGTGTCGAAGTCGACATGAGTTTGCTCAGAGCAAATGGCTACAAGGATAGTCAGCATATCAGAAAAAGGGAGAATTTCCATCGCCACAAGACACATACTGAGAATCTTGCCCATTCCTTCCACAGAACAGGCATAATCAATATCCCCAATCGCCGCAATCAATCCCGCAGATGTAATCGCAAACACGATCCACCACCACACCCGCTGCGTGTTGGCCTGCGAATCCATCTGTTTGAAAAATACCAGAAACGAGTACTTGACGCTCCACAGACAAACATAATAGAAGATATTCCAGACGACGAAGAAGGGCACGTAGTCTGCGAAAGCTGGCAGGAAATCCTCAGTTGGGGCAACTTTGCCCCCGTCGATCGCAAAGAGCCAGTAAAGGACGTGGACTTTGATCTGCCACGTTATTGCGGATGCGAGAAGGAGACACCAGGCGAGGATAACTAGGAAGTCGTCCCAGCCGAGTCGACGGAAGATTTTGATGCGGATGCAGAGGCGTATGGCTAGGAAGATGAAAGATATGGATGTGAAGAGCCACATGATAGCCTATGTCTCATCAGACATTATGCGATTATTACCCTTGTGTATCTTGTGATGCTTACGAGGAAGGTCTCCTTCGGGACTCTCTGTACTTGGGGTGCCGCTGTAGCGCTCATCTTGGCATGAAAATATGTCGCTGAGGAGAGGATTCGTAGTGAGAAGGAAACGAGAGTTTCGCGTGGGGATTGAGTTTCACGAATTTGTCCTTGTGGTATTCTTGGAGAACCGTATCTGGACTCGAGAGCTGAGCTTGAGCATTGCAGGGGCCAACTCGACTCGAGGGAGCTGTTTTCTAAATCAAACAGCTAGGAGCCTGGAATGGGATGGTACTCTTTCAGCTTGGGCCGAGTGGCATAGGAACTGCACGCTCACATACGAAAAGTAAAAATTCTCATGTGGAGGTAGGCAAGGGTGTGAGAGCCTGTAGTCGTCGATTAGCTGCTTTGAATGCTCCTTCGACTGGGAACACATGCGGCCAGCACAAGTGCTTACACAGGGCACCCCTTCATCCTCCCACAGCTAGGGGGCGACGACCAATAACAGGGAATTTAGTGCTTTTTGTTCCCTCGACGATCGCGGCTTAGGAGGCCAGACGTGGAAGGGTGGGACATTCCTTCCAAGCCGAATCCTTCTGTGTCATCCTTGTGCATGAAATCGGTACTGCAGATCGCATGGATCCTTAGTATGCTTGAGCTGACACGTAGAACCTTGGGTTGCATTGCAGCCGCACCGGAAGAAGCGCTTGGCTGAGCAATGCGAAAAACAAAGAGGATACGTGTATACACTTTCGTCCCGACGCCGGTCTAGTTCGCGGAGCAGTACAGCCACACACTGCATGGATCAGAGTCCTTCTTAGAGTAGACGAGGATGATCGGGGCTGAGCTCTTCAGCTCTGGTGGCGGATATAGCCTCCGATCGACGAACCAGGCCGGTCAGCGAAGGAAGCACCCACGAAGTTTGACATCATGACCACTGACCTCAACGACAACTTCGGCAAGCCATGATTTGCTGTTGCACAATTATCGCAAGTGTGCCTGAGATGGCAATCCAGCAATAAAGGCCTGAAGTTTCTTTGATGGCACAGCCTCTCTGAACTTCTCTGAACTCATCTTAAAGCCTCGGTCTCAACAATGTTTTTCAGGAAATCCATCTAAACAAGACACAAACAATGATTCTACAACCATTCCCGCCTACTCACGAGGCTACGCACTCCAATACGAAGAAAGCCTTCACTGGAGACTACCTTGCCTGCTTCGCGATCTGCTCGCTGCGATTGATTTGGCGAGTGTACTTCGGAGCTACTGAACCGATTAGCTGGGTTGATTGTACGTTGTCTTCACAGTATTCCATTTCGATCACTGACCGAACCCATCAGATCTCTGTTTTTTCATGGCCGTGAGTGCTTTCATGGGGAAGCGGCGAAGTGTCTATCGGACCACGTGGATAACGGTGTAACACCAGATCTTCTTCTACTTGCAGTTCCGACAAGTGCAGATGAAGACATGAGCGGTGATATTGGAGGCAGAATGGTTCTATTGGCAGACGACCGAGCTGGAATTTCCACAATAGCCTCCGTGCCGGCGCGGAGTGTATCAGACCGGCATCACGGCAGCAAGGTTGGCCATCGACATCACCAGTGTAAATGAGGCGTCGTTTGCGGGCGCAGGAAGGTCATTGGCTGTATGGTGATGCTGTTCATGGAGGTGCGCGGTGGAAAAAGAGAGGACGGGGGCGAGAGCTGAGGTCAGGGATAAGGCAGAGAGCTAAACCTAATTCAAAGTTGAGGCGCGTGCCGAATTTAGCCGGACTCTGCCAATTGGCCTTTCCCCTGTTAGCTGAACCTTGAATGACGTTTCCCAGCCGGCCTATATATCTCCCCTTGCAAAGGCCAAGGCATGATGTGCTGTATATAGCCGTTGCAGTGGATACTATGGACGAAACAAAGCGTGGCAATTAGCCTTTGCGCATCATTCGTTGGGGGCGTTTGTCGCGGATCTGCAGGCACCATGGACCGACGACCGGCAAGAGCGCGCAGCTGCCAAACACCCCTGGCCGGAGCCTCACATTCAGCTGAGCTTCATCTCAGGAATAATGTTAAACTGAACTTTCGATTTGCACACTCAGTAAACACGTTCGACCAAGCACACCTGACGACTTCGCCATGTATCTTTCTCTGGTCGCTGGCCTCCTGGCCGGCTACGCAATCTGGAGCTGGGTCTGCCTGGAGCTCAACGTCCGCAAAGCACGCCGCATGGGACTGCCTTGCGTGCGATTGCCCATCAACTCTACCAACGTTCTGTGGATGATCCTTGAATCCTATGTCTGGCCTGTCGTTGATGCGCTGCCAATTCCCTGGTTGTCGTATCCAGAGAGCTTTCGGTGCCTTCGCCGCGGCTGGTCCTTCTGGGAGAAAGCCGCTGCTCATCGGCGCCATGGTCCAGTCTGGGCACTCGCATCGCCTGCACGAGTCGATGTATACCTGGCTGATCCTGAGGCCATCGGCTATGTGTTCGGTCGTCGCAAGGACTTCGCTCGTCCATCCGAGTTTTACGGTGAGTTTCACCGGAAAGTCGCACGTTTTAGACCCAAGAAATACCTGCTGATATCGTCCAAAGAGATCCTGAACGTTTTTGGACCCAACATTACCTCCGCTAACAATGATGAATGGCCCCGCCATCGGAAAGCGCTCGCCGCGCCTTTCAACGAGAGCATTATGAGCATGGTCTGGAACGAGGCGTCAAAACAAGCCCAATCTGTCGCTGGGGTGTGGTTCAAACTTGGAGCTTCGAATACCGGCATCTCGAGTGCTCAGAAAGACATTCGTCAGCTTTCACTCAATGTTCTTGCGGCTGTTGGCTTTGGAAAATCGTATGACTTCTCAGAAGTTGATACAGATGAGTCGACGTATCGCGCTACTCTGCAGACGGTGCTCGACAATGCTATCCTCTTGATGCTTATACCCTACCGTGTCCTAACCATGCCCGGCATGCCTCGAAGCTGGAAGCACATTGGAAGAGCCGGTGAGGCCTTCCGAACCTACATGAGTGACATGCTCCGCGATGAGACAGCAGCAATCACAAGTGGCAAGCAGGGAGCCAGCGGTGTCATCGCCTCTTTAGTGCGCTCTCTGGATACCCACCAGCAAGACTCGACAGCGGCATCGAACCTGAAGGGTTTGTCGACGGAAGAAATATATGGCAACATGTTTGTTATCAACTTCGCCGGGCACGACACCACAGCCAACACACTCACGTTTGCGATGTACCTCCTTGCCGGCCATCTTTCTGTGCAGCAGTGGATATCGGAAGAGATTCAGAGAGTGACAAGCGCCCTTGATTCTCAGGAATGGACTTACGGCTCGTTGTTCGACAAGCTACCGCGATGCCGCGCAGTTCTGGTATGCATCATCGTCAAAACTCAAGTCTCCTGCTGTATACTGACCTAACAACAGTACGAAACGGTTCGTATGTTCCCAACAACTTTCTCAGTACCCAAGAGGACAGAAGGCGAGCCTCAAATCCTTCAGGTGCAAGGCCGAAGCATCTTCATCCCACCAAAGACGGGTGTTCTGCTGAACATGTACGCATGCCACCACGACCCTTCCGTCTGGACCGACCCCTTGACTTGGCGTCCATCTCGCTGGATAGTCCCCGCGCACCAGGGCACTGAGACGATCATGGAGCCGCCTCGCAATACGTACTTTCCCTGGTCAGACGGAGCTCAAAACTGCCCGGGAAGAAAGTTCGCCGAGGTGGAATTCGTTGCGATTCTTGCATGTCTGTTCAAGGAGAACCGCCTTCATGTCAAGCGGTCCGAGGGCGAGACGGAAGCGGCAGCTCTGAAAAGACTGACGAAGACTGTGAATGACGTTGACTTCCAGGTTCTGTTAAGGATGAAGGATGCAGATCAGGTCCGGTTTGTCTACAAGGGAATGTAAATTCGTAGGTTCTGATGCGCGTGGGCTGGGTGTTCGAAACGATGGGCAGACAGAATAGCCGAAATGATTTCTTGCGACGAATGTATCAGTCGTAGATTACTGTGAAGTCGTGATCATCATTAACAAGAACTCATCCACCTCTCGTATATGTTCATCAAGCAAGCCCGAACGCTCCTTATATCAATCCTGAACTCTATTCTCAGTCCACCATCCCATCAGTCGAATCCAACCAAAACATCTCTCTTTCTCCCCGTCCTCTTTCAACACACGATTCCATTTATCAACGAGAACGTTGGGAGGGTCAAGCATTCCCCATTTGCGATACATAGAATCGTATTCTCTAATCTTGATGACCATCTCTTTCATAGGCGGCAGGCATTCAACTCTCCTGTGCCTGTTAAGTCCTTCGAATAATTCTGATACAAAGTCTGGACGGAAATTAGAATCGTAAGTATAGGGCCCGCTTTCGATGGCAGTCTGGGGTGGGAACTTTCAATAGGTATCGCGGTAAGAATAGTAATAATCGTTGCGGCTGTCTTCGGGCGATGGGAAGTCTAGTTGTAGGTGCGTGAGAGCTGGGAAAGTCTTTGCGGGGCGGATTGCGCCTAGGTCCAGGCTCCCATGATGTCCTGGGGCTAGACATGCGGGAAATCAGATGCCTCTCTCGCCGCTGATGTGGAGGTTGGCGAGGTTTGGGAGATTTTCAGCGAAGTTTTCGAGTGTTGAGCCGCTTAAGCAGTCTCCTCCGAAGAAGGCGAGGGAGATGAGGGTTTTATTCTAGGATATGATTGCTGTGCGGAGGTGGAGGTGGTAGTCGTCTCTGGCATCACTGATGCTGAGGTGTCGGAGAGGCTGGGTTAGGTTTGGGAGGAATGTTGGGAGGGCTGCGGTGTAGGGAACTTCCAGATGTTCCAAGGACTTTAGTGCTGGACTTATTGACTCTAATATTGAGTTGCTGACAGAACCCAACTGTAGTCGTTGGAATTTTGACCAGTCAATCCTCTCTAGCCAGACTCGTAAATTCTCCGATCTCTCTGGTCGCTCGAACCGATAAAGAGAATCAAAGATTACTCTCCAAAACCTGCCGCTTGTCATATGGTACAATTGATTCCACCATTTGTCAAGGAATATCCGTCTTACAAGCCCCCCCATTAAGGAAAGGGTTCATCCTATACCCCGATAGCTCAGGACCTCCAAAGACGGGAAAATCTGGTTGTCTTCTGCGAAGTTGAAGGCCCACGGGTATGACCCCACGACACAGCCGCTCCACTCCAGGATCAGCTGGAGCTCGCGAATATTGGGATAATTTTCGACGATATCTTGGACAAGACGCATATTGTCGTAGTCGTCTTGGCCGCCGTAGTTTATCTCGGCCGTCAAGGAGTACAGATTGGCAGAGTCCAGGACGTCGTATGGTCGCTGCTCTGCAGATTGCCAAGATCCATATCTAATCGTAAGCCATGATCGAGGATTCGTCTGAGTAGCGTTTTGATCTTGTGATAGAGGCGGATGTCGGGGTGATATGTCTCCAGCATTTCGAGAATTTCTCGTGTGAGTGGACGGTGCATTTCGCAGTGGAAATCTTCGAGCTGTGATGGGAGCGAGCGCAAGGCGTCGTGGAGTTGAGGTCGCCGTTGTAATCGAGCATTTTGATCACTTTGATGTTGTCGAAAGCAGATTGTCCGGACTGAATGTTGACAAGCGTGCGAGACGCTTCTGTTCCGGAGGATTCGTAGTCAAGTACTAGCTCTGTTGGTGTTTGTGACAGTTGTGCGTTGCTTGCTGGAAAGAAGTATATCAGCGTAAGGATCCAAAATGCTCGAAGCATCCAGTGTGTTCCGGTTTGCTCCATGACTGCCGAGGCAATTGGTGTTTTGGTTCAATGCTGTCGCTGTTTTGATGAAGAAGTTCGAATGCGGACGCATGCACGGGCCATTGTCACATGCTTCAAGTGAAAAAAGCCTGGAGAGTTGAACTGAAACCTCTTTGTTGCCACTGAGGTATTTGCTTACAACGAGCGGAGGATGGGATGTCTGACTCGTTGGCCGTGCACCCCTGCAGCTGCCCAAAAGGCCACTTTCACCTTTATCAATGACTCAAACTTTCGAACTCCTAATTGAGAAACCAACCGTAAGGTCTTCCGAAACAGATGGGAGCGGACTCTTTTCTGCTCGCCGCCTTGGAAGAAGCGCACCTCACTTTCTTGCCAGCCGTCGATCTGGTTCCAGCTTTGAGATTTCAACCATTGAATGATATCGCCAAGGCCAGATCGTGAGTCGTAGCTCATAAACACCTGTCATTCCCGGCAAATCGCAGATAATACTGCATGATTTGTGTCTTGTGCGAATCCAATGGTGATGGTGTTCGAAATGAAGTGGAGTCGAACGAAAAGAGTGGCAGGGAATTCCTCTTCGGCCGAATGTCGACCGACAGTCTCACCGACCAGCGAGGTCAGCTTCAGCCGCAATAGACACATCGCGAAGACACCAACATTGACCGTGGCAACATCCCAGGGCGCAGCTTGAAATAGCTTGGGAAACTCATCATGGCCATATCAGAAGTGTCCGGTTCGCCAGACGCGACCAAAGAGCTCCTCGGACAACTGACACGCGGCATCGTCGATGCCATCAATCGCCGCGACTTCGACCCCCTTTCGCCAGCATACAGCCACGTCTCGCCCATTTTCATCTTCGATTTGGACGCCTATCACAAATATACCCTGGCCGGACTCCTCGAGCTCAAACGCGGCCTCGCGAAAGTCTGCCCAAAGTTCAGCATTGAGATCCACGACATGGTCGTCGGCGTCGACGAGTCTCTAGGTATTGCTACGGTCTTTGCGAACATTGTATGGGCAGACATGTTTCCGGAACTAGGCGTGGAGATGACCAGTGTGTGTGTCACTGAATTCCAGCAGCTGCTGGAGGGCGATTGGCGCGTTGTGAGGCAAGCTTGTCCGTCGGGACATGATTTTGCTGGCGATATTCGAGGCATATGAGATTTCCAGTCGCAGGATGGTGAGATGGGGTGGATGTGTTCGATCGAAGAAACGGCGAAATTCGTCGACGACGACATGACTTCTATAACTTACCCGGAAGGACAACTCTTGACGTCATACATACCGCGATATTGAGCAGGAACGACGCTCAAAGGGAAGAACGACGGGCGGAGACATTTTGAGCTTGATCTTTTGGCTTCCCCTCAAACAACAATATCACACGAAACACCGCAGGAATGGTCAAAGACGACGAGACAGTGATCCAGTAAGACTACCATTCGTACTCCCAACACCAAAACTGATTTCTACGATAGGGAGTTCAATGAGCTCGTCAACATGACAGCGGACGAGCTTCAGGATTGGCTCGGACAAGATGAGAGCGCCAGTGCGGGCTGGTCGAAAGACGATGGCTCTGGAGAAAGCATTGGCCATGAGAGGTATCGAACATCAACATAATCGTCATCAAAGAGATTTCTGACATATTACAGTGGCCGAAAAATCATTGCCATCCTGGAGAAGAACCCGAAGAAAGACCCAAGAAAGTACGACGAGGAAGATATACAGCATATGCGCAAAGTCGTTAGTTATAACAAACGACATCTTGCACAGGAAGGCAAGGCCAAGCAAGATCCTGATAGCAAGTCCGCGGTATTACACCCTCTCATCATTACTTCACGTTAGTCACTGAATGTTCTCAGAAATCGCTGAAAAACTGGGGCCACGATCCGCAGAAGGCTTAAATCTGACGTGATCAGGACGCTGTCATTGACGTTTTGAATTGAGTTGTATGGGTACCCCATAGCACCTAGCGAAATGGTTGTATCAAACAAGGCCGATCTTAGTGCAGCGCGAGAAGGCATCGGTCTACTCCTCATTTCCGAGGACCTGCTCGTGCTTGCGCTTTCTGAGAATGCTGTTGAGCCACACGGGGCTGCAGTATGAGCTCGCACAGAACGTTTTGGATAAGTATGCCCGACTTGACCCCCGAGACGTTCGTATGCAATCCTTCGGGGCAATGGAGAACAGGACATATCTTTTCCCCCATTTCTTCCAGCATAAAATGGGAGCGGCCGCCAAGTGAGTCGCAAACAGGAATGGGACATCGAGCTAGCCAGAACTTCTACTTCTTTTGAGGATTACAAGGATATATTAGGAGCGATTGCAAAGCCAGAAAGCAAATTTTTGAGATCATTCGAAAAGCGAGTGAGTTTCGAGGCAGGATAACAGAATCTTCGCCTACACCTGAGGAACGACTCGTCTGCCGTGTCGCCCGGCTGCTGCCCGGATGTCCCTGCGAAGTGCGACGATCCCATTCAATCTTGAATTCAGTCGTCCACCAGACAACCCACCATTGAGGCTTCTCGCTCGTGCCGCCGTGGCTGTCCAACAGTGGCCGAGCAAATGCAAAATTGAGCTTTGAACAAACAAGGCTGACTCTGAGCCGCATGAACGCCTCCATACAGGTCTGAGGTTCGGGCAGGCTATGCTCTGCGCAGACTCCAGTATCACATGGCCTCGAACTGATCCATAAAAAGCTTCTTCTCAGCCACTTGGCTGCTTTTATCATAATCTGCAATCAAGGCGAGTGGTTTGCGGGCATTTTTCAGGCAATCTGAAGGCCACCCCTTAATTGCCTTTATCACTCACGGCCAAGTCTGCCCAGCCTCATCTTTTTTTTTCCAGCTGCGTATCGGATCGAATGTCAGTCATTGCCAAATAAACCTGGTAGTACAAATAAACTCGCACTCCACAACCTATCATGATTGTTGCGATCTCAGCACATACTACAGCTATCGACAAGGTCGGGACAGCATTCTCTTGGAAGGTGCCTGTAAAAAGCTCAAGTTTACGCCGCGACCGTTCAAAATGTCGAGAACTTCGTCCTCGGTGTAAGTATACGCAATTGAATTTTATTTCAAAATTAAGATTGCCTTTTGCTGAAGCTTGACAGCATCAAGAGACAGTGGTGAACGAGAACGAAATGACCCATGGAGATCTGGAAGAGTGGATCAAACGAGAAGGCCCTTTTGGCTCCAGAGGAAACGTGGCCGGAGGAGTCCGACTACTGGTATTGGATCGGGATGCCGCTGATAGCTTTCCATTCGATGCAGACGCTTTCCAAAGGTTAACACAGAGTCTTGGGCTGTTACCTACGTTTCTGGATGACTGCACGAAAGTAACTAAACGTCTCGAACTATATCATGTAGAACTTACCGCACGAAGATATGGGTTAGGAATCGGTGAGTACCCTGTGTCTAGAAAGCCGGTGTACTGCTGACAGTGGACAGGTTGCGTGATCGTCTCGACTAACTTTGAAACGAATGCGATGGATCTTGCGATTTCCTGGGACAAGCACACATCAATCACTAGTGGTACACTACGCTATCTTCGCAACGAACAGAGCTCGCACATCGTCAATCTCGCGCCGAAGATCAAACGATTTGCTGCTCTCAGCGCTCACCCCCTACTCATTCCGACCTTGGCATGTAACAGCTGGTACACACGGATAGCACAGTGGTATGCCAATGACTATGGTTGAATTCGAGCCAAGATTCAAGACAAGACTGCAATGATAGACCAGTACTATTCTCAATTGCGGGATCAAGCGAACAAAGTGGATGGGAAGAGAATGAACAAAAATGGGCTAATGTACGAAGATATTAACAAGGACATCGTTGTCGAGCACGCATACCTCACTGATGCTCTATCATACTTCATTGATGACCTAGGCAAGATGTTGCTTCCATTCTCGAGAAACGCACATCATCCGTGGGTTGTCGATATACCCACTTCAACTCAGGACGACCTGCACACATGCATCCATCGCCTCCAGAGAAAGATCAGTCGCCAGCTGAACCACCGCGAGTAGCTCCTCAACACGCTCTCTATTCAGATGCAAGCTCTCGGAACTCTCATACACCAAAGAGACAGTCAAGTCAATCTCGGTTTCGCCCACTCTGCTTGCAAAGACTGCGAGACAAATCTCCGTATTGCGGCAGACATGAAGCGTGACGGTGAGGCGAACCTTCGCATTGCAGAAGAGCTCAGGAACAACAGTGCCACCATGGAGTCTCTCGCAATGGTGACGACGATTTTTCTTCCCATGACGACGTTGGCGAGCATCTTCAGCACGCATGCGTTCTTTGTGTGGACGCCGGGCACGCCAATGGCGATTTCAGAGCAATTCTGGATATTCTGGGTTACTGCAGTGATGTTGACCATTTTTGTATTGAGTTCTTGGGCAATGTGGATTCATTGGGCTCGTGTGGTGGAATGTGTTGGTTGACGCCGATCGAAGAAAACCATAGCCTGGGATAGGAGATGTCTTTTGCTCTTTCACATCATCTGAGGTTGATTTTGCTGTTCATCGTCTCGATATCATCTGAACCCGTCGGACAGGCGTCGCTTTTGACCCAAAGTCAGATGTGTAATCACGAGACAGGTTCTCAGTCCGATTCCAGTTCACAAAAACAACACCGAGCACAGTAACACACTGCCGGAACCTTCAAGCACTCTACCGCTCACTGGCAGGACCATCTCGCAAAGTATGTACTAACGACCAGACAAACAGCCAAAGATTAATTTGCGGCTGCCCGCCATCTACAACTTGGCTTCCTTGAATCGCGATTTTACTTCCAAATCCATTTAGAAACATCATGCCAGGTACTGCTTCATGTTTTACTTTCGAGGCTGACCCCTTCGCGTCCGACGTCCTCGTCGCTGTCTTAACGATTTGGGGCAGAGGCAGCGGAGTCTAGTGTGCCAAAGCAGACGGCGTGGTGGACATTCGCTCGATTGCTTTGGCAATTTCTGCGATTCTTTCTTCAGTCCGCAAAAACTGGTGGTGATGCAGCATCTGTAGCTCATGGAGAGGGTCCTGGCAAAGTTGGCGAACTTTTCGTTCTTTCCCGGGACCAGCAGACCGAATCGCCTTTGCGTAACGTTGAAGCCAGGAGTCTCCCGTTAGGGACGACAGATCGAAAGATTTTTTTGGAGAGCTTCGATATTGGTGTGATAAGATGCCATCACTGGTTGCAGAGCTTGCGACCGATCTCTGATAGCGCTTTTCACGGCCACGTCCTCGGTATTTACAAACTCCTTGGCTGCCTGCTCTTACGTGGCCTTGGCTTCCTTCAAAGTTTGAGGAATCAGCGGTATGTTGTTGGCCACCTGACGAAAATACTCATGCAAGCCGTCGGCATTTCTTGCTGCATTGAAACCCTTCTGAGAGGCCTTGATAATGGACAATACGGAGGATATCGCTCCCAAAAGCATCAGTGCTTCGGCTCCAGGCATGACGGGCGGGTCGAATGAATGATTGGATTTGATGAAAGCAGTAAGTGTGGAGAATCTCGTTCCTGTGGGAATCAGTCATTCTAAACAGACAGCCTGGGCTTGAAACGGGAGCTAGCCGCCCAGCATCCAACTTTCATGTCTCAAACTGTCGCAAACAATAATCCGCTCCAACACGCATCCACCCTTCCGCCTCGAGCTCCCTGAGACCTGCCCTGTCATTCCACACACACCGCGACCGCGTGCAGGCACCCGAACCGCCCACCTCCCTCGATTGTCGCCGCAAACGGACTGGCCCGTTCACACGAGCAAACATGGCGCCAATGGACGTGAAACAACTCAGCGAGATCAGCCGCCAGATAGGAAAGATGGTCGAGTCGGGTGATCCCACATCCACCATCCTCACCATCCTCGCGCCGCTCGAGAACTTCAAAGCCACCGAGGACCTCCTCCGCCAG
The DNA here is from genome assembly GCA_002785995.1 of Mycosphaerelloides madeirae. Lineage (NCBI taxonomy): Eukaryota > Fungi > Ascomycota > Dothideomycetes > Mycosphaerellales > Mycosphaerellaceae > Mycosphaerelloides > Mycosphaerelloides madeirae. The sequence goes on from NHNV01000029.1 coordinate 283,433, forward strand.
TCCAAGATCGGCGTCGCAGTCACCAAATTACGGCAGAACAAGGACCCTGAAGTCGCTCAGCTTGCCGCGAGGCTGGTCAACCGGTGGAAGGCAGAGGTCCACGTCACCAAGAAGAAGCGGCCAGAGGGAAGTCCAGCGCCGAGCAGCAAGGCTGCCAATGGTGTGCAAGCGAACGGCGGGGCTAATAGTGCAACCGCGAGCCCGGCACCGCAAACGAAGATGGAAATCAGGAAGGAGCAGCGCAAGAATACAGTCGACCCGGAGAAGCGAAATACGAATACGGATGGCATCAACAACAAGGTCACGGGCAACCCCCAGCGAGACGGCTGTGTCAAGCTCATGTATGACGGTATAGCCTTCATGTCAGAGGAGTCTCCCGACGCCGTCTTCGAGGTTGCGCAGAAGGTGGAGGAAGCTGCCTTCCTACACTTCAAGAGCCAGACGAACGCGGAGTACAAGGCCAAGATGCGGAGTCTCTTCCAGAACCTCAAGATGAAAGGCAACGCCCTGCTGCGCAGCGATGTCTTCTACGGCAGGACGAAGCCCGAGCGATTCGTGACGATGACTTCTGAGGAGCTCAAGTCGGAGGAACAGCGCGCACAGGATTTGATCACGGAGAAGGAGAATATGAACAAGGCCATGACGGCACAGCCCAGCAAGGCCATTTCCACGACGTGCGTATTTTGTGCCATCATTTGGAGATGCGAGACTGACGTTTTCCAGCATGCAATGCGGCAAGTGCAAGCAGCATAAGGTGTCTTACAGCCAGGCTCAGACTCGCTCGGCTGATGAGCCTCTCACCACCTTCTGCGAGTGTGTCAATTGCGGCAACAAATGGAAGTGTAAGTCTATCATGCTAGAATTCCGTCCATCATTCCTCGCTGACGTCTTGCATAGTCTCCTGAACCAATATTGCATTTTCCTTCCGACTAGCGTGGCGTACTGAGAGGCTGGCGTAATTCTCATTTGGGTGAAGGGCGGAGGCACACTTCTTTTGACGTGCGAACGAAGCTATGAGACAGATTCACTTTCAGGGGAGGTTTGATACACCTTGTTCTGTAGAATCGAGCAGTATCAGTTACTATGGACTACGACCACGTTTGATTGGCGTCTCATGAAATCCATGAAATCCTATCATTCCGCCCCTCTTTTATGTCGTCCCAACCTGATCTTTCTCGCTGACTTCAATCATTAATCAAGAGACCAACGACTGAACCAGCGCTGACGAATACGTGTCGGTATCACTGTCGCTTTGTCACGCGTGTTTCTACGGTATTCTGTAAGGCATAAGGCTGCAGTGGCGTACGCGGCTTCCCTTCGCCACGACATCACTTCACTTCTTCCTTTCCCATCACTGACCTTATCACGACAACTCTTGCTGCGTGCCCGGTTGCTTCGAGTGCCGTGACCGACTGATGAAAGCAGCGCGAAGTCAATTGTGTCACCGGTACGGACAACCGTTGGTGGACATTAAGAGTTTTGGCTGCATCACCTCTCTCACTCTGCATCAACATCGCACTACAAACCTTGGAAGACATACCGCGCGGTGTCATGTACCCCATTTCCTGAGCCAGAACCGCGTCAAAAATACACAAGCGACGGTATTATCATCACCATGTCGTGGCATCCAGGCGGCCCTGTCGGCGACCCACACGAAGGCTCAGGCTACCATCGGCAGAACAGGCAGTCCTCTCATGGAGGTCCCTCAGGTGTCCAGAGATCCTCTGCTGTCCAACTCAAAGAATCAGAACCTCTCTTCAACACATATGAACATCTCCAAGGCCTTCAGCGCGGCGATGCGGCGCTCATCATGCTCCGCAAAGTGGCCTCTACAGTCAAGCCGATCATGCGCAAGCGAGGTTGGCGAGTAGGCGTTCTTGCCGAGTTCTTGCCACCGGAGGAGAGGTTACTTGGACTCAATATCAACTCGGGCCAGAAGATCTGCATCCGCTTGAGGTATCACAACAACCCCGACCTGTTCTTGCCGATGGACCAGGTCCTCGACACGATGCTACATGAGCTGAGCCATATTGTTTGGGGTGAGCACGACTCCAACTTCCACAAGCTATGGGATGAGCTCCGTGATGAGCATGCGGCGCTGGTACGGAAAGGATACACTGGAGAAGGATTTCTGGGCTCTGGAAATCGCCTCGGCGGCAGTGGCGGTTATCGACAAATACCTCTCCACGAAATGCGACAGCGAGCTCGTGCCAGCGCAGAGAAACGGAAGGCGCAAGATGGTCTCGGCGCTGGCTCTGGTCAGAAACTGGGAGGAGCACCGATCCATCTACAGAGTGGCGATATCAGGCGCGTGATCGCAGACCAAGTCACACGACGCAATAACATTAATAGAGGTTGCGGAGCAGGGCGGAAGGATGCGGAGAAGCTGTCATCGCAGGGTACATTCAAGACGAAGGCGGAAGAGGACGATGCCAATAATAGGGCTATAGCGCAGGCTTTGGAGGAATTGATGGAAGAGGAGGAGTCGAGGAAGCTTGATGGGACTTTCAGGGGCTCTTCGGGGGAAGGTCTGTCGTGGAGTCCAGAGAAGGGATTGTTTGAGGCTGGTAGGGCCCGGCCGGAGATGAGCGAGGAAGAGCAACTGAAGTGGGCTCTGCAAGAGAGCACTCAAGCGAAGCCTCTACTACCGCCAACAACGGAACTTCACAAGACGACATCGGCGCTATCGGTGCCCTTAGACTCGAAACCTACGATTCGAAGCCTTCCGAACAAGCGCCCATCACCAACAGCACAGCCCATCAAGCACGAAATGCTGAAAAATCAAGACAACATCATCGACCTCACAAGCCTCCCAGAGGCCGAAGACAACGTACCGACCGATGAATGGGTATGCGAGATCTGCACGCTCGTCAACCCGCTGCAGTATCTCACTTGCGATGCTTGTGGAGTTGAGAGACCGAAACCGAAGAAGGTCTCATCCTCAAATCCTACAGTCAAGAGAGAAAGGTTTTCGAATACGAAGGTGAAGAGGGAAGTAACATCAACCTCGCGTTGGGAGATGCCTCCGAAGAAGGAGGTGCAGAATGAGAGCTTGGGATGGACTTGTGGGAATTGTCGAGCTTTCATGGAGCATAAGTGGTGGACCTGTTCGGCTTGTGGGGAGATGAAAAAAGAGTCGTAAAGGACCGAGCAAGGACATCAATCCGGCAAAGCTATCGGGCCAAGTTACGAACTGCTTTCCACAATGTGAACGGAGCGCCCTTCGGCTTTTAAACACTCTCCAGGTTCATTTCTTATTAGCTGCCGGATCCGCCCTCCCTATTCGGGATTCGAGTCGTCTTCCCTTGTCGCAGCCTGATGTGCTTATCTTGTGTGACCACTGGCTGAGTGGTGCCCCCACTACTCCACAGCCTTCTGGCTATCTCGCCTGCCGTCTGCAGGAGGAATTGAGTTCTTCATCCTTTTCAACTTTTCCACATTGCAGCTGCGCGAAACGTGTAGCGGGCCAGATTGGAACCTATCCGACTCCGCGACACCATCTATTGAACCAGAAGGAAGCTACGAGGTAGATTCTACGGAACACATAGTTGACCCACAGCTGATCGACTCTCCTCTTCGGTGGACTTGCTGACCATGCCGCAACTGTGCGAGGCATGCGTCAAGCTCGACTTGCAACGATCAGATTTCACCAGATCGCCAGGCGAATCGAGAGGAAGAGACGAGCCACCAGCTGTCACCGGTACTTTCGGGAATTTTACGAATCATCCGCCATACCTGCGATCTTTGTGATCTGATAGCATTTTAAATCCAGCTTAGCGAACACGAAGCAGTCTCTCAGGTTAAAGATGAGGACTCATGGGCTTTGGTACGGGACAAGAGTACGAATGAGTTCGAGCCTGCTCGAGACGAATTTGGGAAATTAGTAGAGGATTTGTCCCCATCAGCTCTGTTTCCGGTCTTTGATGCACAGCTCGTTGAGTTTCGAGAATATGGTATCCAGATTTTGGATCGCAAGAATACCAATGACTGCTTAATGGGCAGGCTTGTGAATGAAAAACTTGACGTTGAGATGCTGAAGTGCTGGATGACTAGGTGCAAAAAGCTACACAAGTCGCAGTGTGGCGATTCGAAGCCCTCAAAATCGAGCCTTGAGGTTCGTTGATACGTGGGCCGTGTGTTTGGCCCAACTGCCAGAAGGGGAGGAATACGTAGCGCCGAGTTATATTTCGTGCGACAACAATTTCGTGGTCACTTCATTGGAAAACAAAAAGTCGTTCGAGAGCTGTAATGGACTGGAAATCAAGCTTCCGCAAACGATCCGGGATGCGGTAGAGGTCACTCGTGCTCTGCGACTACGGTACCTATGGGTCGACTCGCTCGTAACTACGCAGACTGACTCAAAGATGAAACAGACTCTGATTGATGGTATGTATATCATCTACTCAAACGCTGCTGTGGCCTTGGTTGCGGCGACTGGCACAGGAGTAGACTCAGGGCTATCGGGATGGTCCAATAAGCAAGGCCGTACGCAGCATTGCATTCAGTTCTCAGATGAACTACATCTCGGCGTGCTACCACACTACCGGTCGAATCTACTGTCTTGTAGGCATGCTAAGAGGGCTTGGACATGAGTCAAACCCCAAATGAGAATACACATGAGCTAAATAGTCTTGCAGGTTTCAAGAAAAGGCTCTTTCGTCTCGCTGCCTCGTATTCCTCAATGGCTTCGTCTACTTCGAATGCAATGCGGCCGTCTGCTGCGAACATATCAACACCGAAGTCGAAGATATTGAGCCAATAGAGTATATGAGCGCATTGGGAAAGTTCAGATACGAGGCCTCGCCATTTTCCGCGTTTCTGCTGAAAAGCTACACCACCAATTTGTCTGAGTGCACTCGTCGAAGTTTCATTTATCAATCCGACACTCTGAATGCATTCAATGGTATTGTAAAAACCATGGACCTTGAAGAGATGCTGTGAGGCCTGCCGACTGCGTGGTTTGATTGGGCAATTTAGATTATATGGAGGCGATCTGTCTTTGACATTGAAAGGAGGACAATCTTCCCGAGCTGGGCCTGGGTTGGGTGGCGAGGTCAAATTGAAATGTGCTCCCTGTTATTAATGATTATGAGCAGATGTGGGCGCTGATTGGGACTTGGATTGATTGGCCATTGATGGATAAGGATGGGACCTGCCGACTGATCTGGAATTCAAGGAGAGATAGGACTGTGTTCTCGACAAAAGTCGATTTCGCGGAAAGTGAAGGCTGGATAGGTTCTAGAACACCTGAAGAGATGGAAGCCAGATATGGAAAACTCGAACGAGGGGATCGAGAGGTGGACGAGACGTGCCCGTCGTATGGACGTTCTGGACCTGGCAATGCCTTTAGCCGTCTGCTCGATCGGACGTCTCTATCGACATTGAAGCCACCATCCACGGCAGACGGAGCCATCACTTCTTGTTCTCTAGATACAGACACAGGAGTGCTTTGCTTTCGGGCACCAAGATTCAACCCCACTGTCACTTCCGAGGTGAATATATACCAACTGCAATTTCCCTGCAGCATTCTCGACAACAAAGGCCGACTTTGCAGTTTCCTCTCTCTTCCCGACCCAAGCGATGAAGGGCTAACGCGCCAGAAAGCTATTGCAAAGCTCTTCTTCGTTTCTGTGGCTTCCTTCGGCGACCTGGAGCATGACCATGGGACAAAACTCACTGCAGCAGCATATACTGTCACTGGACATCTGGAACGAAATGAGCGGCTCGAAGAGCATATCGGCTCTGGACCATTCTCAATGAACTACGAATGTCTCAACGTGATATAGGTAAGAGATACCGGCAGGACGGCCGGAGTCATCGTAGAGACAATAAAGCGGTTTCAGTCCAGGAAAGGGAATAAGATGAAAGAGAAGAAGAAAGTGGTCTTTGTCTACGAAAGAGGAGGAGTTGGATTCGTTCTTCGGGAAGCTCCGATGGGACTGCGAGAAATCAATTGGGAAGAGATCGTCTTGGCCTGACGATGCGTGCCGGTGTGAGCGTTTAGTAGCCTTGTTACCCTTTCATTTGGAGTCCGGCATCCAATATCATCGATTGATTTTTGGTCAGCAGAATTCTCTGCGCAGAGCAGTAGCAGTGGTCGCATGTGTTCCTAACCATTGCACCGCAGGCTCTTTCTGCTATTGTCTCTACTCTTGTCTTTTATGGCAGCCGCAGCGTGTTCGTCGCTGCATCTGGTACGGGTGCCATCCAATTTACTTGGGCAGTACGCTCGTGGCTCGGCGGCACGCACAGCGACACGGCCTTTTCGGATGCCTACCTTGAGACAGGCTGAAGATCTTTCTGCTAGCCTGCGTAGCCGGTCCCTGGGCGTTGGTTCGATGGAGTAGTGTTATGATAGGCACCCGGTCTCAGACTGCTGGGACAATGTACCTGGTATCCTTGCGCTTCTGTCCAATCTCCTCGAGTCTCTTGATCAACATTTGGAGCAGAGGGCTATCGCCGAGTAGAGCCCAGCTGCTTTTTAGGAAGTGTTGGACGAAGTTGGTCCATAAAACCCTGTCGTATTGGTTGTCGCCACATGAGCGTGGGGGAATTAGGGGTCGTTCCTATAATAAGCCAACGCAGCTTGCTCGATGCCGTCTTCATCCATACTGATAGGCTTCACGCCATCAAAGTCGAGCAGCCATATTGTATGCTTACCTATTACGTCCGACTGCCAAGATTCAGACTTAGGATGACATCCTTTGGGTGCAAGCACGAACTCCACATCATTGGCATCTACCCTAGCATGCCAGTGCATGAAGGCTAGCGCTCCGGCAATTGTACGCGCGTAATTATCGAGGGGCAGTGCTAGTGGCTCTAGATTCTCGATATTCAGAACGCAATTCCTAAGCTGGAAAAATCTGCTTGATCTTTTCCTTGGATTGGTCTGTCGTCCAAGGTATAAGCGCACAAGATAGTCTTCCTCGTCACGACGACTAGCGACGACCTCTTCGAGCTTCTCAGGACAAAAGCGCTCGATAATGGCATTTCAGGATGGTCTCGGGAAAGGAAGTATTCGCTCGCTGATCAAGGTATAACATGGCTCCAGTTGGAAACTCGTAGAGAAAGACTTTTGAGGTGGAAACCTCAGCCTTCGAGCGTTCCACCACTCCATATTGCCCTGTTGCTCGAGAATCTGATAGCGTGGCATGTTGAGATCTGTTAGAGGCTCAATTGCCTTGCAAGTCTCAAAGCTCCTCTCCATGCGTTTTTTCTGATGAATCGTTTCTTTGGAGGAAGAAGCAAAGCCTGTGGCCTGTGAAGGTTGCATTTCTGTGCCTCAACGCTAAGAGCTAATTGGGTTAGAACTACTATCTCAACAAGAGATTGATCGCTAGCGAACGCAAACTCAGTTTATATCTGATCCAGCACCAAGAATCAATACTCGTCTCACAAAGAATGATTTTGAAGGCATTGCAGTCGTTGACCGGAACAGGCCATTCTCTTTCGTGGAAGAAATCCCGTATGTTTATCAAGCTTCTAGAGAAGCGCAACGCTCACAGACACAGGCACTCGCACCGCCCTTGCCTCTTACCCGACGGTATTGCATGTGGGCGAGAGTTCTTCTCGAATGGTGGCCTTGGTGTTAGTGGATTCTATTAAGTCCCGTTTTGCTCATGGAACAAGTGCTAGAGTTGGCACAATCAGCGACAGCATGTGTGCTCCGTTGCTTTCAACAACTCTTGCTTCCAGAATCGGGCGGCTGAAGCTACTGGAGACGAAGACAAACTTCTGACGAATTGCATTGTCTTGGGTGCCTGCTGGACAGCACCGACTCCAAAGGCCCCCCAGCAGTGCCCGTGCCATGTCGTTCTCATTGTCGGGCCACTTGTTTCTGTGCCCAGGACGAACACAGAAGTAGTGCGGAAAGCTGCAAGACTGACTTCTCGGCCTGGCTATTCATACGAGACACCAAAGTGGCCAACCGATATGGAGGATGTATTTCGGTTTGCATCGATAGCCTGCGGACAAGATCGTTGGCCAGAGATTGAGGCATGGATTGGAAGCGCTACTGAGGTGCTGAATAAACCCTCTGTGAGCGAGTGCAAAGGGCAAGAGTCTGTTTGACGCTTTCTGTCTACATGTGCTAACAATTTGATTAGGTCAGCGGCTACACGCGCGGTTCTTTCTCATTTCGACAGGAGCCTTGCTTAAGAAGCGATCAGTCTTCGATGAAAGGACTTCACTCCAACTCAAAGAGCTCTGGAGGCGCTACCTTTGAACGGTTCAGTAGACTCGAAGCGACTCGAAGCAAAATCCAAGAGAACGAAGAGAATTACTTGCAACGTTGTCCAAGCCTCGAGCTTAGTCAATCTGTGAAACCTGGTCTACTCTGTCTGAAGTATTGTTCTCATCTTTTGATTGCGCCAGATTGTCAAGTCGCGCGTTGCTGATGTTAAGATCTGTCTGCGTCTCGGGCGACAGGAGAGAAGGCAGAGCCTCAGATGGAAAGTAGGGAGGCGGTCCGAGCTGAAAGTCGTTGGAGGCTGCAGCCAGGAAGTCAACTGGAGTGGTTGGGTACATATGATACGGCAGGCTTTCGAAAGAGCTCTCTCTCTCTCGCTGAGCGCGCCCGAAAGTGGCTCTTGAACCAGGTCCATATGCTCCTGTGACGACGAAAGGATGAACAACGGCCGATCTCGATACTGCAGTTGATTTTGATCCCCATGTCGACTGTGTGGTGAAGTTGAACGCATTCGGGCTCTAGTATTTGTACTGCATGGACTGCGAGCGAGAGATAGTACAGTTAGCTGGCCATACAATCTGAACATGTTGTTTTTCTCCAATAGGACACCTGGTTGTCAGATCCTGATTTCCAGAATTGAGGTCTGAGAGATGATACTTGGCTAAGATGGATCAGGTCTGGGGAGCGACATTTTCAAAGCGTCTTGATGTCTCTCCGATAATGAGCCAAGCGAAGCGACGCAAGCTCTTCTTGCAAGGTGAGTTCTTCGTCTTTCCTGTTCGCATCAACTTAGTGTCAGTCATGTACTTTCTTCACCACGCTCTGCACACTGCCTTGGTGGTGAGCTCCTGTGCTTAGGCAAGGCTATACAACGATCTCCAGGAGCCATTGGAACAATCCGCCAGTAGGGCTACCTCCATTCGTCGCACGATATACGTCCCAGATCTGAAGACAGACACTCGCCTGTTAGTAGCAGCTATGCCCTCAGCTACTGGACCCGAGGAATACTGTGCGGTTGAAGCATGCTAGGCCTGCCGACGCAAATTTTGCGATCTCAAACATTGCCCCGACTGGTTCGTCACTTCTTGCTGCTCCTAGACTCTGACTGAATGCGTACGTATCCTTACCAGCTCCCGCTGCGCTGATTCTTCATGGTGTGATTGCTCTACTAAAGAATAGGAGTACGAGGGATGATCGGGCGTGGTGGCTGCAGTGATTCTGATTTAGCTATTGTGTCAGTTCTAGAGTCCATACCAAATTCTAGCAGGGTTTTGGTCTCGAGAGTCGATTACAATTTTACCACTTCTCTGAATTCCTGAACGCTGAAGCAGACGAATGAGTATAGGCTTGACAGCAAATCAAGTCGCATGTCATTAGTGCGCCGTCTCTTCTGCCGACCGTACCAGACGCTGGAAGCGAGGTCGTTGGGTCACCTCCGATACTGTATTGTGGCGGAGCTCCCGTGCCAAGCCTGCTAGTAATGCAGCCGGTGGAGATGAAAACAGGACACAGGATTCTATATCAAGGTATGGCCGTGGACAGGAAATGCTCCGGTTTCCGATTTCGGATTGAGTGGATAAAGCGGCACGAAGCAACACCAACACCAAGGGCAAGAAACGTTCGGTTTCGACCTTATTCCTAGTTCTCATGGTCCTCTGCTCGATTGTGAACTTAGCTTACTTAAAATTCTACAAGTACGTAAAGATTTGCAAGCTGCCAGCTTAGTCCGGTTGTCACGTCGAAGCACAGCAAGACACAAAAAGTCAAGACAGGTCTCAATGCTGATGTGATCGTCCAGAAGTCCATGCCTGCCTGGGGGACGTGGAAGAATATAAGGAGAGGAGCCGAGCTGGGAAAGATGCTTGTTGGGCTTCTCCAGGAGCCAAAGTGGTCCGAGAAGCGAGCTTGAACTTGCAAGAGAGATTGTAATTTCCAGGTTGGCAAGACCGGACTTGGTTGAGGAAACCTGGTAAAAGCGTAAAATTGTGCACAGGGCTGGACGGAACTTGACAAGTCGGCTGAAGGGCGTGGAAGCAAGATTTCTGGTTGTCGTCAGCCTTTGAGGCCTTTCCAAAATCCGCAAGCCCAGCAGCGTCATCGATTGAGAGGCCAAACGAGAGATATTAGTCAATCGTAGTGTCAATTCACGCAAAGCAGATGAGACACCTTGTGCGAGTATCCGTCACTTGTGCGAGTCTGTGCTCCCGAAATGATCGGATACCTGCGGCCATCCGCGCCTAGCTGGTAGCGATCTCGAGATGTTTGCAAATCATATCCCTATTTCCAGAGCGAGCGAGAGTCGTTAAGAGTCATGAGCATGGAAGTTGCGATGAGTTGAAGTAGAAGTAACGAAGGAAGGAAGAAGTGAGGTCAATGTTTCACATCGCAGTTCGCACGAGCGTCGATCCTCCAGCGTGCAAATGGCACTAGCGCGAAACCTTTATCATTTTGACAAACAGCCTCGCAGCTTGCTTGTGCCTCTTTCTCAGCCTCGTTTTCCCCTCTTGCTCAATCTCTCTCCTTAAACACATCCTAACTTGAATCATGCTCGCGGCTCTTGTCCTCTTCCTGGTGCTCGACGCCGCCTTTGCGACCAACTGCTACTACCCCAATGGAAACGTAGATACCTCACCAGTCGCGCCCTGCTCGTCTCAAGGAGGCGCCTGCTGCCCGCAGAACTGGGCATGTCTGTCGAATGGCCTTTGCTACTACGAGCCGGACGATTTCTACGGACGCTACACTTGCACTGACCGATCGTGGTCGCCGGATGGAGTGTGTCCGCAGATTTGCACTTACAGTGAGTATCGTTCACAGGTCAGAATGGAAGGAGAGAGAGCAATAAACTGACCTAGATGATGCAGACAATACGGCATATGGGAACGAAGCCGTCATACAGTGCAATGACGGCAGCTGGTGCTGCGACAGGGACCGCGTGAGTTACGACTGCTGCACCGACGACTCTAGAAGCAAGATCGTCTTCGACTTTGGCAATCCGAGCGCGATTGCTACTATTGGCACTCCGGGGACTGTCACTCTGGTGCCGTCGACGACGAATCCTACACTCGGAGCTACTTCAGGTACGGCAAATCAGTGTCTTGAGGGAAAGGGATGGAGAGCTCACATGGAAACAGATGCGCCAACGACATCGACCTCGTCAACTCCCTCGACCACTTCCACCTCGCAGCAGGCCAGCACCAGTACCACCTCCTCCACCAGCATAGCTCCCACAACCTTCACGACTGCTTCGGCCACTACAAATTCTGCCGGAATCGTCTCCACCGTCATCATAACCTCCGTCGCCACCCCCTCCGAGACCGTGGCCCTCTCCACCTCCCCATCCTCAAACTCCACAAGCCTCAGAATAGGCCTAGGCGTAGGCATCCCCCTCGGCATCATTGCCCTGCTCACCCTCGCCTTCCTCCTCCGCCGCCGCAAAACCAACAAAAACGAACCAAGCCCCTACATCGGAGCCTCCCGACCCTCCGACATGATTGACATGTACAAATCCCCCTACTCCTCCTATCCAACGCCCGGTCCCACAGCAGAGATAGACTCCTACCCCGTCGCCGTCTCCTCAAAACCAAGCAACCGCACCAGCGCCGTTTCCGAGCTCTCTGGCTCAAACAGATTCTCAACCACCCAACCCATCAGTCCCGCCGTCTCTCCAAATCGCTTCTCATCAACACAGCCCCCAACCAGCCCGGCCGTCTCCAGCATTCATGGAGGACCGGCACAATACAGTCCCCTCGGCAACACCAGCAGGAACATGGCGTCCGTAACCGAGGAGTCACCCGCCGAGCTCTGGGGCTCTCAGCCGCCACAAGACTGGGCGCAGAGAACCACTTATCCAGGTAATCAGCCCTACCAGGCACCATCAGGAGGAGAACAGACTGCATCACCAGGAGGACAACGTCCAGGAGCGGATGGGAAGAGAACAAGCGAGCAATTCCAGGCCTACCGACCGCCGCTGGGTAGTCCGAGTCAGGCGGATCAAGGACAACTTGGGAATCCAGAGTCAGGTCTGCGAGTTGTAAATTGACGCGGTTTGGTTCCTGTGTGCTGCTGTTGCTGAGATACCCTTCGGTCGCAAGAGCAGTTTTGGGCGCTGGAAGTTAATGAATGAGCTCCTTCAATTCATGGCTTCACTCATGTGTCCTTTCATTCCTGCTCTTCCTCGTTCCTCTCAGAAACCCGTCGTGTCTCGAAGATGACCAAGGAAAGTCGCATGCCATGAAGAAATGGCTTCAAAAACATCAATCCATTCGGAGTTGTTCTTCGTCATCAAAGAAAAAAGCTAACGCTACCCACCACCGAGTAATGAGCATTTCCTCGGCGGCACGTACTGCTTCAGAAACTCTTCTTACAACTACATGATAAGAACGGAGAGCAATGCCAGCCCTCGCTCGTCTTCTTTTGGCCTGTGTGATACTTCGTGATAGAACAGATCCAGTCCCTCCCATCCCATCCCATCCCATCCCATCCCATCCGGACCAAAAAGGTATATAAATGCATGCCGTCCCAGGTTTTCCCCGTCATTCCCATGCCAGAAGGTCGTGAAATCAAACGCCACAAGCGCCTCGCTCAGAACGGACACACGCGTTATATCAGCATGTAGAATTGTGAACAGAGGAAATTGTCTTTCGAGAGTAGAGTGACTGGTGTGTAGAGGTCGCCTCGTCGAGGTCATGCTTTGGGCGGTTCGGGTGTGACATCTTCCATTTTGACGTCTTCGTCGATGGCAGAGCCGCTTTCTGCTGCCCGAGCTTCCGCAGAAGAAGAAGGTTGCAGTGGCGGCACAATTGGTCCAGAAGCCGTGGATGCAGGCGAGCTCTCCCGGTCGGTCTTTGGCTCATGATCCTGCGTCTTGGCCTTGCGGCGAGTGTAGTCGCTAAGGCTGAGCTTCTTGCGGGCCGGGCTTGGATTAACAGAGGCGGTGACAGCAGGTGAGAACAGAGAACCCGGCGCTACAGTCGCAGGAGATTGTACGACCGCAGAATTGGGCGAGAGAGCAGAAGGTCCAGCGAAGGGGTTGGCTGCCGGGGGCGGCATCTGGAGATGCATGTTCACCGGCTTCTGTGAAGGAGCCTCGGACTCCCCGGATGATTTTGGCGGCCAAGGTGGATCTGGATGTTCAATAGATGCAGCTGACTTGCTTTCATCGACTGCATTCTCAGCTTTGCCATCGACGCCTATCGACGCCTGCTGGTCGTCTTCATCAGCAGGAGCATCCTCCATCTCGACGTCCTCATGAGCCGTGGACGGAGGCGATTGCCGAATGGGATCGAGTCCTGGCACTGGCACTGACTCCGGATCAAGAGGCAAAGATGCTGAGGCGGATTGACAATCGTCAATATCCATCTGTGTAAGCTGCGGCGTAGCTGTTCTGGAGAGCCGTTGCTTCTCCGCAAGTGCACGGTTGTTGCGCGTACAAAGCTCAAGGAGCCGCCGCTGCTTCGAAAGAAAGAGCCTACGCGCAGACGGGAGAGGAGGTCGCCGCTGAGCAGCGTCTTCATCATCCCGATCGCATTGCGTCTCGGCGTCAACATATATTGGCTTGACTCGTTTTGTGATCCTGCTGGCAGGCTTCGAAGTCGGCCTTGCCATTTTGGGCTTGCGGCCTGGCACTCCTTTTGTGTGAAGTCCAGACTGCCTCGAAGTCCCTGCATCAACATACTTGGAAGTATGGTTTGGGGGAAATCCCAATTGCTTGGACGTCGTGGCGCTGGGTGTACTCAGACTGGATCCTGCACTGTTGCGCTTCTTCTTAGCCTGCTTGCCTTGCTCTTCTTCTTGCCGCCGGAAGATCTCCTCTTCTTTAGCAAGCTTCTTCCTCTCGCGCTCCGAAAGTTCAGGAATAGCTGACGACACTCCGTTCGCGGAGTAGTGTGTGTTGGGCGTCATGTCTCGGCTTGCTGACCCTTGTCCGGCAGATCCGGACGCCGATCTCGAGTCCGTGCCGTCGTCGTCCGGATCGACCTTACGAGCTTCGCTGCCAGATCTGCTGTTGACTTGGGTATTTAGCGGTGAGATGTGCTGTCCATTCTTTCGCTTCTTTGATTTTGGCAGCTTGTTCTCTTGGCCTCGAGCTCGTCGATCGAAGCGCGACATCATACATTCCGAGTCGGGCAGAGAGCATGCACAAGGACCGCAATTAGCGAGTGCAGTGGACACCCAGCCAGATATCATCTCAAGCTCGTCCTCGGTGAGGCCATTCTTCTCCTTCAGCTCCGGCAGACCATCGGCAGTATCCCACCCAACAGCCACCTCTTCGCCCGGCTCGATTTGTTGCGTCGCCATGAAGCAGAAGTGGTAGTCGACGCCGTTCGTGATGAGTATCTGCAGTCGTGCATTGGGCTTGCAGCTACGCCTTACGTAGCGCATATCCGTGCCTTCGTGACGTGCATCGATCACGAGCGGCAACTTGGGATGGAAGAACACGAATGGCTCAGGATGGCGCAGTCGGGACCATCGATTGGCGTCTTCATTCTGATAATCTTTCTTGAAGCCGACGTGGCCTTTCAGCTCACCAATGTATCCAGAGTCTGGGACCGAGTCGGTCACAGTAACAGCTTTCCAGGTCGGAAACTGTCCATTGTACCGCACAGACGAGTCGTGATGTTCCACGACTTGAATCTGGGCTTTACCTGGAATGTCGTCGAGGTCACCGTCCCAGCGAAGGAGTACCTCGCCTCTTGCAGCGGAAGAATGTTGGAGCCGAAATTCCTCGTCGTTGAGATCAAGCCAGTTGGTCAACGCATTGGTAACGCCTATGCTGTTGTGTAAATTGGCTTCGGTAACTGACCAGTCGTCTTCTTGATAGCAATGCAGAAATTCTTCAGAATATTGTTCAATCAGTGAGTCAGGCGATCGAGACAAGCTCCTGCGATGATTGACATTGGAGGCATTGCGCTTCCGAGAGTGGCCCTTTGTTGTCGTCGAGGTCGTGGTCGTGCCGGTGGTCGAGTCCGATGTCCGGTGGGCGGTCTTGGGTCGCTTTGCGGGTGGTGGCTGGTCTCGTGGACTCGCGCTGTTCCGGTCGTGTCGAGCTTTGTCGAGGGGCCATCCATTGGTATATGCACCGGTCGGCTCTTTTACCTTCTTTTTGTGACTTTTCGGCGCGGTGCGCTTGATGCCATTGGAAAGGGCCTCTGGGTGTCCTCGCTTTTCTTGCTGCCGCTGTCGCGCTCGATTGACGTCCAATTCGCGATGGTAGCAGTCGACGCAGAAGTGCGCCATGTCTTCCGGCAGCGACTTCTCGTCATATTGTGGGTAATAACATGACTGATGCTGCCATCTATTGCATCTGTCGCACGCGACGGTCCAGCCATCGTCGTCGGCAAAGCCGCAGATACAGCTGATGCTTTCATCCTCGACACTCTCGATGTGGACGGGCGCATGGAAGTGATGCTCGTGAAGGCGGGCCGCCGAGTAGGCAGACGCGAGGGCCGCATGGGACAGGTCGGAACCGTTGATAGCCTTGACAGGAAAGGCGGAGGAGGCGTCTGTCATGCTATCCTTTCGTGAAGAGGAGAGCCTTGAGAAGTTAGGTAGCGGGAAACTCGTCAGGTCGGCGGCGCATGACTGGACTGCCACGATCGGAGCGTGCTGAACGCTGATGCACGACAGACTGTCGACTGTAGAGGGTGGCGGTCGGGAGCGGAGGGCGCGCGTCTCTCGTCGCTACTGCCGGGCGGACAAAGTGGGCTCTGCAAAGACGAGTCAGAAGCGGATCGCGACAATGCACGCCACAAAGGCAGGCGACGAGGAGGTGTGTCGCGCCGGGGGAGAGTGTGTGCAGCGCTGCAGGGCGTACCGACGGGTCATGAGAGGGTTGGGCGAAGAAAATAGAACGCGAGGCCCGTGGATGGCCAGCCGGCGGTACAGCTGAGGAGGCAGTGGGTGGTATGGGGCGCGTCGGGCGGAGAGTGTGAGTCGGCGGCGGCGGTGTACGGAGCGGAAGTCTGCTGGGCGGCGGAATGATGAGTCTGCGGGTTAGTAGTAGAAGTGTGGGGGATGGTGGTGAGAGGGAGAGAAGGGAATGTGCGTAAAGACAGCCAGTCAACTACTCGCAGAGAGGAGGAAGGACCGCACTGAGCCTGAGGAGGGCTGCACGTGACGATCACGTGATATAATGCGCAGATGCAACCCATCCCCAGGGGCGCCTGCCTGCCACAGCTACTCTGCTTAGCCCGGCGAGGCCATCATCTGATCAGTCTGGCGGGCTGGAGGGCGGTGTGGTGCAGGCGGCGGTGGGTGGGTCGATATGAACGACTATAACAACGATACCAACAGGCGTCGTCCGCGGTGCAGAGTGCCACAGAGCGTCGCCTTTTTCGCAGCGGCAGAGATGGACGACGATGAGGTCAGGGCGAACTGCAAAAGGTGCGGTGCTGATAAGGGCGGGGTGGAGTCCTGCGCGAGAGGTTGGCCAGTGTCAGACGCTACGCCGCGCGCCATGTCGTGAATGGAATGGTTCGTCATGTGAAGCCGCGCCCAGGCCGTTCATTGGCGAGTGTTGCATTAGCGTCTGCCATGTTCCCAGAAATCACGATTGCGTTGAGGAGGCCCGTCCGCCCTGGATCTGTCCCCTGCCGATGTGGCCATAACAAGACCCGGGAAGCATGGCCGTAACGTCCTCGTTGTTGACTTCTTCCTTCCTCATCAGGATCACATAGTCATGTTCGTTCCTGTCATCATTCACCTTGTAGTGGTAGTAGGTCCAGCTGAGGCTCATGGTGCGCCTCATCGTCTGCTCGCTGACATCAGTCGAAGCTCGACTTGCTGGGCCTGTATTGCATTAGTGAGGCCCGTGTCCGCGATTTCAGCTCAGCTCCTCTCTGCACCACACTTCCCGCCCGCTGAAACTCGTGAAGAGAAAGCACGCCTCCGTTCTAGACCGCCGCCGTCCCCATACGCTGTTCTGGAGGAGAGGTTATTCTCTGAGAGGATGTCGAGGTGTAGACGAAAAGAGGTGCAAAGAACACACTTTCAACTTGCCTTCACGATCTACTGTCTCACGTGGCCCTCCTGCCAGGTTCGGTCTGCCTCAGCTGCTACGGTTATGGCTGAGACACAAGTAATGGGAAGTGTTCTGCGAACGATTCAAACTTTCGGCTCTGTCATATGGAATATCATATAATGCAAGAAAACATGAACAAGACACTGGCAGCCTCTAATATAGCAAACACATCATGATGCCAAAAAAGCTACTTCCTCCTCACACAAGGAAATCGACTCACCACTCCCTCGCCCTCTTTCCGGCGCATACACATTCGGCGGAACGTCAGCCGACTGCGACAGATTCTTGGCCACGCCGCATACGTTTAAGGCCATGGAGGGACTGGCAAGAGGTCAGTCAATCGCACCACGACCGCAGCTATCACTGACATCGGACAAGACAAGGTTTTGATCTGCAGCGAGCAAAGCGCAACCTATGACAATACTTGCAATTCCATTGTGGCAAGCCGAACTTGATGAGCATCTTGCGACGAGGAGATCGCAAGTGCGCTCGCAGATGAAGAGGATTGGCCAGCGACCATCAAATTCTGGAGCGATGGGAATGGTGACAGAGGCGGTCATCTCGACTTCAATCGCGATTGCAGAGGATCCCTCGGTCTTCTTGAAGACAGAGTTGTCGGCTCAGCCCTCTAGCCAACAGACAAGCCTGCCGATGAAGCTCCAGTCATAGGCATTAAGGACCCTGGAAGAAGGGCCCCCAGAGGACTCCGATGATGGCTAACTTAAGCAACATATTGTCACATGCAGACCGATGGACATGGAATATGCTCAACGCTCGACATCGCTCTCCTGCTTCACTTTCACGATCACATGCTAAAATCCGCGCACACGGGAGAGCAAGTGTCACATGCAAGCAAGAGCGCCACGAAGCTCAGCAGTATTGCGAATGCTACGTCAGGTCGCTGGTACAAGGTCACGATCGAAGCAACAACAAACGAGAGCGTACACAGAATCCGCATGGATGCCATCAAATACGCAACGCAGCGAGACGCCCTCGACGTGCCACCTGCAGATGCCATCACGCCACGTCTTCCAAGAGACTGCTCAGCATCTAATCAACGGAAAGATCTTGAGGTCTCCAATGATTGGAGATGACGGGTCAGACTCCAGCGATGCTGAATGTCGAGACTTCGTTCAACGACACTCTGCATGACATTACTCCACCTTCCTAAAGTACCATTTAGGATTTGCATGTGACAAGCACGAGCATGACGAGCGCCAAGAACTGAGCACGCACATGAATGCCCAGTGAAGTCTCGAAAGTGAAGATGGGACAATTTCCGTCGACCTATCAAGATTGTTGACCTTCCACCTTTTTTCTAGATGTCTACTCAATTACAACAATATCAACCATGCCGCCAAAGCGCAAGAAGACTGCCCAGCACTACAGCCGCCGGCGAAGAAGCGTACTCAAGCCAACGCCAAAGCCCAGTCAGACCGCCAACTTCAAAGGGCGTAACGAAAGGTTCCGCTCATAAGCCAGTGATCATACGATCGACGACATGCAAGCCCAGTCACGATAGCAAGGCTTCGCTACAGCCCATGCTCGACGCCAAGCAACTGAGGGCACTCAAACGGAAGGCTAGACGAACCAGAAGAGTTCCAGTAAAGGTCACTACGAGCGTCGGAGGACATCTTTCGGTACCTAACCGACTGACGAGAATGTCGCACAGCATGCTGACATTGACACGGCTGGCAGGTCATTCCATTCCATCGCGGCAGGTCCATCAGCTTCATCAGTGAGTGAGTCTCTGCGTGTTCTCTGTAACAGTAGCTGACAATAGAACATATACAGCTCGTGCTACACAGCATATACACCATGACATTTGACTGTTCCTAGCCATTGCATATCGCACGTGAAAGACTCACAATGTGTCAGCGAGTAGGTGACTACGAGGTAGTCGCCATATACCAGTCTCAGATAGCCACCATGGAGGGAATCGTCAGAGATCGCTCACTGGCTGCCGTTTCTCCTACGGTTGCTCCCTTGGCTGCTATCCCGGCACGATTGCTCCGTCTACCCCAACACCCTCACCCGCTCGTGCCAGACATGTCATCAAAACAGTTGACATATCGGAAACTCGACCTCAATCAAGCGAGAGTGACGAGACTCAGTAAGCAGTCTCAGCAGCGACGACGAGTCGGCACAACCGAAGCTCTTCTACTTCTTCTCCACTTCCTTTCACCCACCTTCCACAATTCTGGCTAAGTACCGGCGGTCGCACTGCGCCAGCAGAGGCTGGAAAGAAGCCGTGGAGAAGACAGCTGTCACATGCTAGAAAAACCACTCTCGCTCACTACCACTCCTCTCCATCTCTGCTTCCAACACTCATCGACACCGCCACACCAACACAGAGCATACCACCATTCATCAACCGCTTCTCTGTATCGCAAAGATGTCCATCAAGCAGATATAATCCACCATCCGACACTCTACAGCACCCGCTCCAACCACAATCTCACGAGACAGCTCCTACGAAAGTTCAGCATGGCGACCTCGTCGAATGACTTCGTGATTTTCGCGTCGCCGCCATACACAACTGACTTTCCCGCAGAGTACGACGGACCCGACCAGCCAGCTGAGGAGTTTGACACTCTCGTACCGATTCACGTCATTGAATCTTAGAGAGACGTCACGAGAGCCTGGGCATGAAGAAGGGGCATCGACGTCGCATTTCTCGTCTTATCATGGAATCTCTAAAAATGACTTTGGACTCATGGCGGGCGCCGGCACATCCGCTAAAGAGCTGAGGGACCTGCAGAACTAAACAGACAAGGTTATCGGTCGTCGCCAAAACAAGACGATGTCTACTGAAGATGGAGATAAAAGCTCGAGCGACGTGGTCTGGCTCTGAATACGCAAGTATATCGCCGCCGAGATTTGCTAAGGGCGATTAGCTTTCCCGCGTTTCCAATGTTGCACGTGCAAAACTTCTTCAGCTGCACCGATCGTTGCACATGATCTTCTCGCCAGAGATTCTGGTATACAAGTCACTGAAGGAGTAACCAGTTTTCAAGCTCTTATAGTCGCAAAGGTCATCTACCTTGCAAACTTGTATTTCGACAACATTGTCTTCCCCCGATTGACGTACGATCAAACTAAACACCTCGGTTGGAAAGAAGATCCACCACTTCTGCGATCTGTACTGGTTGAACATCCCCTGTCCCGGGTTCATTAATGAACCTGTCGAGCTTATGGACAGTGTCACAATGTAGCTGCGTCTTTCTGCTCGTCTGAACCGTACCGGCCTCTTCACGACTATGAGAGAGTACTACAAGACCTCTACAAGAGCAAGTACATCGCTCGACTCATTATCCCCGCCAGCCAGCACCTCACTCACAGTGTGCTACTCCGCCGCCCGACATGGAACAAGCAGTGTCGCCTTATACAGCGGAGCCCTCTTCTTCGCATGTGTTCAGACACAGACCGCAGTATCTCGTCCCAACATTCGCGGACACGCTGGCTCTCGCGAACGTCCTGGTTCATGCGGACAGTATCCTCAACGAGAAGTTCATCGCCAAGATTTGTTTTCCAGTCTCGGCGACGAGGACGATAACCATTTCGATATGCCAGACTATCGAGCACTGCGAATTGTACGATGAAGGCCGCGACGAAGGTTACGAACTTACGATAAGCGTCCGAAGAAGACCAAACGACAATTTCAAAGGACTTGGAGAAAGCGTACGCGAGGATACCAAGAGAACGAGGTAGCGCAGTGGAGAAAACAGCTGTCACATACTAGAAAGCGACAGTAACAATCATTCAATTTGTCACATGCAAGCCGCCAGTCGCGCCTAACGTGCTTGATAAGCATGTGGCACAGATAGGCATGTGGCACAACTTCATCAAGAATCTCCTACCATTAATTCAACGCGTTATTATTCCACTATAACACGCGATGGCACCCCCAAATGAAGAAATTATTCAACAGGCTATCTGTGCCTATCACACAGGTCGTTTTACAAGCGTACGACGCGCTGCAGATGCCTACAATGTCTCCTAACGTACCCTTTACCGGCGGATCAAAGGCACGCCTTCAAAGGCCACTACACCACCTACCAATCGATCCCTGACCCCAATCGAAGAAGAGGTGGTTTGTCAAAAGATTCTCGACCTAGACGCACGTGGATATTCGCCAACACAAGCTATAATAAGGTCGTGGGCATCCTCAATTCTCAAAGCACGGTCCGGAGAAGAGGTTGGACAGCGATGGGCTCATAACTTTGTAAAGCGACATCCAGAACTGGAAACAAGGCTATTACGGAGTTTGTCAAACCAAAGGGCAAAGAACGAGAACCCAGAGGTTATCTCGGAATGGTTCAGGCTTGTTCAAAACATGATAAACTACTATAGAATTACAGAGCATGACATCTACAACTTTGATGAGAGTGGTTTCCGGCTTGGTCAATATCAGAACACTATGGTTGTTACTACGGCAGAGCGAAGACAACGCCCTAAGGCACTGGTTTCTGATTCTACGCAATGGCAGACTATTATTGCCTGCATCAATGCACAAGGCTGGTCAGTGCCCCCATATATTATCTTCTCTAGCAAGGAAATGAACAGGGCTTGGTTCTACTGCCTACTACCATCATAGAGACTTGGAGTCAGTCCAAAGGGCTGGACATCCTTTGACCATAGTATAGCATGGATCAGCTACTTTAATGAGTATACCAAGCACAGGACTGTTGGTCAAAAGAGGCTGCTTATTCTGGATGGGCATGACAGCCATATGACTCCAGAATTTGAGTCATTCTGTAAGACAGAAGGCATTGTCACCCTCTGTATGCCTCCACACTCTTCACACCTTTTGCAACCTTTGGATGTTGGCTGTTTTAGTCCATTAAAGAAGGCATACTCGGCCAGAATCCAAAGGCTTGGCATGGCTGGCTATCACCACTTGATCAAGGAGGACTTCATTCCAACACTCCAGCCTGCATATAAGGCTGCATTTACACCAGCAACTATTCAGGCATCCTTCAGAGCCTCAGGTCTATTGCCATTGGACCCATAGGCTGTGTTGTCTAAGCTGACACTACGGCAAAAGACACCAACTCCACTACTACCGCCTTCATTATAGGAACTATAGTATACCCCTCAGAATCCAACACAGGTCGACAAACATACTGCCAAGATCAAAGACAAGGTTATCCATCACTAGGGCAGCTTACTAACACCAATTCTGGATGCAGTAGACAGGCTATTAAAGGGCTTCCAAAAATCACAAGCAAGCCTGGCTTTGTTGCAGGCTGAACATAACAATATGAAGACTATTATAGCTGAACTGCAATCGCATAGAGCTCCAAGGAAGAAGATCAAGCTTACATACACTTGGCCTTGACACTGATGAATTGGCATATAGAGATACAGCTCAGTCTCAGGCACAGCAAATAATAGATTTGGTTGGTCAGATTGAGAAGCAGCCAAGGGCTAAACCGACATGTAGCAGGTGTGGTATCCAAGGCCACAATTCAAGAGGCTGTCCATTAGATAGAGTGACTTCCTAGCTTTCAATTGATATATTGTTATGTCCATATGAGCCAGTATTGCAGTAGAAATCAATTTACAAAGTGATCAAGCTCATAAAGTTGTGCCACATGCCTATCTGTGCCACATGCTTATCAAGCACGTTAAAGACGCGACTTGCTTGTGACGTCACCAGCGCTAGAGTAATCTCACATGCACTTCACAATTCACGAACTTCCTCTCTCTTTCTCTTTTCTCCAACCGTTCTACCCTGTCGGCCATTCCTGAATACCACACACGCCACCCGCGCACCCTTCTTCGACATGAAGACGTTCACAGCAACCTTCACCCTCTCTTCCTTCCCCGCCATCGTCAATACCGAAACGAATACGTGAGGCCACTCCACGCTATATACGAGCCGTTCTACCCACGAAGTGTACGAAACTTGCAAGTCATGCCACGTGCCAGACCGCCGTCCAACTATGCTCGATGCCAGAGACAACTTCTAACCCATCGAAGAGGGCATACACCAGCTGGGGTCGCCTGTCGAACCTGGAGAAGAGCTGAAATGGGTGATGTCCTGGGAAATCATCAGAGAAATGCGAGAGGCAACAGGGATGGCAGACGCTCGAGAGGGTGACTGTACGAGTCGCACAACCCTCTGTACGCAATAACTTCGACGCCAATGTTCACCAAGAGGCTGATGGCGTTCCTTTGCATCTCGCCCTCAAGTTCGGCACCGACTATGTCGTCCTCAAGCACTTCTACCTGGAACGGCTCATGATGACAAATAATCCGGCCTTCAAGACGTATGCAGCTGAGAATCGCAAGCCTAACACCGACCGGCAGCTCATGGGGGGCTTTCAGATCGATATGTACCCATTCTGCGACTACGCCCACGCTCGCCAGGCAATGCCTCCGCTAACGGACATAGACGATGGCCGAGTCGATGACCGAGACATTGTCGAAGCCAGAGAATGACGGTGAAGAGTCTAATTCATTCCGTTGCTGAGCGTCAACTTCCTTCCATCAGTATTGGAAAGCAGACGGCAGACGAGCACATTGCCAGGCCGGCCAAACGCTGACGCGGAGAATTATCATGGATGCTGAGCCCAACCAGATTCGAGTTCCTCATCAGAAGACCGGCGTATTCTGGGACGCAGTCCACGCTCAGACTGACTGGTGATCACCTCGAGCTCGAAGAAGACAAGCATCGCCTGTACGCTCTCAGCCAGATCGAGCACTCTGCGACGTTGACTCGGAAGCACAATAGCCTGGTCTTCATCAGCGTCAAGCTCGCCATCGCCCCAAAAATGTGCATTAGTGAGCGCGACCATGAGACGTACTCCCTGCCATCTGATACCGTCCTTACTCTCACCTTCAACACCGCTGGATCAGAGTACCCGATCAAGGTCAAGGGCATCTCTGACGACCTCCCGGACGTCGTTGTCAATGAGAATAACAGCGTCATCGGGCGTGGCAGAGGTTGCAAGAAGCGCCGGTCTGATGGACACAACCACTGCCATCTACGAAGTCAAGATTGAAGCAGATCCAAATGACAGCGTCTTACTTATGCATATGGACGCCATCAAGAAAGCTGCGCAGCCAGGCGCTCAGAATGCTTCGATCGCGTTCGGAGCATTTGCGGGAATTCTGTGCTTCGGCGGCGATATTGCAAACACCTGCAGGACTATACTGTCCGTCCCTTCAGCAAGATGAGCGGCGATTGCGTTGCGGCTCTGGAATGGTTTGACGGTGCTGAGCAATGGGAGAAAGTCCAGTGGGCTGCCGTGGAACATGTCAGCCGACTGATCCTTGGCCACGCATTCGTTCAATGCTGTGGAGGCGCTGGCAAGAGTACGATCATTACCCGCAAGACCGAAGCTGTCACCACGCGCGGAGGAGGCAGGGCCCTGATCTGCAGTGAGCGAAATGCGCCACTGGACGACCTCGCTGCCTGCGTGGAACGTGGTATGAGCAGAATGCTTGGGTAGAAGTTGATGAGGCCATGACAATTACGAAGCCCACTCTTCTCATCCTTCGCGCCAAGTGCGACGTGACCTCCTGTCGGCGAATCATCTCCGTTGTCCAGTACGACGACATCGAGCAATTGGGTCCTGTTGTCCCTAGCGCTGCGGCTTGCATCAAATCTGGTGAAATCGCGCTGGTCAACGAGTTTGGCGCATAGAGAAAGATCTCACAGTTCCATCGGGTGCTGCACGCCGGCTTCGAGATTGCCTCGTTGACTTCTCAACTTCGCATACACTCAATCCCTTCCAAGCTTGCGGATGAATTTTCAATAAGCTCACTGTCATCACGCATCCGAGTCACGACACCGACTTATCATTTAATAAGCTGTGCACAAACAAATCCGCTGAAGACGCCAAGGCGATATCCAAGTCTGCAACCGGCATTAAGCAGCGGAGCACCATACAAGAGCGCCTGCATAGGTTGGCAATGGATGGAACGACCCAGAATTTTGACACCGAGAAGTCTCGCGTCAATTGGGAACATCATCTGTTCTTGATGCTTCTCATCAAAGGCACCTTGCATGAGTTCTACGGCGACCAGATGTACGACAACGTCGTCGTCCTGTGTGCGTACAGAGGCCAGCTCAAGTTGGGCCAGCAAGCATTCTCCGATCTGATACAGCACGGCTGGAAGAGCAACGAACTTCTAAAGCTCGCCACCATCGACAGTTCTATCGTTAGCGAGCCGAAGCATGCCATCGTAGATATCTCAAACGTCAACCGCAGTAAGCTCGGTTTCCTTGAGGACAATACTGGCGCCCTTATCATGTTCACCCGACAGACGTTCATCTTATGGACGGTCGACTCCGCCCTCGAGAAGAAAGACAAGCCAGCAGATGATGCTCCCAACGACAAGAAGAGCCGCTGCAAAGGCCCCAAGGACTCGAATGGCCAGCCTCAGGACCGTCGTTTCGTGGCGTGGGCATGCAACTGGCTCACCCACAAATACTGCACTTCCCGACGAATTGCTTTTGCGTTCGACAAGTACGGTCTGCCGTTCGACACGTGAGATGACGAGGATCATGCCGCATACCACCGTCTTCAGCGTGAGCGACCAGATCTTCATCTGCCGTTCGCGAAAGTCGTCCATCTCAGTCCAGAGAATGCTACGGCTGTTCGGGAGATGAAGGATCAAATCGCAGCCGAATACGAAGAGGGTGAGGAGGCGAAACGCGCGGCTAAGGCGAAGTCAAACGGGGATGGCTGGGGTGGGCCTGCTCAGAGTACTGACCTAGGAGACAACGTTCCTCAGGGCTCCAATATTGCCTCCGGCTCTTGCTCACTTTCGGAGTTCATCCACCCGACCTCCATCTCAGTGCTCAACTGAGCAGTGACGATGAGTCTGCACCACCGAAGTATGAGAAGCAACAGCAGTCGAAGAAGCGATGCAAGGCGGGTACTACATTCCTTCTCCACGTGCTAACGCCTGCTTTCTACAGCACAGGCTTGGCACCGGCAACCGCACTGCGCCAACTCGATAAAGCATCGAGGACGGTACAGAGCAAAGCACCCGCATGTACTCTGAGTTCTGGAATGACGAAATGCTGTATCACAAGGCAAGCACATGTCCATCGGCGCTCTTACTTTCATCCTTTATGTGTCGTCCTTCAACTCAATCTATTTCAATTTTTCATGTTTTCATGTAATCGTTGTGTCTCCACTACTTAATTATCCTCAGTCCCCGACCTTCCCCTCAACATGAAACATCCTCACCGACTTCACGTCCCTCTTGACACATCAGACACACACGTGCATCAACTGCTCTCCCACGACCTCGTGACATGGCAGGTTCAGCCGCCGTGACCATCGACTCGGTGCGGTTGGTCGGCGACAAAATGGACCTAATGCTCACAGGGACTCCACCTACGTTTTCCTCCGCTTGCAAAATCGCTGACTTCGACCTTGACGCTAGGTTGACCGCCTACTGACGCCGGATATTGTTAATTCAGGCATGACACCGGCGACCACACTACGTCAATTCGACGAAGTCTCTTCTTCTGTCCCTTCGTGGGCGGCTCCCAGCGGAAGCTGGAATAATAGCTGAAATATGGCGCGATCAACACATGCAAGAGCTGCACATTCTGAAGGTAACAACGCTTCCGCCTAGACAGTGAGCACGCATGGAATCTCGTCACATCAAAAGCAGCGCGTCTTAAATGCGAATTCAAGACGCTTGCAGGTGAAGCATTCTCACTCACTGCCATTGCCACGTTTCTCAATCCACCGACACTCTTGCTCCATCCACTCCGGAACCAGAGCACAAACTTCCCAACCATGTCGTCGACCTCTTGGACACCCTGATCAAGAGTCCGATCAAGCGAGAGCGATCAGACTCAGTGATCTCTATCAACAGCGGCGATGACTCCAAATCCAAAGAAGTCACGGCAAGGAAGCAAGCGGCAGAAATCCAATTCTGCTTTACCATTTCAAATTTCTCACTACGTACCAGTGGTACATCATATGCCTCACGATTCCGTCTTGGCTAACGGCAAACCACAACTATGCTGCGCAGCAGAGAAAGTTGCCATCCTCTAAGGAATATACTTGAGAGATTGCCCGTCAATCTGGACGTAACCTGGAAGACACTTTGAAAAGCCGCTATTACTTGAACACTCATCTATATAGATTATGTCTGCGACAAAAGAAAATTCCTGCCCAAGAGTCGACCACTACGAGATATACGCATTGAAACAATGAGCTCCGTCGTTCTGCGCTGATGGAGGGCCCGAAACGAGCGCGGAATAGTTGTAAGGAGAGTTGGGATTGTAGCGGATGAGGTATCCGCTGAGATTCTCTTCGGCATAGATAATACCACCGGCGGCGGCGTAGGTAGCTCCGACTGTCAATGCTGGGTTTGCGTTTGCTGCAACAGGTGGGTAGGCTTGACCATAGCTGTTCAATACGACGCAGTCGTGCGTCGTCATGGACCACTGCATCAGCCAGGCGTATCCGGAGTTGTTCGTTCCGATGGCATATAGGTACTGTCCTCCGCCGGGGACATAAGACCAATCTGCGAAATTGTAGATGCACCCGGAGCCGGGCGTTCCGGTTGATCCAGTCCCGGTGGTAATAATGGTGCCGTAAGTGGAAGTTCGGCTAGGGTTGAGATCGATTTACGCCCAATAGATTGCGCCTGTTGCTACAGCTGGGGGAGTGGCTACCCAGTAGTACCCGTTGTTGTCGATGTCGCCCAAGAGCCAGCCCAGGTTAGCATTGGCGATATTGGTGGTCAGACTGCCGTCGGAGCTGATCCGAACGACAGAGTTGGGAGCGGATAGCTGGGTGGCATAGATGTAGTTGTCGAACATATTGTAGCCCATGGCATTTATTTGCTTGCCAGTCCCAACAAGGCCGTATTTCGTGAAAGTACCAGCAGCCAGATTGATCTGATACAACGTTGCGTACTGGATGATGTATCCGTATATGCTGCAAGTGAAAGGTCCTGGAGAGACTGACGCCAGAGCGTTGGCGCATCGCGCACCGTCGCCGTTGATGGTAGCAACAGGGCCCTGCGACATACTAGCTTCTGCCGATAAAATTAAGGACGGATCGAATATACCGTTGCCATCAACGTAGCGGCGTAAGGTGAGGTGACAGTCAAACGCCAGATCTAGCCAGTATAGGCTTCAGTCGCGTATAGATAACCATCGGGAGAAGCATATATTGCCGAATAGACAGCGTTCTGGTTAGACACTAGGGTACCATAATCAGCAATGGTGGTCCAAGCATTGCCAGAAATATTGTATTGCATCAGGTAAGTGTCGGCGCCAGGATCGATTCCGATTGAAAAGATATAGCCTGGCTGGATTGTTACGAAGGCCCAATCGTAGACCGGGTAACCGGGTTCCGCGTTCACGTAACTTTGCAGCACGACAACACTGCAACCTTGTCAGTTTTGGACTGTTAGACCCCATAGCTCAGTCGGTGCTGCAACTTACCCGTAGTTCGACGCCGTCGGGTTGAGATTGACCTTCGCCCAATAGGAGCCGTTATTGTATGGATGCGAGCCAAGCCAATATTGACCAGTCTGATCTATATCGCCGGCTTGGAAATCGGGCCCAGCAGTCAAAACGACAACGAGTTGGGCGATACCTTTGAGCTTAAGATTAGCCGCTGAGTTGAACCCAACTCATCGCTGAATGTCCGCATTGTTCGGCGGTCTTTTTGACTTACCGGCTGCTCCTATGCGATAGACGGATTGTGAACTGGTCCCTCGAGTGTTGCCATAGATGTAGTTCTCAAGGACGTCGTAGCCAATGGAATTGACAGAAGTTCCGGTGACATTGTTGATCGAGACGGCTGCACCGGCGCTGCCTGAGGCCAGGTCTATGGTGTACAGAGAATTGGTGCCTTCGACGATGTATCCAAGTCTGGAACAATCCAAGGTTGCGAACGGCTGGAAGACGACGAGTGTGCCAGTAGTTCTGCCACTTGCGGTTGCCGAAGTCGACGTAGAGGTGGTCGTCTGAGAGTATGGTCGGTACACCGTTTTGTAGAACACCGTGGCGATTGTCGAGACAGAGAGGAAGTTTGGGCTGGTGCTGTAGCTGAAACGGTCCTTCCAGTACTGGTTTGAGTGGCAGTGTAAGTGGGCACCAAGAGCGTCGTCGTCTCCTGCACAAGACTTGATATAGTTGTTGGCTGTGTTGTTTGTAGGGTTGCGGTCTGCACGACAGAAGACACACTTGTGGAGTTTTGAGTGGCGATGATTGTCGGGGTACCTGCTTCAAATTAGCTATCATTCCTTTCATCAGCATTCTCGCTTGTTACCTGTCGAAACCAGTATCTGTGTGTGAACGCTGCCCGATGAGGTGACGACCTGAGCCACGGTTGCCACATAGTTCATGGAATATGTGACGACCTGCGATGAAACAATGGTAGTAGTCTGAGTAGTGCTTTGGGCTGACAAATTTCTTGAATGGTTCGGGAGCGTAGAGGTTTGAGCAGGTGCAGTAGCAGTAGACGCTGGGCCGGACAAAGTGGTTGTTCCTGTAGGGTGGGTCGTTCCTATGGCTGTCTGGACAACGTAAGAAGTACTCGTTTCTGTGGAAGAGCCTACGCTGATGTTCGTCGACGTCTGGTGGTAAAGCGAAAGCGAGTTCGAGCTCGTTGTGCTGACAATAACGGTCGGAATGGTCGAAGCTTGGGTCTGGTAGATTAGATTCCCTGAAGATGTGGACACAACAACGGCGGTGGTTACGTAATTTGTTGAATAGGTGACGAACTGTGAAGAAATGATCGTCTGAGTCGCCGTTGTTGATTGCTGGCTTGGGGTGAGTGTGACAGCAGGTGCGTTTGATGTCGCCGTTGGAACAATTAAGGTCTGCGTGGGTGCGTTTGAGGTGAGCGTAGGACTTGTGGCTGTAGTGGTTCCTGATGGATACGTGGTACTGAGATGCGTGGATGTTCCCTCGACAACGCTGATGGTCGTGCGAGTCAGAGGGGAGTATGTGACACTTGTCTGCACGAGCAGCGTAGAAGATGGATAAATCTGCGTGCTGACGATCGTGAAAGCAATGTTCGACACTTGATACTGTGTGTAGAGGCTCCTTGTTTCTCATCAGCCTCGAAGTCTTCCAGCAATGCGTTCGAGACAAACTTATCAGACGAGATGTAGACTGGAGTCACTGTCGTCAAATAATCGGTGGCCGAGGTGAATGCCTGAGTCGATACCAAAGCACTGGTCACTGGAACACTGGAGATGAGCGTTGTGGTGGCCTGGGCAAAATTAGCTGCGGGTCTTCATCTGAGTATGAATGTTGATTCTTACGGGTGCATTTTTTGGAGTGGAAGATGGGGTTTCAATGTAGACTGTTCCGCTTTCTGTGGTCGTCCTCGGAGCAGTCAAAGAGCTCGAGCCTTGCCTTCCATTAGTACTGCTCTACCTCATTGCCAGCGGATGGAGTTTCATACCTGTGTAGAGTCTCGTCACAACAACACGGTTCTGATAGACGAAGACTTGCCAACCCGAAGTCGTTGTATACGGTGCTGTCAAGCTATCGCTGTCGGTGTACAGCACGGTTGTCGTCATATAAGACTGCGAATTCAAATATTAGGAATAACATTGTTCGAGCAAGAAGACTGCAAACATACGATTGG
Source organism: Mycosphaerelloides madeirae (assembly GCA_002785995.1). Taxonomy (NCBI): domain Eukaryota; kingdom Fungi; phylum Ascomycota; class Dothideomycetes; order Mycosphaerellales; family Mycosphaerellaceae; genus Mycosphaerelloides; species Mycosphaerelloides madeirae. The sequence continues at coordinate 314,235 of NHNV01000029.1, forward strand.
TGGCGTGGTCGTGGAGTGTTGGGACAACGTTGAAGTCTGATTAGGGCCAGTTAAAGAAGACGCCGGATCGACCATAGTTGTAGTGCTTGAAATGAGTCGATAAGCGGGTGTCTACACCAAGGACGAACGAAGAACCAGGACAGACGAAGACCCAGGGCGGACGAAGACGAACGAGGTCCTCGAACGAACAAGGATCGCTAACGAAGACGTACGAAGACGTACGAAATGGAATGAAGACCGCCGACGAACGCAGCCCAACCGTCTGATAATCAACGAAGAACGAAAAAGGGCAACTTACCAGTCGGATAGGTTGTCCTGATAGCGGTAGAAGTCACATCCTGAGTGCTTGTGATTGAAGTGGTCAGACTGTTTATGGCCGTAAGTGTCTGGACCGTATACGTCGAGTAAGTCGAAGTCTGCGACGCAATATACGTGCTGTAGCTGGTAGATGTAACTGCTTGTTTGACCAGAGGCCCTTGAAAGCAGAATTCGATCAGCTTATTGCTTATTATAAATCTTTGAGGCCGAGCTTACCTGGGCTGGTCAAGACGATCAAGATCGACTGCATATTGGTGCTTGCGAGGGAGAGGCTGGAAGTCGAGGCTAGGTCTAAGAATGAAGGGATGAAGGGTCAGCAATTTCTCAAATAAGAGAATGCCTCTTCGCTTGCGCTTTTACTCACATGAAGCGACTGGGACGCTGGAGGTGACAACGGCAGTATTCGCCAAAGCCACAGCAGAAGACTGAGTCTGATTGACCGGTTAGCAAGCATTCGCCGCAAGTTGAGGACAGCTCTTCTCTCACGGATGCGCTAGGGCTTGGCGTTTGCTGGTTGGTATATGGGTCCGACAGCGAAGAAGTCTGGATTGGAGCGGTGGTAGACAATGTAGGGCCACTCAAAGTTGTTGTTACGCTGACTAGCGTAGTTCCAATGGCAGTGTTGACAACCAATTGCGTGGAAGTAACGCTGCTCGTTTGGCTATTGACGAAAATTGATATCTGGATTTGCGTGATGTCGGATGTCGACGTCTGGCTGGCAACGATCGTGCTGTAAGATGTTGAATAGCCGAGTTGAGCGATGGTGCTTCCTACGCTCTGTTAGTAAATAAGATGTTGCCGGACCTTGTTGAATCGATCGGGTCGAACGATCCACCGCTCGTCTCGAGGAATGCGCTTGTACTTACTAGAGAATGTAATTAAACGTGTCGTTGGAATGAGCATACTGGTCGTATATGTCAATCTGGAAGTTGACGAGAGCATGGATGTGACGGGGACGCTGGATGTCGCCACGGCAATGATATTGGGTGCGCTCGACGAGAAAGCAGTCAAAGTAGACGAGAGATCACTCGAAGATGACGAGGCTGGGCTCGGATCAGGATTCTGATAGAGAAAAATAAGTCCAGCATTGCTCCCTGAAGCTGGTGAGACTGTGGAAGTAATTGGGCCTATCAGGGTCGAGGACCCACTATATTTAATTCGAAAGAAGGAAAATTAGCAAATTTTTCAGACATTGGGAAGGCTTTCATCCTTCAAATTTGCATACGTGACAGTGCTAGTAGCATAGCGGCATCTCGGAGTATAAACAAGGACGGCACCAGCGTTGCTGCCGGAAGGCTGAACCTGCGAGACAATATGATATTAGCGAGTCTCCCGCAGGCTTCTGCGTTCCAGCAACGTACCGTTGAAGTAATTGGAGCAGTCAGGCTGCCTGTCCCGCTATATTCTTCCGTCGTAGTGCTGTATTGAGGTAGGTATGTGAAGATCTGAGATGTTTGTGTGGCGGTCGGACCAGAAAGATAAAAAGTGGGGCCAGTGTTCGTCTGTGTGGTGAAGGCATACGTAGTTCCAATCTGGCTGATTACGAGTAAGGCAGTCGTTGTGGCGGTGTTCGACAAAGAGTTCTGGTTTGTAATAGTGCCATATACGTTCGTCGAGTAGAGACTGCTGGCCGTGCTAGTGATGACGGAATAACTGCTGGAAACTTGAGTTTGTATGACGAGGCCGCCGGAAGACGTAATGACCTGGATTCTTGTGAACGAAATGGCTGCGGCCGTAGTTGCTGCTGGATCCCCAGAAGAGCTCGAGGGTATGGAATTCGACAGAGGTAATAGAGTCGAACCTTGAAAGGTCTGGGTTACGGTGGGCCCGGACGCTGTCCGAGTCGGGCCGGTGCTAGTCTGACTTGTGAAGGCGTATATAGTGCCTATTGCGGTTGAAATTTGTTCCAGAGTCGAGGTGATAGTCCTAGACAATGATGTGTATGCGACGGAGGTATCGTAGGAAACCGTGGAAAACAGCAAGCTCGAGGTGGCGATGATGACCGAGTAGCTGCTTGAGACTTGGGTCTGGACGACTAAGCCACCAGGAGACGTAACGACTTGTGTATTCGTGAAGAACGCTGTGGATACGTTGGCCACGGTTGTCGTCTCCCATTGGTTCGCGGAGGGGCTTGGTGGTGACGCAGAGCTCGCGGGATTTGACCCCGATAACAAAGTCGAGATCTGAGAGGTCTGCGTGAGGGTGGGGCTGAATATGAAGAATGTTTACCCAGTGCTCGTTTGACTGGGGAGAGCGTAGGTAGTGACGAGAGCAGTGGAGATTTGATCGAAAGTAGACGTAGTAGTACTTGACAAGGATGTGTTTCCCGTTGCAGTCTCGAACGACACAGTTGAGTAGACCGAGCTCGAAGTTGCAATGACTGTGGAGTAGGAGTTCACGAGGAAGGTTTGCGTAATCAAGCCTCCTGCAGATGTAATCACTTGGATATATATCGATGCGGTATAGTCGGTCGGAACGGATGGACTTGTAGGAGAAGAAGACTGGCTTGCAGAAGCCCCAGAGATGCTCACGTAACGTCTGGGAGTATAAACAACCACAACGCCAGGGTTTGTGCCGGATGGAGGAACCTATCAGGGGATAGAAAGTGAGCAACGTTTCTGCAGAATTTTGACTTTATTTATTAATCATACCGTGCTAGTACTTGCCCTAGTCAAGGAGCCCGTCCCTGTGTACTCTATTGTCAAAGTGCTGTGTTGCAGGGTGGAGAATGTGCTGCCCGAGGAAGTTATGGTTGGAGCGGCGACGCTTTGAGTCGGTCCCGTGGTTGTCTGACTTGCCAGGGCGGTAGAAATTCCAAGCAAAGTGGTTATACCATTGGCGGTGGACGTGATTGTACGTGACTGAGTCGTAATGGCGATTGACGTTTGGGTAAGGACAGTGGAATACGACGAGAGCTGGGTGCTCACGATAGTTGTCGTTCCCGTCGAAACCAGGTAATTCGTGAACGTAGTACCCCCGAGAGTCGATAGCAAGGTCTGCGTGGCGACGAAGCTTGTGACATAAGTTGAAGCGGAATTGCTCGCGTACGTGAGAGTTCCGGGGCCGTCGAAAAGAGGGCTGGCAGACGGCAGAGCCGCGACGAGAGAAGGTTGAGTGACAGGCGACCCTGAGGCTGTGAGCGTCAGGCCAGTACTAATCGTTGCGGCAGCGTAGGACGTTGCAATAATGGTCGAAGTCCCTTGTTGAGCAGAGTAGTTGGTGGACGTTAATCCAGTAGACCTGGTTGCTGTTCCATACGCATTCGTCGAATAAAGCGAGATTGACGTACTGTAGATGGTATAATATCCGCTTGATATGAAGGTTTGCGTGAGGAGCTGTCCATTCGAGGACACCACAACTAAGGACGTCGCGGCTTCCGAGAAAACGCTGCTGGAGGTGACTACCAGTACGGATGGAGCGCTGCTCGAAGGAGAGGATGCTGGACTGACGTCCGAGGTCTGATAGACGACAACTAGACCCGCGTTGCTCCAAGAAGCTTGCGAGACTGTGGTCGTGAGGGGCGCGGTCAATGTTGACGAGCCGCTGTATAGAATTGTCGTGGTGACGTATCTCGCGCGAGGCGTCTGATAAACCGTGGAATCTGTGCTACCAGTCACCGTCGGAGCCGCAGCGGTTTGGGTTAATCCGGTGATAGTCTGATTTTCCAGCATATAGGAAGTTGTGATAGCCGTGAAGACAACGTCCGATGTCAAGAACGACGTGGATGTCAGGCCTGTAAAGCTTGTGGCCGTGCCGTATGCGTTTGTTGAGTAGAGCGAGACTGAGGTGCTGTAAATGGTGGAGTATCCGCTTGATACCAACGTTTGCGTGAACGCTTGGCCGTCCGAGGTTATTAGGAGAGATGTCGCGGTGGCTGATAAAACGCTGGAAGAAATGACCACGAGCAAGCTGGAACCGGAAAATGCAGATGCTGGCCCGGAGAGTGATGACAGCTTTATGGCTGCGCTGCCAGTAACAGCTGGAGCCGCAGCGGTTTGCGTTGATCCGGTAATTGTTTGGCTCAGCAGAATAGAGGAAGTCCCCAGTAAAGTTGTCATTCCATGCGAAGTGGCTGTGATAGTCCTGCCGACAGAGGTTAATTCCGTTGAAATGGCAATGACTGTGGTCGAATAGAGCGAACTCGAGGTATCGATGATGGTAGATGTCCCCGTTGAGACCAAAATCTGGGTAAGCAGGGCTCCGGGAGAGGTCAAGACAAGTTGACTTGTGGTGGCGTATGTGGCGACTGACTGCGGAATATTCTGGGAGGCCGTGACCTGCGTAGAAGATGTAAGCGTGACTGCAGAACCAGAAACGAACGTCGTCGGGCCGGTGGTAGCCAGAGAAGTGAAGGCTGATCTAAATGCAAGAACAAATATCAGCAAAGGACCCAAACATGGGAAGGCATTCGCCCTTCCGATCAGCTTACGTAGTTCCGATCGCAGTGGTTGTTCCCTGCTGTGTTGAAGTTTCATAACTCGTGGATCCGATATGACTTGTTGCCGTCTGCGACAAGACAGATGAGAGAATAGAGCTAGCCGTATTTACGACTGTAGAAAAGCCAGTCGAAATTTGCGTCTGAGTGTAGAGCCCTCCGGAAGAAGTTACTACAAGAAGACTCGTTGTGGAAGGCGAAAGAAGGCTGCCGGGAGAAGAAGATTGAGACTGGACGTAACGAGCAGCCGTCTGAATAACCACGAGGCCGGGGCTGGAGCCCGATGGCTGCGAGACCTAAAAAGGAAAGAAAATGTTAGCGATAGCACCGGGAGTTTCTTCATCTTTATCTACCATACCGTGTAAGTGATTGGTCCGCTCAAGGTGCTCGAACCAGAGTATGCCAAGGTAGTTGTGCTGTACAGGCCGATTGTAGAGATCGTACTGCCCGTAACTGCTGAGGCGGCTGATGTTTGAGTCTGGCCAGTAGCCGTCTCTGTGCTACTGGCGAATGTAGTACCAATAAGGGTGAAAGTCCCATCAATTGTGGAGTAGCCGGTTGATGGGAGAGAGTTGTACGCAGTTGAAGTTTCCAGAGCTGTTGATGAAAGTATAGAGCTCGCCGTGCTTATAATCGTGGAGACTCTACTCGAATTTAGCGTCTTCGTGTAAACTTGGCCAGAAGATGTCATGACCAGGAGCGCTGTCGTCGAGTAGAAAGCCACCGAAGCCAAAGGCGGTTGGATAATAGTGGATCCAGGGAGGGAGGAAGTAACTGGGCTCCCCAGAGATGTGTGAGCTGGACCAGTGATAGTCTGAGAGGTGAATGCGGACGCAGTGGAGATTGCGGTGGCTGTCCCATCTTGTGTTGAGTAGGCTACCCTCGTGGACGGAGTATAACTTGTCGCCGTCTCGTATGAGATGGTGGAATAGATCGAACTTGCAGTGCTCACGACTGGGGAGTAACCAGTAGAGACGATCGCCTGAGTGTAGACGTGACCAGCGGATGTAATGACCTAAAAAGTGAAGGGGAGGAGGTCAGCAAGTGTCTCAGAAACTCGGCGGAGCAGGCTACGTTCAAATCAAAGTCACCATTTCGACAATAATGGCTAGGAGACAGGCCTATCGGTCGGGTTCGTAGTATAAAACCTCTCCGTCCCCGAGAGATGGTTCTCGAGGCGTGCTACTTTGATTTGGACGCAGCCCGGTGCGCCCCCGCCTTCGCTTTACGCACCTGGAAAGCAGTAGTTGAATAGAAGGCCACGGGGTTGAAAGATTCGGTCACAGTTGATTCAGGCAGAGATGAAGTGACAGCTGTCCCCGAAACATACGACGTAGGGCCGGTGTTCGTTTGGAAATCAGTGTACGACGTTCCGAAGGCTGTCGTCAAGCCATTCACAGTGGAATACCCAATGCTGGTTGACTGAGCATAATTTGTGGCCGTCCCGTAGGAAATGACCGAAGACTCAGCACTAGCAGTGCTCACATCCACGGAGTAGCTTGTAGAAACTCTGGTCTGCGTGTAGACATTTCCACTAGAGGTGATGACCTGAAGAGAAGTGTGGAGCTGCGTGGACACAGGTTGGGGCCACCGAGCCGTAACCTGCGTAGAGGACGTGAGAGTCACAGCTCCCCCGAGGGTTGTCTGAGGCGAGCCCATGTTCGTCTGGAAATTCGTGTAGGAGGTTCCGAAAGCTGTGGTTATGCCATCGGATGTTGAGTATACAATACTGGTCGACTGGGTATATCCAGTTGTCGTGGCATAAGATATTGACAGATACACAGAAGTCGCCGAGCTGATAACCATTGAGTAACGAGTGGAGACCAGCGTTTGGGTAAAGAGCTTTCCGGACGAAGTCAGTACAAGTAGCGAGGTAGTCGAATAAGGCTGGGTCGAAGTGAGCCGCTGAGCCGAAGTGGATACAATGGTATTACGATAGCTTGAGCCTCCTGGCGGGCGGCTGTATGTGGCGGGCTCCAACGAGCTCGGAACTAACGCGCTAATTGTTGGTCCAGATTGCGTTTGAGTGTCCAAGAGGTAAGACGTACGAATGGCCGTAGCAGTGCCCTGGACTTCTGATCTTGTCGTCCTTGTGAGTTCGGAATATGCAGTGGCTGTCTGCGACAAAACAGTCGGGTAGAGTGCGCTGGAGGTGCTCAAACCCACTGAGTAGCCAGTCAAAATCCTGGTCTGGGTGTAAACGTTGCCAGACAAGGTATATACCTGGGTCGCCGTCGTTAGATACGAGTTTGTAAAGGTAATCTCGGCAGTAGACACAATCGCGGATGTTACTGGGAGCGAAGAGGCGACGGAGGCCTCAGATGGGCTATTGAGGGACATCTGACTGCTCAGTGCGGCGGATGCTGAGGGACTGGGTGCGGGAGCGCTGGGCAAGGTGGGGATTGCACTGCTGGAACCCATGGCGCTGGACGCTACATTACTCGGGCCTGCAACGTCTGAACTTGACGGTAAGGCCGGGGAAGCACTGATCGATGTCGGTGGAGTAGAGCCTGGGATACTCAGACTCGACGACAGGCCGGGATCAGTGCTGCTCGACTCTGCAGTGCTTGGTCTCCCGTCGCTCGAGGTTGATGGTGCGACTACCTGGCTAGAACTGGAAGTTCCCAGATCAGAAGAGCTCATAGGCGTCAGGACTGCAATCAGGCCCGGATTCGTGCCTGAAGGCTGCGATAACGTTGATGTGATTGGGCCTGATACGGAAGATGAGCCGGTGTAAGGCAGGGTCGTGGTCACGTAGCGAGCTCGGGGTGTGAAAATAAAGGCTGTATCAGGGCTGCTTCCACTTCCCTGGACGGTATTTGTGATTGGAGCCGTAATATCGCCAGTCCCCGTGTAGCCTTCAATTATTGTGACCTGCGCCTGCGAACTGGGTGTCATCGCTGGCGATGTTTGAGGCGTAGAAGAAGTAGTGACATAGCTTGGAGGCGACGCGGAAGCAGCAATCGAAGAGACTGCAAGCGGACTCGAGTATGCCGAGCTCGACGGTGCTGGCGGAGGAGTCGCCGCCACAACCAGACCAGGTGTTGTCCCAAACGGGTACCTTGACGTCGACGTTATTGGAGCAGTTGCGCCGCTCGAGCCAGCCACATATGTCGTTCGGAAGTTCGGTGCGATCGAGCTTTGGGCAGAAGATGTTGCCTGAGCTGGTGAAGGGTTGGGAGTTGCAATTACCACCAGTCCAGGTTTCGTTCCATACGGATAGCTGGATGTCGAAGTAACTGGTGCGGTTGCGCCGCTCGAGCCAGGCACGTACGTTGTTTGGAAATACGAGACACATGAGGACGTTTGGGCTGGGACTGTCTGGACTGGAATTCCCTGGGCGGATGGCGAGCTTGTCGTCAATATAATAGCAGTGCTAGAAGTCAAGGTACCCCCAGCGGAAGTTGGAGTTTGAACAAAGACCGTATCTTGCTTGAGCCCGCTTCCGTAGATTATTGCCACAGTAGTTGGCGCGGTGATTCGGCTGGTCCCAGTATAGGGTTGCGTGACATAGACAGTCGAGAAAGATGTTGTCGACGCAGAGACGGAGCTTGGAGTGCTGGGAGGCGAATTTGGAGTCTGAATAATTACCGTGTCCGGTCGGAATACGCTTCCAGTAAGGGTTGTCACGGTAATTGGGCCCGCGATAGGGCTCGAGCTGCTGTAGGGCTGCGTGGGATCTACCCTTGAGATGGATGTGGTCGGCGAAGCAGAGGAACTCTGTGTTGACGATACAGAGGCGGTAGCCGGAGCGATAACCAGGACCGTGTCTGGTATATTGCCACTTCTGTAGATGGTGGTCGACGTCAACGGGCCAGTGAGATGGCCAGTACCGCTGTAAGGCTGTGTGATGTATAGCGTTGCGCTGGGCGTCTATAGATGGATCAGCTCTCCAGTCATTATTCGTCCGAGCTGGAGGAACAAACCTGAAATACATTAGCCGTCCCGGCAGAGGTTCCTTGCGCTAGCGCCACTGTTGTGGTAGATGGAACTGTAACAGCATTGCTTCCGGTATTTCTGATTGTCCGGGTCACATATGGGGCGGTTTGTGATGGCGTCGCTACCAGAACTGTCCCCGGAGAGGTCCCACTTGGCGGAACGATGGTACCTTGCAAAGTTGGTCAGAGATTAATCTCCAATCTATCTAGCATGGGGCAATGCTTACCTGTGATTGGTCCCGAAATGGTGGATGTCACTGTGTATTGAGTTGCCAGCGTCACGTAATATGCTGAAGAGGCAGAGGCAGGGTTGGAGTAAGAGTTCAGAGTCTGAACGTAGACGAGGCCTGGCTTTATGCCAGTCACAGAGGAGGCTGTGGAAGCGGCGGAACCTGTTATGGCGGAACCTGCCGGATAGGCTATGGTACTTGTCACATGATAGCCTGACTGAGGTGTAGAGAGGTAAACCAGCCCGGCGGAGGTGCCTGATGGAAAATAGGTCGTCGATGTGGCATTGCCTGACAGCTCAGAGGCGGGAATGTATGGTCGTGTGCTCGTAATATAAGAGCCTGCTGATGCTGAAATGGACGTCCGAGCCGACGAAGTCGCCGATGGTGAACCTATTCAAGAGTGAGATGAAAACCACATTTGTCTATGATTGGGATTTTTCGATGGGAGCCTCGAGAGATCTGGGCGGTGCAGCGTACAACAGCATGCGCTTTAAGCAATTGCGAGGACCCAATCGTCTCATCAAAGTATTCACTTACCCTTAACCAGTGGAGTCGCCGCTGGCGTGAAGACATAAACGATATTAGGCGACGTTCCAAATGGCTGACTCGAAGTAGTGGTGTAGGTAGACGCGCCGCTCCACGCAGTCGTGGTGGTGACATAGCTGCTGGAGGCAGATCGACTTGTGGTTGTGGTGGTAGTGGTGATAACGTAGCTGGCGCTCGTTACTCGGGCGGTCAAGACCATAACCGGACCAGGCGATATTCCAGAAGGTCGAGCCAAGGTCGTAGTGTGCGCGCTTCCACCCGGTGGAGAACTGACCCAAACGCTCGTAGTGGTGACATAGTAGCCTGTACTCGACGTTGCAGTAGAAGCGATGGAGCTGGATGGTGAATTTGTCGCTTGTGCAGCAAGAACGGCTCGAATCAAGAAGGCGAAGATAACACCCGGAGCGTTTGTCAAGGTGCCCAGGGTGACTGAACTCAACTCCGTGCAAGTATTCGCCGTCGCGTTGTATGACACAGCGACACAAGCATTGCCGTTCGAGCAAAAGTCCAGGCAGCTTTCGACGGAGTAGATGGAGCCGATAGTATCGTAGGGAGTAGCGGCATACGAAGCTCCGCAGGTGACATTGTACGTTTCGTCTCCTCCGACGCATGATCCCGAAAGCGTGTAAGCTGTACTGTTCGATACTGGACAAGAAATCGTAGTGCTGGTGGCAGTCACGCACGGGGGCGTCGACGACGCTACGCTCCGGACAGAAGAGGCGCGAGACGGCACAGTCGCCACAATGAGCGTATACGCATATGGGGTCTGACCTGCGGAGGGCGATTGAGTTGTGAGTGTCGTCTGCTGCGTGATGGAGGAGCTGCCGCTGTATGAAACGTAAACGGTCGTGTAAGCCGCCGGCGTAGCGATCACAATAGTCGACGGTCCTAGTCCTCCAGATGGGGCTAGGATGGTCACAATGGACGCCTGAGAGATGGGGGCAGGCGTGTAATTGGTCATGTAGGAAGTCTGGGGTTGATTCACGGACGTGGCTATGATTACGGTGTATGTGTCAGAGCCGCCAGCCGGAAATTGGGTCATAAGTGTCGTTGCCCGAGTAATCGACGAGCTGCCGCTATATGCGACGTAGCTCGTCGCATATGCTGCTGGGGTGGCAATTACCAGAGTTGAAGGACCAGAGCCGCCCCTCGGAGCCAAGGTGGTTACGGTAGATGTCTGGGAGATCGGAGCGGATGTATAGCTGGTCACATAAGACGGCTGAAGAGCGCTGGAAGCAGTAGCCACTACAACTGTGTATATGCCAGAACCCCCAGCGGGAGACTGGGTTGCGAGTGCTGTTGCCCGAGTAGTCGACGAGCTCCCACTGTATGAGATAAATATGGTCGTATAAGACAAAGGGGTTGCAATGACCACGATCGAGTTACCAGAGCTGCCGCTGGGAACCACGGTGATCACGGTGAATGTCTGTGAGATTGAAGCAGGTGTATAGCTAGTGCAATAGGTAGGGTGGTCATTAGCAGGAGTTGCTCTCGGTGCTTGAGTGGTCACTGTCGTCGCCTGGGTAATCTGGTTTGATCCAAAGTAAGCTACATAGCTTGTTGTATGAGACGGCGCGGTCACCACGATTATCGTACCAGGGGTTGTCCCGCTGGGGGAAATGGTCGTAACGGTCGAGGGAATCTTGAGCGAATTGGCTCCTTGTGTAGTCGTGGTTACGTAGACCGGTATCTGGATCTGGATCGTCCCAGGCGCTACGCCGACTGGAGGAATGGTGATAGTCTGGGCAGTGTAGATTGGAGACGTCTCGGTGTAGGCAACCGTCTGCGTCAAATACAAAGCCGCAGCTGAGCTTCGGATGGAGACTGATGAACTGGTCACCCGTACCGAGCTGACGACATTAAACGACGAGGGAGTTGTGCTGTATAGCGAAGTCCGAGTGGCAGGAGTCTGTCCCGGAGTGGCCACCGATGCCGCTGTTGATGGGGCCTGCGATACACTTGCATACAACGCGGCGGTTTGAACGACAATCGTTGCTGGGTTGGTTCCGGAGGCAGGAATCGACAGCAGCGTGACCGGGCCAGTTAATTGTGACGTTCCCGTATAGGGCACAACGACAACAAGGACTGCGCGCAGGACGACTTGGTAGATGACCACAATCGAGGCCGGCGTCGTTCCACTATAAGGGTGTTAGATCTCTGCTCTAAAGTGGACAAACATCAGTCCTACTCACCTCGCTTGAATGGTCATGGTAATCGGTGGAGGATTGGGATCCGTTCCAGAGTATATGACGCTGCTGAAGACAACTGTCGTGCCTAAGATCTCAGTAGTGTACGGAGCAACGATCGTTGGTGTATCATAGCTGACGACCTGAGAGCCAACAATTTCGTAAGATGACAGAAGATCACCAGGAGCTGTGGAAGCTGAAGGAACCATTGCGGTTATTGGGGGTGATGAAGGCCCCCCCACACTTGTTGTAGGCTCTCGATTGGAATAGGTGAATGTTACCAAAATCGCTGTCGGACTGCCATTAGAATCCGTGGTCACAATGTAGCCAGAGGGCACTTTGGTGGTGCTGAATCCACTAGCTTGCGGACTTGACGTGAGGACGGTCTTGTTTGAGGCATCGGCAGCGGTGAAAGTAGTATACTGGGAGGAAGGAGCATTGCTCCCAATCTGATCCGATGTTCTTCGACTGGTCGAGATTGAAGCGCTCGGTCTCTGGGAGTTCGGATTGTAAGGACTTTGAGGTTGACCCCCACTATTCCCGCCGTTGTGAGATTGCGACTGTGATGCGATTGACGAAGGATATCCGGTGAAGGTGACATGTGCGGGGCATGTTGTATCGCAAAAGAGTGCTGGTGAAGTCAGCGACAGGTCGACATTGTGTGATTGCATTCATTCTCCGCAAGCTCTTCTGTAGGGTTCCTTCTCGAGTGTTCTGCAAGAACATCTGTTTGCCGGAAAGGACGATGCTCTTGCAGGGCCAAGGGTGGCAATGTTCACTCACTTGATGGTTCGCCGACCGTCAAACCGCATTGCTTGAGGACAACGACGGTAACGACGGTGACACCTGTTTACACCCGGTGTCAGTAGGTATACTCAATCAAGGGACGCGAGCCCATTTCGCATACTGTTTGTGCCAGCAGCAAATCCAAACGACAGTAATGGGCTGAGTAGTACCCAGAGCCCAAGTAAGCCAGTCATCGGCGCAACAGTCTATGCAGACTTCGGCTCCAAAGATCAGCTGCAGACAAAGTAGAACGAGAGAACCGGCGTGGGAAGAACGCTCGTAAATTTTCGAACGTCGGACGCGAAAGTCGGTCTGTCGTCTGCTCGGCGCATTCCAACGAAACATTGTAAGTAAGCGGCAGACGCTCAGCACCGTAGACGCGATGGACCATGTTTGCCTGCACGGGATAGAAGAATGCATTTTTGTGTGGGTCTCTGGTCGACTGTTCCAGCGAAAGATTTCTTGGCGAGTAGACTGCTGCCGTCGCGCAGTATCTTATCTATTCTGTGGGCAATCTCGAAACGGAGCAATAGGTTGTGACAATGGGGGCGTGCAGAGTACTGCTCAAACTGAAGCATAGCATCGCCTTGCCGCCTGCCCTGACGTGAGGCACCAGACCTGCATTCCTCGAGCTGGGCCCGCAGCAACGATGGACAGCGGCCCGGCCAGAGTGATGGAGTCGCACACGTCGCCATGGAAGGAACATCCCTTTCGCGCGGGTTCAATACACGCATCGCGCTTCCTTCACGCGTGAATCTTGCGTGTCCTTTTGCCGCGCAGAGAAAGCTATTGGCCTTGAACAAGTTGATAGTTCTGAGGCAAATGCGCTGTAGGAGCGTGAGCCGCGAGCGTATTCAGAAGGCGGGATGGTCTGAAAGGAGAGTCAGTGCGTGCGGGTGATGTGTGTACGTCGGCATTGGGTTGCTAGCGCGTTCCTTGGCTCCCCATCGAAAATTTTGTCTGTATAGTATAAAAAATGATTCATCTTTCACAATCGACCACAGGACCATGAAAACTAGACTAGGAGTATGTTCCAACTCGAACGTCGCTTGCGTCACGTGTTCGTCCGAACCCCTGGGCCGGCCCGCACGCTTCGAGCGCCGCCCACGCGCACGGACACAAAGCGGTAAGGTGGCTGAATCCGAGACCCGGCGGCTGCGGTTTTGCCAGCCCGCGTTCCCCATTTCCTGAATTGGACTTCTGGCAAACGATGTTCTGGCTTCCTATTATGCAACATCACCTTTCCAGACCGCTAAGTAGAACACCGATGAATAGCCTGCATGCCAGCCCCACGACCCGCTAGCACCCAATTGGGACGGGTGAGAGAAGATGAAGCCTGGCGCCAACGCAGTCGTACAGAGTGGCCTCTCAGCTGCATCAATGCCTTGCAGCCTGCCAGCCTTGCCCCTAGTGTTCGGCGGAAAGATAGCTTGCCACCCCACCTCAGCACTTTGCAAGCTGGCTCAGCTTTTTCAGTCTTCCTCGTTGCATTCCAACCCTCTCACGTACGACATAAATCGATCCCGCGACCTACAAAAGCCTGTACAGCCCAACGGAACTTTTCGTTCGCTGCAGAACAACACTATCCCTACTTGCTACTAGTCTTGTGAGAAGTGTTGCTCTCGAAGATGTGGCTCCTCTTACGATCCGACAACGGCGCTTACCAACTAAAAGAGTTTTCCGACAACAATGTTCTCCCGCGATATGCGATACTGTCACATAAGTGGGAAAAAGACAAAGAATTCGAGCCTACGTTTCAAGATCTTCAAAAAGGATGGGGTCAAGAGAAGCCTGGTTATAAGAAGATACGGTTTTGTGGGGAACAAGCTAGAAGAGATGGATTGAATCACTTTTGGGTGGATACGTGTTGTATCAACAAGGACAATCCTGCCGAGCTCTCACATGCACTTCGCTCTATGTTCCGCTGGTACCGCAACTCCCACCGATGCTATGTCTATCTATTGGACGTACGCAGCACTACAATCGAGAGATCATGGGATACAGAACTCTACAGAAGCAGCTGGTTTACTCGAGGTTGGACACTCCAAGAATTGCTTGCACCTCGATCGGTAGGCTTTTTCACAGCAGACCACGTACGACTTGGTGACAAAACCACACTTGAACAACAAATTTGTGATATTACTGGTATCCCAGCTCGTGCGCTCCAAGGAGCTCCCCTATCACTTTTCAGTAGAGAGGAGCGCTTCAAATGGTCATCAAGGTGCGAGACAAGCTGCCCTGAAGACAGGGCATACTCACTGATGGGTATTTTCGATGTCGAGATTCTGGTCACTTACGGTGAAGGAGCCAGTGGTGCATTAAAGCGGCTCGAAGAGGCCATCGATCGACGAGACAGGTGTACTCGGGATCTTTGCCTCAGTGACCCTCGTGACGACAAGGAGCGCATTGAAGACAACAAAGGCGGCCTGCTTGAGGATGCATACTGCTGGATTCTACAAAATCCCGAGTTTCAAAAGTGGCGTACTGCCGAACACAGCTCGTTCCTATGGATCAAGGGCGACCCTGGCAAGGGGAAAACAATGCTCCTGTGTGGTATCATCAACGAACTACAGAAGCTGAGTAGCAGGACACCTATCCTGTCCTACTTCTTCTGTCAGGCTACCGACCGGCAGGCTAACAATGCCACTGCGGTTGTACGGGGTTTGCTGTTCATGTTTGTTTGTCAGCTGCCATCGCTAGTGTCCTACATCCAGGCTGGCTATGACACTACCGGTAAATCCCTCTTTGAAAGTACAAATGCATATGTTGCATTGGCCAGGATCCTACGGAATATGTTAGAGGACCCAATCTTGGATGGCGCCTTCGTGATTGTCGACGCGCTCGATGAATGCTTGGTAGATCACGCTGAGCTCCTGAACCTCATCGTCGCTGCGTCGTCGTCGTCTTCTCGAGTTCATTGGGTTGTGTCAAGTCGAAACTGGTCAAACATAGAAAATGTGATGAACCATATAACGCAGGCGGTACGATTGAGTCTGGAGCTGAACGAAGATTCCATCTCAGCGGCAGTCACCACTTATGTTGACCTTAAGGTCGAGGGCCTTGCAAAGCAGAACAAATACAACGACGCCGAGCAAGTTGCAGTACAGCGTAATCTGAAGTCCCGCGCCGATGGCACGTTTCTTTGGGTGGCTCTTGTCTGCCAGGAGCTTCGCGAAGTTGCTGGATGGGAAGCAAGCGAATTGTCAAAGGAATTTCCAAATGGACTTGTGGCACTATATGACAGGATGATGAAGCAGATATCTGTCTCAAGGCGCTCTCGGCTCTGCAAGGAAATGCTTGCTGTGATTTCAACTGTACGGCGTCCTCTTACTCTAGAAGAGATGTCCTCCCTGGTCTCAGGAGGTCCCCCTATCTCTACCCATTTCGAAGCCTGGATGGACATAGTAAAGGATTGTGGGTCCTTTCTCACGGTTCGACGGAACATCATATCCTTTGTACACCAATCAGCAAAAGACTTCCTTGACAGGCAGGCGCGAATCGAGATCTATCCATCTGGAATAAAGCACATTCATGCCAATATTTTCACGAAATCTATTGGGCTTCTGTTACAGACGTTGCGTCGGGATATTTACGGCTTAGAGGAATATGGATTTCCCATTGATCAGGTCAAGCCTCCTTCCACCAATGATCCCTTGGCTAATGCGCGATACTCCTGCGTCTACTGGAT